>MU826439.1:47121-81781 GCA_029204205.1 Desmophyllum pertusum
ATTATCAACCTTTGTGTTCAAAAATCTATATCTGTTTCTGTATGCTTATCTTGTGCTATTTCATTTACGATACAAAACAGAAGATCTTTCAATGTAATATCTTCATCCATTTCTTCTATCTTCTTGATGTACAAATTAATCAGCTTTCTTTTATGAGACAATTTCTTGATTTCTGAATGATAATTATCAATGGTCTCATTTAAAAGAGTTATCTCATGTTCATATTTCATGATTTCACTTAATATTTCAGATGAATAATTTTTAAAGTTTTGCATATTCATTATATATATAATATATTACATTGTTTTATATATTTTTGACATCTTTCAGTGGTATCCAACTATTGAAATCATCGCTATACCCCTTCCACTTTACTAAAGCTTGTTTCTTCTTATAATCTCTCCGAATGACTTTCTCAATGCGGAATATATCTTGTTTCGCTTTCAATAATTCAGGTTCATAAAATGATCCTTCTATTGGTTCATTATTCAAATCCTTCAATTTATATGTGATTGGATTTGTGTATTGGATTTTGTCAACTGTAAATACTTCTTCTGTCCAGTTTGGAGTATAGCCCTTGTCAAATACCTTCCTTTTATACTTTGATATTCGAACCTTATCACCAACTTTGAATTTCGGTTTAGATGATAACGGCTCCATTTCACCATATAAATTGAAATATACAACTCCTTCATTTTTCTTCTTAGATGCATCAACAGGTGTCATTTTAATGCTTGAATGCTTTGTACTATTGTATTCTTTTACCAACTGAGGTAGCATATCTAAATATTGTGTTGTATTTTTAGCTGTAAACTGTTTCCACATCCTGTTTTTCATTGTACGATTCCATCTTTCAACAACTGATGACTTTCTTCATTTTCTGTTGAATATAGTGTAATGTTATGTTTTATCCAGTAATGATTGCATATGTTTGTTATAAAACTCTGAACCTTTATCCGTCCATAAAAACTTTGGTTTCTACCTTCTTTGAATATTGTTTTAAATGCTTCAGTAACTGTCTCGCCTTTTTTATTTTTTAATGGTTCAATCCATCCATACTTTGAAAACACATCGATCGTCATAAGAAGATATCTATAACCCTTTATTCCATTTGCTGAATTGTTGCATTTCAACCAGATCTGCAGCCCATATCTCATCTATTCCATTTACAATAACTCTTCTTGTTTTGAAATGCCTTTTGATTGGTTTATGAAGTTCATCGGCTAATTGTTGAGCCCAATCATTATTACTCAACGCCGTTTTCCGTTTTTTGGCTTCTTTTGTTTAACACCAAGACCTAATTTCTGTTTAGTATTTATCATGTTTCTTGCTAACCAATTTCCCCATTGTCTTTCATTATAAGGTATATTGTCTAGAGTTTTTACCATTTTTTTATCTGCTTTATTTTTGCACTTTTTGTCATCTTTACACACAGAATAATCTACATCATGTTGCATTGCTACTGAGTCTGTTTTACCTGTTGGTTGATCATAGATTTTAAATTTTGACCTGTTGCTGAGGTCATATCTTACTTGTGAATCTAAATCGTTATTTATGACCTGTGTAAGGTAAAACCTCCTTTCGGTTTTGGTAATCTTCCGAATCAATTTATGAATATCAACCTGTGGACCATATTGGCTTCTATCATAAAGCGGATTCGTCGGATCACTTGTATCGGATATACATGCTCATATCAGATTGCTATTCCTTTACCAATCGGTGATATTTTCTTTGGAAATATCGCTCGTGAACGAATCCAGAGCTTGATCCAAATAGTTATGCCCAACCTTTTGAATCTTAGATTTTACAAAATCAGATTTTACAGCTCGGCTCCAAAGCTTGGCGTCCAACTAAAGATCCCATTTTCAAAAGCTCCTTTGAAAGAGCTCTGACGCCAAAATCGCCCCATCTTGTGAGGGCATAACTAGTTTTTTGATTGTTTAACGAACTTAGTCAGCTTCTATTATGCCACATTCAGCACAGGTGCAATAAAACATCAATCTACCATTCTTAGCTTTTTTATAGCCAGATGGCTCCACCACACTCAGTTTGTTTCTTTTGTTTAACACAATATGATTTCACCATTATAATAATATTAGTTATCATAATATTTGTGAAATAGTTGATAAGAAATCTATGATTAACACTATGATCTATTGGCATCAAATTTGGATTAATGTATGGTTTCCAATAATGATACACCTCTCTGACGTTCATTTAGATAATAGATACACCAGTATCCGCATAAAATTGAATCTCTTTCCTGTATTTCATCTCCCGAAAATACGAGGTGTTTTTTGCTTGTTGATAAATACGTTTTTGACCTCATGTGGCATAGTTAAACCGAATGGATCAAAGTATTCAACAAATTTTTTATCAATATTTCTATAACAAACCAGTGAGTGCCTGGCGCTATTGTGAATCAAATTGATAATCCCACATTCTTTCTTATTTTGTTAGGTACATGTAAATTATCACGACTGAAAATACCCCTGAAATGTTTGATCTTGAGTTGTTTCAACCAGTTTATTAAATCAATGTTTGATAATGCTTTGTTTATGAATTTTAAAGGAGTGCTCCGAGCAATGGGATTCCGTTTGAATGGGCTGTTTTTGCCTAGAATTAAAACCTTGGCTGTTTGTTTTTTTACCTTTTTTTTTGGAGCTTTTTTAATCCCCATCCCTATTGGATTGTCCCATGTTCCAAAGAAATGGTGGAGCGTCGTGCATATGGATTAATCAAGCCACCCTTTGATTTTGGGGGGGAAGAGGCACATAAACAGGTAACGATCTTCTCGATCTATTACTATCAAACCTGTAACCCGGATCCAGTCAAAGCTTTTATCAACAAGGGGACCCCGATAGAGGCAAGAAGAGTGCCGAGAAACCCCCCATGCTGTGTTTTAGTAGGTTTAATAACTAACTGGCCACCAGTTTGAAAGAGCATCTAAAATCTGCTTTTTCTGTGATGCTGTTAGTAGATGCTTATACTGAATAAGTTGGTTTATCTTATTTTGTGGAATAAGAAAACCACCCGTTTGACCCTTTCCAAAAATCTTGTCAATCCCAAACTACCCAATGCACTCATTGCACCAGTTGCTAGAGCTGGAACCGCCTTTGTGGCATAAGGCAATAGTTTCGTTCCCAATGAAAATAGCGATGACCAAAGACTACCACCGTGTTTAACAGCTTTTCTAATTTGTGTCTTGATATTTTGATATCAACTCCTGTTCCATTTTTATGTGATTTAGCGATTTTATTTATCTGAGTTTTTGTAAGCATCAATTCATCAGATCCATTCAATTCGTTTCTTGACAATCGTATTGTGATTGGACTATTATTTTTCATAAGCTTTTGCAAGTCTTAATCTTTGACCGTCTGAAAGAGTGACTCCGTGAGAATAATATGTAGTCATATCTTATATATAATATATGTTAGATAAAATTCAGTATCTAACATGTTTGATTAATAATTTTCGGTATCCTTGTTAAAACATACCTAGTACATCAGTTGAATATATTTAAGATCTAAGCAAAAGCTTACCATTCTTCTGCTCTAGCTCAACGTCCTGTTCATGTAATGTTACAGCATAAACAGAATAGGATGTAGCCGTTGTTCCCGAAAGCTCATATCTGAACGCCAATTTTGTAGTACCATCTTTGATATCCATTTTCTGCTTTGTCAGATCGAAGTAAACGAATGGAAATACAGAACCGAAGTTTGTACGATTCAAAAAGCGTTCCTTCTCCGTATTCACTATTAGCATGCACATATTTTAAAACATCTCTGTATACCCGTGACGGATCTGATGTAGGCTGAAAATGCACTTCTGGATATTCGTTTCCATTACCAACTTCAAGATAGCAATTTGTAAGAGTTCTAGGGTTTGTACTCACACTAAAAGTGTTATACATGAACGGATTGGCTGTCTGTGTATCGAGATTGGCATCATTGATAAAAAAAAAAAAACATGACGAGGTCTTGTTATCCCAGAACTGATTCTGAAATTACCCGTTCTCTGTTGCGAACTGTTGGATCTTTCCACGTTTTCTCGAAGATAAGTCCATTTTCGCGTTTTCAGAAATTCACTCATATACAAGCTCTGATCCCTCCGAATTAAAAGTTATTCTCGGAACGAAACAGTTGCATTCTAGTGATTATTACCCTGCAATCATCTGCACCTTGCCAAATCAAGTTACCATCGCTCTCAATTTCTAAATTCAATTCCACTCGGGTGTTCGGCAATAGCTCACCCATAAGACTTTCAAAAAAGGAATATCTATTTAGCGATACTTCAGTATGAACAACAGTGGACGTACCAAGAAGAGCTTTTCTGCTTGCAAAGCCTTTATTATAAGCCGCATTTGTCTTGTCTTCTTGTACATTTCTGTTAGTATCAAGATAGAAAAATTCATTTGAAGCCGTACCTTTTTGCATAAGATGGACTATATTCAAGCAAGTTTTTGATGTTCACAACATGGTTACTCTCGTTGCAGTCGTACACCTTCTTACCGTTCAACTTAATATCAAAATTCTTGATCAAACTATGACTCCCATTAACTATTCCATTATGATCATCAATAGCGAGATTCCCACCAGCCGTTTTTGTCACCTTGAAATCTAGTGATATCCGAGATTGAAACCAGTCAAAAGGGGTCACTTCGCCTGTATTGTCAACAACAACAAATCGGTAGCCGTCCTTTTTCTGTCTAGCATTATTAGCAAACAGTCGTATTCAAAGCTGTTTCCAGGTCAAAAACAACATCTTCGTATCTTTCAACATATTTAGGATTTCTATACATATATAATTAAATTACATAATTTTCATCTTACGAAGTTTCCCACCTGAAAGTAGTTGATTAACTCTTTCATTTATCTCATAATCAGTTAATGGTGATGATTGTGGTGGTTGTGTTATTAATGATGTTTCTTTATTATTTTTGCTCAATAGCTGAACTATCTTATCACCTGCCTTCTTTGCTGCAAAATCACCTGCTTTAGTAGCTGCGTTTTCGAATGCTTTTTCAGCACCTTTTTGAATCCCAGCTTTCAATGTTTTTTTTACTGTCTTACCAAATATTTTACTGACTATTAATTTCATTACATCTGATATACCCTCACCATAAATATGTGTTTTCACATATCGATCCATTTCTGGGTCGTAATGTTTTTTGTATTCACATTGTCTTGTCATTCTATATTCTTTGGTTAGATTAAATAGGTGTTGATCTTAGAATCAATGTTATATACCAGTCGATGCCATTCAAAATCACAGGTCGATCGAGAGCATCTGATACATAGAATCTCATTTGACTGATATTATTAGAAGCTACAGGACTAAAGAGAGCCCGTCTCGGCTCAAATGTGAATGGGAAACTGCGTGTCAGATTGTCAGTTGGAAGCACACATAATGAATTGCTGTTTTTACCGTCCACAATACTGTCTGTAATAGCATCGGTATTTATATATAAGGAGTCGATGCTATTTGTGATATTGGGGAGCATTGATCCATACTCCGTTTGTATATAATCTTCTGTTCGAATCCAATTAACTCGCCAAATACATTACCTCTAAGATCTAGCTGATAATTATTCTCAATTTCAATAACCACTCTATACGAAGACAGTACGAATGTAATATTGATGTTATAACCACCTTCTGCTGTTTTTGTGGTTTTTAGTATTCATGATTTGATGTAGATAATCGTTAACGTCGTCGTAACTATACATCCCAGCAACAAAAGTAACTGTTTCCCACGTCTTGCCTCCATCTGCAGAATATTTGATAGAATCATTTCCATAGACTGATGAAATATTATGCCAACTATATGTCATTGTCAGACAATCTACAGCTAGTTCATGATGCATATCTGGGTTTAATTTTAAATTGGATTGAATTTAACAACAAAATCTTCAGTTTTGCTTCGTCCTACTTTAATTCTGTTAATTGACGAGATATGAATTGCTCTTTCGTTCATTATATATATTATTAGAGTATACTATTTGAGTATATATTCTTTTAAAAGATCGTTAAGTTGATTGTTATTTAGAACACCTAATTTGTTTAATGTATGCACAATTTCTGTGAATTCATCTCTTACACCATCATTTCCTGCCATTATTGACCCTCCAAGCAGCTCCAGACGTGAAAATAAATCCTGTGGGTTATTATAATAAACAACTCCACTACCTATCTTTTTGTATTTTTTACTTGTTCTATGTATTGGAATTTCACTGATTCTATTCAAGTCGTCAAATACTATTTTTGATAAAGGACTATATTTCTTTTTACTATTGAACCTCTTTGTGAGTAGATCAAGTGTATCAAAATCAACTCGTTTATCATATACTTTTTTACCATCTTTGTAAGCAATTAGTTTGAGTTGTCTATATAATTCAGGCATATCAATGATTAAATTACCATATGTGCCATTTTCTGGGTTGATTTTGTATGCATTTCGTTTTTGTTGTGTATATATACCCTTTCCGACTTTCAAAGTTTTTGCACCCTCTTCGATTACACCTATACGTTTTCTATATTTTCGAATAGCATCAATGTCTCTGGTGTATTCGTCTATTTCATCTTTATTATTCTTTCTTGCTTTTTTTGTTGTAGACACATGGGCTTTATCTAGACCTATTTTGCGATTTAACTCACCCGATTTCTCTAATATGGTCTGTGCAGTAGTTGAATCTTTCATGGTATTAATCAGAACAGTTGATGGTAAATCTAATTCATATTTTTGTATAATTGCTAAGTCTTCTTCTGTAAAACCTTTGTCCATATCTGACACCATTTTCATTCGTTCGCCGTCAGGCCCTGGCAATGATAATTTTTGAATTTGCTGATAATATGGGACTATTTGCATTTCTTTTGCTTCTTCTCTCAACTTACTTATTTCATCGATTTCTTTTTCTAATTTCTCAGTAATCGGTTTAACTTCTTCTTTTTTTTCTTCATAGACATCCTGCTTTGATGTTTTCTCAACCTTAATAACATCACGAACAATTTTGGTTATTTTTCCTGCTTCAATTTAAGAATAGTGAGTCTCTTATATCGTTCTATATCCATATATCATTACGTTATATTAAAACTGATCTGAACTTATCTTAACTTATCATTAATATAACGTAATGATATATGGAAATTCCTAATTATGACTCTGGCAAGAGCCAACAGAATAATTTCAAACAGTTGTATGAGCACATGCCAAAGAACATTTTTCGTATGCTAATATGCGGAGGAAGCGGTAGCGGCAAGGACAAACCTTTTATATCATATGATCACGAAACCGCTTATTTATTACGATCAAGTTTTTTTATATGGCAAGAATCTAGAACAGGATAAATATAAAAACCTGATGAAGACAATGAATGAAATCAGTAAGCAGGTTGGTTATGATGTTTTGGTTTCCAGTAATGATAAAATTATTCCGGTTAATAAATTAGAAAATCAAGATTTGCAAAGAGTCATTGTATTCGATGACTTTGTTTGCGAGAAAAATCAAAAGGATTTGGTTGATTATTTCATTCAAGGACGACATAAGAATTGCTCTGTTATATATCTTAGCCAATCTTTTTATAAAACTGAAAAAGATATCAGACTTAATTGCTCGCATTATTGCGTTTTTGATTTTCCGTCTTGTAACGAAAGAAATTTGATTTCTAGAGAGCTCGACATTAATAAAGAGAAATATATTAAGGCAACCAAAAACCGTTTTCATTCTTATACGTCGACAAGCCTATGAAATTAATCAAACGAAATTTTTATGGAGCGATTTAATCTAACGATATAGTAATAATGGGTATTTTTAATGAACATGGCAGTTCTAGTACCAACAGTGATAGCAGCTATAACGCAGGAGGAGCCGGGCCTGCTGGTCCTGCAGGACCTCAGGGTATAGGGTTTCATCAAGATGCAGACGGCAATTTCGATTTACAGCTTAAAAAATAACCAATCTTGCCGATCCAACAAATGCTCAAGACGGAATCAATTATATGACGATGAGAGCACAAACATTGCTTTTAAATGGTACTAATCATATGACAGGACATCTCAACATGAGCGGAAATGATGTGATAAATTCTGGCAATATCGTCATGCAGAATAAATTAATAAAACAATTAGGAAATCCTGTAGGTGATCAAGATGCTGTAAATAAATTAACTATGGAAATAGAACTTGCTAAAAAAACATGATAAAATCAATACAGGCAACCTTAATATGCATAATCATAAAATAAACCGGTTTAGGTGATCCGACAGATGCTCAGATTCAGTCAATTATATGACGATGAGAGCACAAACATTGCTTTTAAACGGTACTAATCATATGACTGGTCATCTTAATATGGGCGGAAATGGCATAATTGGCTGTGGTGATATCGTCATGCGCAATCGTTTGATAAAATCAATGGGAAATCCTGTTGGAGATCAAGATGGTGTTAATCTACTAACTCTCAATAAGGTTAAACAAGATCTTCAAACACAAATATCGAATAAACAAGATGATATTGATGGCAACTTAGATATGAAAAATCATTTGATTCTAAATGTGAAAACACTGCCAGATTCTAAAATAGACGATGAATACAGTGTCAAAGTCAGAGATCTGGAATCAGTCGTTAACAAGAGCTATCTCAATAACAATTTTTTGAAAAGAGACACAACTGAAACATTTTTTGATTTGAAAGGTCAACTGATAAAGAATACTGAAGCATTCTCGAGCGTATATGACGATTCAAGTCTCGTTCCGAAGAAATATGTCGATGATGAGTTGAAATTAAAAATTGATAAATCTGAGCCATTAACGCATCTAACCAAGAATTACCTTGATAGTGAACTTGCTAAGAAGCTTGATGTCGCCGGAGGAGTTATGTTAGGAAGCCTTGATATGAATTCTAAATATATAAACAATGTCTCTTCCCCGTCTACTAGCTTACAAGCTGCGAATAAAGGTTATGTTGATTTGACTTCTCTTTCAGTTTTAGGTGATAATAAAATGCTAGCAGAAATAGATATGTCAAACCATAAAATTGTTAATTTAACAACTCCCTCGAGTCAAGAGAATAATACAGCAACCAACGTGGCCTTTGTTAGTGGAGAAATACAAAGATCAAGCACTCAGATAACTACTGATATGAAGAAATACGTCAATGAATCACATATCTCTAGCTCAAGTGAAAAGCGAAATGTTTTCAGTTTTTTGATGAATAGTGCATCAAGTATATCTTCTCAGGAACATCTTATCGTTGGACAAATCATCAATCACCAAGAGAGCCCGCATACAAAAAACAAGAAGGTTTATGACGTCAAGTTGATAAAAAATGCAGCAAACAAATATGCATCTCGATTAGGTTTTTAATATGAATCATTAAGCCAATCCGAATTCACTCTTGTCATCGAATTCTTCCCACCAACGATGACAAATGTAAGTGTTAATGTTACTTCGGCAAGTCTGAATATCTCCCAACAGTCGACAAAGCAGTTTCTATCTTATACAAGGAAGCATTGTGCATTTTCATAAATATAGTACTTTTAACCCAGAATTAGATATTGATCTCAGATGTGATGGAACATCAGAAACTCCAAGTCAAGGACAAGGTTATCTTATTTTTTATGGTATTGAAGGACATGAAAATGATGTCTCGAGCAATGTTTACGACGCTATATATATTATTGAGAACGGAATATTGAGAATGCAAGCGGATATTAATATGGCAGGTTATAAAATTATAGGAGTTGATTTTAAAAACATTGGTTATCGACAAATATTTGACCAGTTCATTAATTTAACAGATGTAGAATCATTCAATTTCGCGATCGTATCCTCTAAAGTTGTCATTGATTTCATAAAACCAATTTTATCGATCAATAACACGGAAATAAGTAAGTATGATCCAATAAATGGTATTGTAGTCCAAGGTTCCCATCTCTTGTTACAACAAACATTCAATCAAAACGACGATTTCACAATTTTCATCAGTTTCAAACACGACGCTACATTAGAGTCGTACAGTAACAGTTATGTTGGTTTTACTGAAAGTAGTAGTTCAGATACAATAGTGAAAGTAAAATATTTCATCGATTACAACAGTTATACACTAGAAGTAAGTGGTACTGATTATACTTCTCAAATTGAAGAATTCAATAAAAACAAGGAGATGTTTCTTTGGGTTGTAAAATCTGGGGACACTTATCATATGAAACTAAGTGTTTCACACCGGAGACACCTCTGCCACAGCACAAAACCAACCAGCATTTTCAACTACTAAATTTAAAATTGATTTTCCCTTTAAGATTTCAAGAGTTGGATTTTCAAACAAGGCCATTAACATTGATTCAGTTGGATACAGCAAAGTTCTTCTCCTCGAGAAACAAAACGGAGTCGGTGTTGTATGAATTTATCTAACTGATATATATATATGCCAGAGAGAGAGAGGAGTATTTATGGATTTAATCATATCAGCAAGAATCTGTCGCATGAAACAATTGACGAAATCAGATCATTGTACAAATATTATCACAAAAAACACTGGTGCTTTCTGAAAGCGTATAAATTCTTCAAACGATTGAATATAATAACAAATGTAACATCTATTGCATCAGTTATTTCGGGTGGAATTGCAGCATCTCTAACGTTGAATCCAGTTGTTTTGGGTACTGTTAGTGGTAGTGACTTATTGCTCAAAACCTATTGTGAGATGAAGAATTACGCTGAGAAGATCGAAAAATGTAAATTTGCTTATACAAGTTATGAAAAAATGCTTATTGAACTGAGAAGTTTTCTCCGAGGCAGTCCGTTTGACAGTGAATTGTTTGTGAATAATGCGAGAATCATCGATGACTTAGTAACAGACCTCTGTCCGGATGTATCACGATACGATGAGAGTTATGACAGAAAATTCTGGAGTCATCCCGATAAGCAGAATCCAAGTTGTAATTAAGATTGATGTAAAAAGAGGTACTTTATCTAACGTATTAGTATGTTAGATGAAGTTATATTATTTGTGAATTATTTCTTGAATGAAACAAAGCTGCGGCATCCTCATATTAATGTTGTTGTTTTAAAATCAGCATTAGTTTATCAATATCTGTACCAAAAGCACTATAATGAAAATTTATTGATAGATGATGTTCTTGAAAATCAATAACGGAGAAATTGGTTTATTAGGTCCCGGAAATGGTTGTATTACTTGGGTTCTTGAAAAATTACTAGGATGGAACGATGTATTACATTCACACAGCATTCTCCACGATGCTTTTGGACGGTTTTATTGTAAATATAGACTTGACCGCGGATATACTTATGTGATACCCGCGAGTATGACACCAGACTGGGTTAAAAGAACTCCCTTATGTGGACAGATTATTGGAATAATTTACTGTTGTTGCCATAAACTTCGATTGAAATAAAGCGGCATAATAAACTGTAGTTACTAAGCATGAACTCATTTAAACGTTAATTTTTATATTATATCATAGTGCTTACTACAGTATAATCTGTTTGTTTGCTGCTTTTTAGTAGCCAAAAATATAATTGTTTCTGGCTATTTATCTATTATCGATTGAAATTTATCGCCAATCAGCGATTGAATGTTTTTCCAATACTGTTGATAGTGTGCTAATGTTTTTCTTAGAAGTAGTTATTTTGATGTTCTCATGCGTATTCCGAGTTTCTGAAATATTTGTTTAAGGATGAAATTCAGTTTGATCATCCGCTTCCGTTTGTCATTGACCTGTGGAAGAATCTTATCTATCTCTTTGAACATCTTATGAATTTTATTTTTCACATCCGTTGTTATATATCCGCTTTTTTCACAAACATTCAAAATTACGTTGTTTAGATGATATTTTCGATGATATACAGATTTTTTAGTAACCTTAAGGTAATCGATGAATTCTTTCACAGGTTCATATCTGTGTACAGAGCCACAATTCTTACAAATTACTGCACCATTGTTATTTATAATATCCTGTGTATCACAACAGGTCTCTATTTTTGTTGAATTATCTTGTAGCTTCCGATCACAGAAAGAGCATATAATATCCCCTTCTTCTTTCAAGTAGTTATGAATCCTTGAATCGCATATCATTCTATATACTATTAGTAGAGATTATATTTTAAATACAATAACAAACAAATACGTATGACGTCGCGCCACAGCTGTGGCGTTTGCTCTTATATGTTACAAACTTCACAAATGAATATGGGTTCAATGAGAAATTTCACAATTGTGAAGTCAAAATGTGAAGTTTCTGATTGGTTGGTAAAATCATACGATTGTCTCATGACTGTCTCATGATCTAACATCTTCAGACCTACCAGCGGGGGAATCCCCGAATATGACATCCGGTTTTCGAGAAAGTCACGCAATGGAAAAATGCATTTGTACCCCATATGAGCGCAAACACATATATGGATTTTGCATTTATACCCCCCCATGAGCGCAAACCATCCCATTTCTCTGTGAAGCGTATAAACTATTGATCTATTTATCTGTGAAGCATACAAACAGTGCCTTAAAAACTTGTAATTATTTTATGAAAACCAAAAAATACCAAAAATCTGAAATTATCATAGTGTAAAACGACGTAAAATGCCAAAATACTGCGATATATCGTAGTGAGAAATGACAGTGAGAAATCGGCATTACAGTACAAGTAGTAACATCATCATCATCATCATCATCAATAGTCAACAACAAACAATATAAATAACAGCAACAATATCAAAAACAACGTCAACATCAACCACAACGTAACGACAGCAAAAGTCATAACTTTTGATTGGTCACAGGCCCGTAGGGAGTGGAGTGCGATGGGTGCGTCCTAATTTTTCAAAATTTCAAGGGGAGTCATGCCCCCGGACCGCCCTAGAATCTCACGCCTACGGCGCTCGTACGATTTCACCTTTGGTACTCTTAACGCACCCCCCCCCCCCCCCCCCCATTCTAAATCCTGTCTACGGGCCTGAATTGGTTCAACATATTTCAGATGTTTTTCCAGTTTTGAAATCGTCATGTGATGCATGCTCTTTCAGAATATGGCTTCCAATATGCCGTAATATTAAAACAACATTTTGGTGCCAATTTGGTGACGTTATTTTCTCGCCAAAAATCCAAAGTTTGTAAAAACGAAAACGGCAGATAAACTGTGTAATGAGGCGATGTTTATGGTGCAAAATTTGAAGCCAATTGGATACAGTGGAACTCCGATATAACAAACCCCTTTATAACGAGGTCCCGTTATAACGAACGATATTCTTCAGCCCGGCAATTACAGTATAATGTATGGAAAAGAACCCCGATATAACGAACCACCGTTATAACGCACATATTTTCCTGGTCCCTTGCACTCGTTATATCGGGGTTCCACTGTAAAAAGTTTCCGCGCTGTGGTGGCCGATTCTGGATACTTATCTTACCGATATCACAATCATGGTCCGTGAATCCGGGAATACAGAGACCAGTGATATTCTTTCTCTGTAAAACCAGCTTGGCAGGTTCCGTTATTCTTGCAAGGTTTCTTCGCACAAGCATTCTTAAAAAACAATAACAAAATACTCGTAAAAAACAGTTAAAAATCGTGATTGGATATTAAAATTTTAACCTGGGAAAGGCCCTCATACAACTTTGTAACATATAGCAGCTTCTGTTGCATTGCTCAGGGTAACGGTTAATAAGGGAATAAGGAAAAGTGAGGGGGAGGGGGGCTTATAACCAGAATCTTTTTTTGTGCTACCGAGTAGATAAGCCTATAACGGGGTAGGGATGGTGAGCTTATGTGACCAGGATTTTACGGTATTCGCAAGATAATTGAAAACACAGGTCAAAAATCATTAACAAATATATTTTGATATAAATCATGAATGAGTAAGTTATCGCAAGCGCTACAAATTCCTAATGAGAGATAAACCTTATAGCTTTACTCTCACACTAGTGCCTCTCTCCGCCCAGCTGGGATAAGAACGCGGGGGGGGGGGGGGGGGGGGGGAGCTGCGATGGAATAGCACCCTATCCAGGGGAGTAGCGGTACTCCAAGTGGCTTCATTTTTATTTAAATGACTCGCTATATTTTATTTTTAAATTTCATGCTAACCTCAGCTCCGCGGTACACATAAGTGCCATTCTTCTCGAGGTCTTCTCGGTGTTCATCGACAGTAATGTTATTCAAATCACATATGTGTCCCCGGATAAATCTTCAATCGTCCTCTTAAAATTATAACTGACACAGTTAGGCTCCAAGTAGCATTGTAATTGGCAAAGATCCTCATTTCTGACGCGAATGGTTCGTATCACGTGATTCTTCAGCCGGTGGCCATCGATAGGAGCACTGATGAATCTCAAATGACGACATTGACCTGAAAAGAGTAAGTTTGGAGTTTTCAAAATAAGCTAGTGTCACATGACCTGTTTTTCATTAAAAATATATATTATGGGCCATGAAATAATTAATAAGATGGCCAAATTTGAGCATTTTAAGGTGGTTTGAATATTTGAAAAATGTAGAGGATTTGTATGTAAAAACTGGAAGGTTTTGCTCTTTTAAATTTTCCAAACATTCAAACAAAAACTCGTAAGGAGTTTAAGCATGCGCAACCAGGACGGTAACGCTGAGGAGAACGTCGATTAAAAACTGAATTTATATTTACTCAGAATCTCGCGAATCTCTAGTTTCATTCAGTTTGTCTTTCGGTGTCAGAGCTATCCTCAGCTGAGGAGACATTTTATTGTGAACCAAAATATATCGCTCTCTGTATGAATACAGTCAATTTTCTGAGCTTTCAATTTATTCCGAGTAGATACCAGGCTGTTGTACAACTTCACTAGCGACAAGTCGCAAACTTGATCAAAAACCTTTATCTTTTAATTGTAGACAATTTAATGTTCCCAACCCATAACCCTAACAATAGAAGCAAACAACTCACACATAATATTTGTGGGAAAAGGGCTAAGGGATGAAGCACTCCAACAAAGTTTACTAGGTCACTTTGATAATCCCCAGAGTTCTAATCCTCAAGCGGGTGTGATAATCCCCCAAGGGTACTGAGTCTCAGTAAGAGGTGCTAATCCTCAAGGACGGGGTGATAATCCCCCAAGGGTACTGAGTGAGAGGTGATAATCCTCTCTAGGGGGTGGTAATCCCGCAGGGTACTCAGTACAAGGTGCTAATCCTCAAGAGGGTGTGATAATCCAACAAGGGTACTGAGTCTCAGTAAGAGGTGCTAATCCTCAAGAGTGGGTGATAATCCCCCAAGGGTACTGAGTGAGAGGGGATAATCCTCTCTAGGGGGTGGTAATCCCGCAGGGTACTCAGTACAAGGTGCTAATCCTCAAGAGGGTGTGATAATCCAACAAGGGTACAGAGTCTCAGTAAGAGGTGCTAATCCTCAAGAGGGGGTGATAATCCCCAAGGGACTGAGTAAGAAGTGATAATCCTCTCTAGGAGGTGGTAATCCCGCAGGGTACTCAGTACGAGGTGCTAATCCTCAAGAGGGGGTGATAATCCAACAAGGGTACTGAGTCTCAGTAAGAGGTGCTAATCCTCAAGAGGGGGTGATAATCCCCCAAGGGAACTGAGTAAGAAGTGATAATCCTCTCTAGGAGGTGGTAATCCCGCAGGGTACTCAGTACGAGGTGCTAATCCTCAAGAGGGTGTGATAATCCAACAAGGGTACTGAGTCTCAGTAAGAGGTGCTAATCCTCAAGAGGGGGTGATAATCCCCCAAGGGAACTGAGTAAGAAGTGATAATCCTCTCTAGGAGGTGGTAATCCCGCAGGGTACTCAGTACGAGGTGCTAATCCTCAAGAGGGGGTGATAATCCCCAAGGGTACTGAGTGAGAGGTGATAAACCTCTCTAGGAGGTGGTAATCCCACGAGGTACTCAGTACAAAGGTGCTAATCCTCAAGAGGGGGTGATAATCCCCCAAGGGTACTAAGTGAGAGGTGATAATCCTCTCTAGGAGGTGGTAATCCCACAGGGTACTCAGTACAAGGTGCTAATCCTCAAGAGGGGGTGATAATCCCCAAGGGTACTGAGTGAGAGGTGATAATCCTCTCTAGGGGGTGGTAATCCCGCAGGGTACGCAGTACAAGGTGCTAATCCTCAAGAGGGGGTGATAATCCCCCAAGGGTACTGAGTGAGAGGTGATAATCCTCTCTAGGAGGTGGTAATCCCACAGGGTACTCAGTACAAGGTGCTAATCCTCAAGAGGGGGTGATAATCCCCCAAGGGTAGTAAGTGAGAGGTGATAATCCGCTCTAGGACGTGGTAATCCCACAGGGTACTCAGTACAAGGTGCTAATCCTCAAGAGGGGGTGATAATCCCCCAAGGGTACTGAGTGAGAGGTGATAATCCTCTCTAGGGGGTGGTAATCCCGCAGGGTACTCAGTACAAGGTGCTAATCCTCAAGAGGGGGTGATAATCCAACAAGGGTACTGAGTCTCAGTAAGAGGTGCTAATCCTCAAGAGGGGGTATAATCACCGAAGGGTACTGAGTGAGAGGTGATAATCCTCTCTAGGAGGTGGTAATCCCACAGGGTACTCAGTACAAGGTGCTAATCCTCAAGAGGGGGTGATAATCCCCCAAGGGTACTAAGTGAGAGGTGATAATCCTCTCTAGGAGGTGGTTAATACCACAGGGTACTCAGTACAAGGTGCTAATCCTCAAGAGGGGGTGATAATCCCCAAGGGTACTGAGTGAGAGGTGATAATCCTCTCTAGGGGGTGGTAATCCCGCAGGGTACTCAGTACAAGGTGCTAATCCTCAAGAGGGGGTGATAATCCCCCAAGGGTACTGAGTGAGAGGTGATAATCCTCTCTAGGAGGTGGTAATCCCACAGGGTAACTCAGTACAAGGTGCTAATCCTCCAAGAGGGGGTGATAATCCCCAAGGGTACTAAGTGAGAGGTGATAATCCTCTCTAGGAGGTGGTAATCCCACAGGGTACTCAGTACAAGGTGCTAATCCTCAAGAGGGGGTGATAATCCCCAAGGGTACTAAGTGAGAGGTGATAATCCGCTCTAGGAGGTGGTAATCCCACAGGGTACTCAGTACAAGGTGCTAATCCTCAAGAGGGGGTGATAATCCCCCAAGGGTACTGAGTGAGAGGTGATAATCCTCTCTAGGGGGTGGTAATCCCGCAGGGTACTCAGTACAAGGTGCTAATCCTCAAGAGGGGGTGGATAATCCAACAAGGGTACTGAGTCTCAGTAAGAGGTGGCTAATCCTCAAGAGGGGGTGATAATCCCCCAAGGGTACTGAGTGAGAGGTGATAATTCCCTCTCTAGGGGGTGGTAATCCCGCAGGGTACTCAGTACAAGGTGCTAATCCTCAAGAGGGGGTGATAATCCAACAAGGGTACTGAGTCTCAGTAAGAGGTGCTAATCCTCAAGAGGGGGTGATAATCCCCCAAGGGTACTGAGTGAGAGGTGATAATCCTCTCTAGGAGGTGGTAATCCCACAGGGTACTCAGTACAAGGTGCTAATCCTCAAGAGGGTGTGATAATCCCCAAGGGTACTGAGTGAGAGGTGATAATCCTCTCTAGGAGGTGGTAATCCCACAGGGTACTCAGTACAAGGTGCTAATTCCTCAAGAGGGTGTGATAATCCCCGAAGGGTACTGAGTGAGAGGTGATAATCCTCTCTAGGAGGTGGTAATCCCACAGGGTACTCAGTACAAGGTGCTAATCCTCAAGAGGGGGTGATAATCCCCAAGGGTACTAAGTGAGAGGTGATAATCCTCTCTAGGAGGTGGTAATCCCACAGGGTACTCAGTACAAGGTGCTAATCCTCAAGAGGGGGGGTGATAATCCCCCAAGGGAACTGAGTGAGAGGTTGATAATCCTCTCTAGGGGGTGGTAATCCCGCAGGGTACTCAGTACAAGGTGCTAATCCTCAAGAGGGAGTGATAATCCCCAAGGGTACTGAGTGAGAGGTGATAATCCTCTCTAGGAGGTGGTAATCCCCACAGGGTACTGAGTACAAGGTGCTAATCCACAAGAGGGGGTGATAATCCCCCAAGGGTACTAAGTGAGAGGTGATAATCCGCTCTAGGAGGTGGTAATCCCCACAGGGTACTCAGTACAAGGTGCTAATCCTCAAGAGGGGGTGATAATCCCCCAAGGGTTACTGAGTGAGAGGTGATAATCCTCTCTAGGGGGTGGTAATCCCGCAGGGTACTCAGTACAAGGTGCTAATCCTCAAGAGGGGGTGATAATCCAAACAAGGGTACTGAGTCTCAGTAAGAGGTGCTAATCCTCAAGAGGGGTGATAATCCCCCAAGGGGTACTAAGTGAGAGGTGATAATCCTCTCTAGGAGGTGGTAATCCCACAAGGTACTCAGTAAGAGGTGCTAATCCTCAAGAGGGGGTGATAATCCCCCAAGGGTACTAAGTGAGAGGTGATAATCCGCTCTAGGAGGTGGTAATCCCACAAGGTACTCAGTAAGAGGTGCTAATCCTTCAAGAGGGGGTGATAATCCCCCAAGGGTACTGAGTAAGAAGTGATAATCCTCTCTAGGAGGTGGTAATCCCGCAGGGTACTCAGTAACGAGGTGCTAATCCTCAAGAGGGGGTGATAATCCCCCAAGGGTACTGAGTGAGAGGTGATAAACCTCTCTAGGAGGTGGTAATCCCACGAGGTACTCAGTACAAGGTGCTAATCCTCAAGAGGGGGTGATAATCCCCCAAGGGTACTAAGTGAGAGGTGATAATCCTCTCTAGGAGGTGGTAATCCCACAGGGTACTCAGTACAAGGTGCTAATCCTCAAGAGGGGGTGATAATCCCCCAAGGGTTACTGAGTGAGAGGTGATAATCCTCTCTAGGGGGTGGTAATCCCGCAGGGTACTCAGTACAAGGTGCTAATCCTCAAGAGGGGGTGATAATCCCCCAAGGGGTACTGAGTGAGAGGTGATAATCCTCTCTAGGAGGTGGTAATCCCACAGGGTACTCAGTACAAGGTGCTAATCCTCAAGAGGGGGTTATAATCCCCCAAGGGTACTAAGTGAGAGGTGTTAATCCGCTCTAGGAGGTGGTAATCCCACAGGGTACTCAGTACAAGGTGCTAATCCTTCAAGAGGGGGTGATAATCCCCCAAGGGTACTGAGTGAGAGGTGATAATCCTCTCTAGGGGGTGGTAATCCCGCAGGGGTTACTCAGTACAAGGTGCTAATCCTCAAGAGGGGGTGATAATCCAACAAGGGTACTGAGTCTCAGTAAGAGGTGCTAATCCTCAAGAGGGGGTGATAATCCCCCCAAGGGTTACTGAGTGAGAGGTGATAATCCTCTCTAGGAGGTGGTAATCCCACAGGGTACTCAGTACAAGGTGCTAATCCTCAAGAGGGTGTGATAATCCCCGAAGGGTACTGAGTGAGAGGTGATAATCCTCTCTAGGAGGTGGTAATCCCACAGGGTACTCAGTACAAGGTGCTAATCCTCAAGAGGGGGTGATAATCCCCCAAGGGTACTAAGTGAGAGGTGATAATCCTCTCTAGGAGGTGGTAATCCCACAGGGTACTCAGTACAAGGTGCTAATCCTCAAGAGGGGGTGATAATCCCCCAAGGGTACTGAGTGAGAGGTGATAATCCTCTCTAGGGGGTGGTAATCCCGCAGGGTACTCAGTACAAGGTGCTAATCCTCAAGAGGGGGTGATAATCCCCCAAGGGTACTGAGTGAGAGGTGATAATCCTCTCTAGAAGGTGGTAATCCCACAGGGTACTCAGTACAAGGTGCTAATCCTCAAGAGGGGGTGATAATCCCCCAAGGGTACTAAGTGAGAGGTGATAATCCTCTCTAGGAGGTGGTAATCCCACAGGGTACTCAGTACAAGGTGCTAATCCTCAAGAGGGGGTGATAATCCCCCAAGGGTACTAAGTGAGAGGTGATAATCCGCTCTAGGAGGTGGTAATCCCACAGGGTACTCAGTACAAGGTGCTAATCCTCAAGAGGGGGTGATAATCCCCCAAGGGTACTGAGTGAGAGGTGATAATCCTCTCTAGGGGGTGGTAATCCCGCAGGGTACTCAGTACAAGGTGCTAATCCTCAAGAGGGGGTGATAATCCCCGAAGGGTACTGAGTGAGAGGTGATAATCCTCTCTAGGGGTGGTAATCCCGCAGGGTACTCAGTACAAGGTGCTAATCCTCAAGAGGGGGTGATAATCCCCCAAGGGAACTGAGTGGAGAGGTGATAATCCTCTCTAGGGGGTGGTAATCCCGCAGGGTACTCAGTACAAGGTGCTAATCCTCAAGAGGGTGTGATAATCCAACAAGGGTACTGAGTCTCAGTAAGAGGTGCTAATCCTCAAGAGGGTGTGATAATCCCCGAAGGGTACTGAGTGAGAGGTGATAATCCTCTCTAGGGGGTGGTAATCCCGCAGGGTACTCAGTACAAGGTGCTAATCCTCAAGAGGGGGTGATAATCCAACAAGGGTTACTGAGTCTCAGTAAGAGGTGCTAATCCTCAAGAGGGGGCGATAATCCCCGAAGGGTACTGAGTAAGAGGTGATAATCCTCTCTAGGAGGTGGTAATCCCGCAGGGTACTCAGTACGAGGTGCTAATCCTCAAGAGGGGGTGATAATCCAACAAGGGTACTGAGTCTCAGTAAGAGGTGCTAATCCTCAGCGGGTGTGATAATCCCCCAAGGGTACTGAGTCTCAGTAAGAGGTGCTAATCCTCAAGAGGGGGTGATAATCCCCGAAGGGTACTGAGTGAGAGGTGATAATCCTCTCTAGGGGTGGTAATCCCGCAGGGTACTCAGTACAAGGTGCTAATCCTCAAGAGGGGGTGATAATCCAACAAGGGTACTGAGTCTCAGTAAGAGGTGCTAATCCTCAAGAGGGTGTGATAATCCCCGAAGGGTACTGAGTGAGAGGTGATAATCCTCTCTAGGGGTGGTAATCCCACAGGGTACTCAGTACAAGGTGCTAATCCTCAAGAGGGGGTGATAATCCCCCAAGGGTACTGAATCTCAGTAAGAGGTGCTAATCCTCAAGCGGGTGTGATAATCCCCCAAGGGTACTGAGTCTCAGTAAGAGGTGCTAATCCTCAAGAGGGGGGTGATAATCCAACAAGGGTACTGAGTCTCAGTAAGAGGTGCTAATCCTCAAGCGGTGTGATAATCCCCCAAGGGTACTGAGTCTCAGTAAGAGGTGCTTTTAATCCTCAAGAGGGGGTGATAATCCCCGAAGGGTACTGAGTGGAGAGGTGATAATCCTCTCTAGGGGTGGTAATCCCGCAGGGTACTCAGTACAAGGTGCTAATCCTCAAGAGGGGGTGATAATCCCCCAAGGGTACTAAGTGAGAGGTGATAATCCTCTCTAGGAGGTGGTAATACCACAGGGTACTCAGTACAAGGTGCTAATCCTCAAGAGGGGGTGATAATCCCCCAAGGGTACTGAGTGAGAGGTGATAATCCTCTCTAGGGGGTGGTAATCCCGCAGGGTACTCAGTACAAGGTGCTAATCCTCAAGAGGGGGTGATAATCCCCCAAGGGTACTGAGTGAGAGGTGATAATCCTCTCTAGGAGGTGGTAATCCCACAGGGTACTCAGTACAAGGTGCTAATCCTCAAGAGGGGGTGATAATCCCCCAAGGGTACTAAGTGAGAGGTGATAATCCTCTCTAGGAGGTGGTAATCCCACAGGGTACTCAGTACAAGGTGCTAATCCTCAAGAGGGGGTGATAATCCCCCAAGGGTACTAAGTGAGAGGTGATAATCCGCTCTAGGAGGTGGTAATCCCACAGGGTACTCAGTACAAGGTGCTAATCCTCAAGAGGGGGTGATAATCCCCAAGGGTACTGAGTGAGAGGTGATAATCCTCTCTAGGGGGTGGTAATCCCGCAGGGTACTCAGTACAAGGTGCTAATCCTCAAGAGGGGGTGATAATCCAACAAGGGTACTGAGTCTCAGTAAGAGGTGCTAATCCTCAAGAGGGGGTGATAATCCCCCAAGGGTACTGAGTGAGAGGTGATAATCCTCTCTAGGGGGTGGTAATCCCGCAGGGTACTCAGTACAAGGTGCTAATCCTCAAGAGGGGGTGATAATCCAACAAGGGTACTGAGTCTCAGTAAGAGGTGCTAATCCTCAAGAGGGGGTGATAATCCCCCAAGGGTACTGAGTGAGAGGTGATAATCCTCTCTAGGAGGTGGTAATCCCACAGGGTACTCAGTACAAGGTGCTAATCCTCAAGAGGGTGTGATAATCCCCCAAGGGTACTGAGTGAGAGGTGATAATCCTCTCTAGGAGGTGGTAATCCCACAGGGTACTCAGTACAAGGTGCTAATCCTCAAGAGGGTGTGATAATCCCCGAAGGGTACTGAGTGAGAGGTGATAATCCTCTCTAGGAGGTGGTAATCCCACAGGGTACTCAGTACAAGGTGCTAATCCTCAAGAGGGGGTGATAATCCCCCAAGGGTACTAAGTGAGAGGTGATAATCCTCTCTAGGAGGTGGTAATCCCACAGGGTACTCAGTACAAGGTGCTAATCCTCAAGAGGGGGTGATAATCCCCCAAGGGAACTGAGTGAGAGGTGATAATCCTCTCTAGGGGGTGGTAATCCCGCAGGGTACTCAGTACAAGGTGCTAATCCTCAAGAGGGAGTGATAATCCCCCAAGGGTACTGAGTGAGAGGTGATAATCCTCTCTAGGAGGTGGTAATCCCACAGGGTACTCAGTACAAGGTGCTAATCCACAAGAGGGGGTGATAATCCCCCAAGGGTACTAAGTGAGAGGTGATAATCCGCTCTAGGAGGTGGTAATCCCACAGGGTACTCAGTACAAGGTGCTAATCCTCAAGAGGGGGTGATAATCCCCCAAGGGTACTGAGTGAGAGGTGATAATCCTCTCTAGGGGTGGTAATCCCGCAGGGTACTCAGTACAAGGTGCTAATCCTCAAGAGGGGGTGATAATCCAACAAGGGTACTGAGTCTCAGTAAGAGGTGCTAATCCTCAAGAGGGTGTGATAATCCCCGAAGGGTACTGAGTGAGAGGTGATAATCCTCTCTAGGGGGTGGTAATCCCACAGGGTACTCAGTACAAGGTGCTAATCCTCAAGAGGGGGTGATAATCCCCCAAGGGTACTGAGTCTCAGTAAGAGGTGCTAATCCTCAAGCGGGTGTGATAATCCCCAAGGGTACTGAGTCTCAGTAAGAGGTGCTAATCCTCAAGAGGGGGTGATAATCCAACAAGGGTACTGAGTCTCAGTAAGAGGTGCTAATCCTCAAGCGGGTGTGATAATCCCCCAAGGGTACTGAGTCTCAGTAAGAGGTGCTAATCCTCAAGAGGGGGTGATAATCCCCGAAGGGTACTGAGTGAGAGGTGATAATCCTCTCTAGGGGTGGTAATCCCGCAGGGTACTCAGTACAAGGTGCTAATCCTCAAGAGGGGTGATAATCCCCCAAGGGTACTAAGTGAGAGGTGATAATCCTCTCTAGGAGGTGGTAATACCACAGGGTACTCAGTACAAGGTGCTAATCCTCAAGAGGGGGTGATAATCCCCCAAGGGTACTGAGTGAGAGGTGATAATCCTCTCTAGGGGGTGGTAATCCCGCAGGGTACTCAGTACAAGGTGCTAATCCTCAAGAGGGGGTGATAATCCCCCAAGGGTACTGAGTGAGAGGTGATAATCCTCTCTAGGAGGTGGTAATCCCACAGGGTACTCAGTACAAGGTGCTAATCCTCAAGAGGGGGTGATAATCCCCCAAGGGTACTAAGTGAGAGGTGATAATCCTCTCTAGGAGGTGGTAATCCCACAGGGTACTCAGTACAAGGTGCTAATCCTCAAGAGGGGGTGATAATCCCCCAAGGGTACTAAGTGAGAGGTGATAATCCGCTCTAGGAGGTGGTAATCCCACAGGGTACTCAGTACAAGGTGCTAATCCTCAAGAGGGGGTGATAATCCCCCAAGGGTACTGAGTGAGAGGTGATAATCCTCTCTAGGGGGTGGTAATCCCGCAGGGTACTCAGTACAAGGTGCTAATCCTCAAGAGGGGTGATAATCCAACAAGGGTACTGAGTCTCAGTAAGAGGTGCTAATCCTCAAGAGGGGGTGATAATCCCCCAAGGGTACTGAGTGAGAGGTGATAATCCTCTCTAGGGGGTGGTAATCCCGCAGGGTACTCAGTACAAGGTGCTAATCCTCAAGAGGGGGTGATAATCCAACAAGGGTACTGAGTCTCAGTAAGAGGTGCTAATCCTCAAGAGGGGGTGATAATCCCCCAAGGGTACTGAGTGAGAGGTGATAATCCTCTCTAGGAGGTGGTAATCCCACAGGGTACTCAGTACAAGGTGCTAATCCTCAAGAGGGTGTGATAATCCCCCAAGGGTACTGAGTGAGAGGTGATAATCCTCTCTAGGAGGTGGTAATCCCACAGGGTACTCAGTACAAGGTGCTAATCCTCAAGAGGGTGTGATAATCCCCGAAGGGTACTGAGTGAGAGGTGATAATCCTCTCTAGGAGGTGGTAATCCCACAGGGTACTCAGTACAAGGTGCTAATCCTCAAGAGGGGGTGATAATCCCCCAAGGGTACTAAGTGAGAGGTGATAATCCTCTCTAGGAGGTGGTAATCCCACAGGGTACTCAGTACAAGGTGCTAATCCTCAAGAGGGGGTGATAATCCCCAAGGGAACTGAGTGAGAGGTGATAATCCTCTCTAGGGGGTGGTAATCCCGCAGGGTACTCAGTACAAGGTGCTAATCCTCAAGAGGGAGTGATAATCCCCCAAGGGTACTGAGTGAGAGGTGATAATCCTCTCTAGGAGGTGGTAATCCCACAGGGTACTCAGTACAAGGTGCTAATCCACAAGAGGGGGTGATAAATCCCCCAAGGGTACTAAGTGAGAGGTGATAATCCGCTCTAGGAGGTGGTAATCCCACAGGGTACTCAGTACAAGGTGCTAATCCTCAAGAGGGGGTGATAATCCCCCAAGGGTACTGAGTGAGAGGTGATAATCCTCTCTAGGGGGTGCTAATCCCGCAGGGTACTCAGTACAAGGTGCTAATCCTCAAGAGGGGGTGATAATCCAACAAGGGTACTGAGTCTCAGTAAGAGGTTGCTAATCCTCAAGAGGGGGTGATAATCCCCCAAGGGTACTAAGTGAGAGGTGATAATCCTCTCTAGGAGGTGGTAATCCCACAAGGTACTCAGTAAGAGGTGCTAATCCTCAAGAGGGGGTGATAATCCCCCAAGGGTACTAAGTGAGAGGTGATAATCCGCTCTAGGAGGTGGTAATCCCACAAGGTACTCAGTAAGAGGTGCTAATCCTCAAGAGGGGGTGATAATCCCCAAGGGTACTGAGTAAGAAGTGATAATCCTCTCTAGGAGGTGGTAATCCCGCAGGGTACTCAGTACGAGGTGCTAATCCTCAAGAGGGGGTGATAATCCCCCAAGGGTACTGAGTGAGAGGTGATAAACCTCTCTAGGAGGTGGTAATCCCACGAGGTACTCAGTACAAGGTGCTAATCCTCAAGAGGGGGTGATAATCCCCCAAGGGTACTAAGTGAGAGGTGATAATCCTCTCTAGGAGGTGGTAATCCCACAGGGTACTCAGTACAAGGTGCTAATCCTCAAGAGGGGGTGATAATCCCCAAGGGTACTGAGTGAGAGGTGATAATCCTCTCTAGGGGGTGGTAATCCCGCAGGGTACTCAGTACAAGGTGCTAATCCTCAAGAGGGGGTGATAATCCCCCAAGGGTACTGAGTGAGAGGTGATAATCCTCTCTAGGAGGTGGTAATCCCACAGGGTACTCAGTACAAGGTGCTAATCCTCAAGAGGGGGTTATAATCCCCAAGGGTACTAAGTGAGAGGTGTTAATCCGCTCTAGGAGGTGGTAATCCCACAGGGTACTCAGTACAAGGTGCTAATCCTCAAGAGGGGGTGATAATCCCCCAAGGGTACTGAGTGAGAGGTGATAATCCTCTCTAGGGGGTGGTAATCCCGCAGGGTACTCAGTACAAGGTGCTAATCCTCAAGAGGGGGTGATAATCCAACAAGGGTACTGAGTCTCAGTAAGAGGTGCTAATCCTCAAGAGGGGGTGATAATCCCCAAGGGTACTGAGTGAGAGGTGATAATCCTCTCTAGGAGGTGGTAATCCCACAGGGTACTCAGTACAAGGTGCTAATCCCTCAAGAGGGTGTGATAATCCCCGAAGGGTACTGAGTGAGAGGTGATAATCCTCTCTAGGAGGTGGTAATCCCACAGGGTACTCAGTACAAGGTGCTAATCCTCAAGAGGGGGTGATAATCCCCCAAGGGTACTGAGTGAGAGGTGATAATCCTCTCTAGGGGGTGGTAATCCCGCAGGGTACTCAGTACAAGGTGCTAATCCTCAAGAGGGGGTGATAATCCCCCAAGGGTACTGAGTGAGAGGTGATAATCCTCTCTAGAAGGTGGTAATCCCACAGGGTACTCAGTACAAGGTGCTAATCCTCAAGAGGGGGTGATAATCCCCCAAGGGTACTAAGTGAGAGGTGATAATCCTCTCTAGGAGGTGGTAATCCCACAGGGTACTCAGTACAAGGTGCTAATCCTCAAGAGGGGGTGATAATCCCCCAAGGGTACTAAGTGAGAGGTGATAATCCGCTCTAGGAGGTGGTAATCCCACAGGGTACTCAGTACAAGGTGCTAATCCTCAAGAGGGGGTGATAATCCCCAAGGGTACTGAGTGAGAGGTGATAATCCTCTCTAGGGGGTGGTAATCCCGCAGGGTACTCAGTACAAGGTGCTAATCCTCAAGAGGGGGTGATAATCCCCGAAGGGTACTGAGTGAGAGGTGATAATCCTCTCTAGGGGGTGGTAATCCCGCAGGGTACTCAGTACAAGGTGCTAATCCTCAAGAGGGGGTGATAATCCAACAAGGGTACTGAGTCTCAGTAAGAGGTGCTAATCCTCAAGAGGGGGTGATAATCCCCCAAGGGTACTGAGTGAGAGGTGATAATCCTCTCTAGGAGGTGGTAATCCCACAGGGTACTCAGTACAAGGTGCTAATCCTCAAGAGGGTGTGATAATCCCCGAAGGGTACTGAGTGAGAGGTGATAATCCTCTCTAGGAGGTGGTAATCCCACAGGGTACTCAGTACAAGGTGCTAATCCTCAAGAGGGGGTGATAATCCCCCAAGGGTACTGAGTGAGAGGTGATAATCCTCTCTAGGGGGTGGTAATCCCGCAGGGTACTCAGTACAAGGTGCTAATCCTCAAGAGGGGGTGATAATCCCCCAAGGGTACTGAGTGAGAGGTGATAATCCTCTCTAGAAGGTGGTAATCCCACAGGGTACTCAGTACAAGGTGCTAATCCTCAAGAGGGGGTGATAATCCCCCAAGGGTACTAAGTGAGAGGTGATAATCCTCTCTAGGAGGTGGTAATCCCACAGGGTACTCAGTACAAGGTGCTAATCCTCAAGAGGGGGTGATAATCCCCCAAGGGTACTAAGTGAGAGGTGATAATCCGCTCTAGGAGGTGGTAATCCCACAGGGTACTCAGTACAAGGTGCTAATCCTCAAGAGGGGGTGATAATCCCCCAAGGGTACTGAGTGAGAGGTGATAATCCTCTCTAGGGGTGGTAATCCCGCAGGGTACTCAGTACAAGGTGCTAATCCTCAAGAGGGGGTGATAATCCCCGAAGGGTACTGAGTGAGAGGTGATAATCCTCTCTAGGGGGTGGTAATCCCGCAGGGTACTCAGTACAAGGTGCTAATCCTCAAGAGGGGGTGATAATCCAACAAGGGTACTGAGTCTCAGTAAGAGGTGCTAATCCTCAAGAGGGGGCGATAATCCCCGAAGGGTACTGAGTAAGAGGTGATAATCCTCTCTAGGAGGTGGTAATCCCGCAGGGTACTCAGTACGAGGTGCTAATCCTCAAGAGGGGGTGATAATCCAACAAGGGTACTGAGTCTCAGTAAGAGGTGCTAATCCTCAAGCGGGTGTGATAATCCCCCAAGGGTACTGAGTCTCAGTAAGAGGTGCTAATCCTCAAGAGGGGGTGATAATCCCCGAAGGGTACTGAGTGAGAGGTGATAATCCTCTCTAGGGGTGGTAATCCCGCAGGGTACTCAGTACAAGGTGCTAATCCTCAAGAGGGGGTGATAATCCAACAAGGGTACTGAGTCTCAGTAAGAGGTGCTAATCCTCAAGAGGGTGTGATAATCCCCGAAGGGTACTGAGTGAGAGGTGATAATCCTCTCTAGGGGGTGGTAATCCCACAGGGTACTCAGTACAAGGTGCTAATCCTCAAGAGGGGGTGATAATCCCCCAAGGGTACTGAGTCTCAGTAAGAGGTGCTAATCCTCAAGCGGGTGTGATAATCCCCCAAGGGTACTGAGTCTCAGTAAGAGGTGCTAATCCTCAAGAGGGGGTGATAATCCAACAAGGGTACTGAGTCTCAGTAAGAGGTGCTAATCCTCAAGCGGGTGTGATAATCCCCCAAGGGTACTGAGTCTCAGTAAGAGGTGCTAATCCTCAAGAGGGGGTGATAATCCCCGAAGGGTACTGAGTGAGAGGTGATAATCCTCTCTAGGGGTGGTAATCCCGCAGGGTACTCAGTACAAGGTGCTAATCCTCAAGAGGGGGTGATAATCCAACAAGGGTACTGAGTCTCAGTAAGAGGTGCTAATCCTCAAGAGGGTGTGATAATCCCCGAAGGGTACTGAGTGAGAGGTGATAATCCTCTCTAGGGGGTGGTAATCCCACAGGGTACTCAGTACAAGGTGCTAATCCTCAAGAGGGGGTGATAATCCCCCAAGGGTACTGAGTGAGAGGTGATAATCCTCTCTAGAGGTGGTAATCCCACAGGGTACTCAGTACAAGGTGCTAATCCTCAAGAGGGGGTGATAATCCCCCAAGGGTACTAAGTGAGAGGTGATAATCCTCTCTAGGAGGTGGTAATCCCACAGGGTACTCAGTACAAGGTGCTAATCCTCAAGAGGGGGTGATAATCCCCCAAGGGTACTAAGTGAGAGGTGATAATCCGTTCTAGGAGGTGGTAATCCCACAGGGTACTCAGTACAAGGTGCTAATCCTCAAGAGGGGGTGATAATCCCCAAGGGTACTGAGTGAGAGGTGATAATCCTCTCTAGGGGTGGTAATCCCGCAGGGTACTCAGTACAAGGTGCTAATCCTCAAGAGGGTGTGATAATCCAACAAGGGTACTGAGTCTCAGTAAGAGGTGCTAATCCTCAAGAGGGTGTGATAATCCCCGAAGGGTACTGAGTGAGAGGTGATAATCCTCTCTAGGGGGTGGTAATCCCGCAGGGTACTCAGTACAAGGTGCTAATCCTCAAGAGGGGGTGATAATCCCCGAAGGGTACTGAGTGAGAGGTGATAATCCTCTCTAGGGGGTGGTAATCCCGCAGGGTACTCAGTACAAGGTGCTAATCCTCAAGAGGGGGTGATAATCCAACAAGGGTACTGAGTCTCAGTAAGAGGTGCTAATCCTCAAGAGGGGGTGATAATCCCCAAGGGTACTGAGTGAGAGGTGATAATCCTCTCTAGGAGGTGGTAATCCCACAGGGTACTCAGTACAAGGTGCTAATCCTCAAGAGGGTGTGATAATCCCCGAAGGGTACTGAGTGAGAGGTGATAATCCTCTCTAGGAGGTGGTAATCCCACAGGGTACTCAGTACAAGGTGCTTAATCCTCAAGAGGGGTGATAATCCCCCAAGGGTACTGAGTGAGAGGTGATAATCCTCTCTAGGGGTGGTAATCCGCAGGGTACTCAGTACAAGGTGCTAATCCTCAAGAGGGGGTGATAATCCCCAAGGGTACTGAGTGAGAGGTGATAATCCTCTCTAGAAGGTGGTAATCCCACAGGGTACTCAGTACAAGGTGCTAATCCTCAAGAGGGGGTGATAATCCCCCAAGGGTACTAAGTGAGAGGTGATAATCCTCTCTAGGAGGTGGTAATCCCACAGGGTACTCAGTACAAGGTGCTAATCCTCAAGAGGGGGTGATAATCCCCCAAGGGTACTAAGTGAGAGGTGATAATCCGCTCTAGGAGGTGGTAATCCCACAGGGTACTCAGTACAAGGTGCTAATCCTCAAGAGGGGGTGATAATCCCCCAAGGGTACTGAGTGAGAGGTGATAATCCTCTCTAGGGGTGGTAATCCCGCAGGGTACTCAGTACAAGGTGCTAATCCTCAAGAGGGGGTGATAATCCCCGAAGGGTACTGAGTGAGAGGTGATAATCCTCTCTAGGGGGTGGTAATCCCGCAGGGTACTCAGTACAAGGTGCTAATCCTCAAGAGGGGGTGATAATCCAACAAGGGTACTGAGTCTCAGTAAGAGGTGCTAATCCTCAAGAGGGGGCGATAATCCCTGAAGGGTACTGAGTAAGAGGTGATAATCCTCTCTAGGAGGTGGTAATCCCGCAGGGTACTCAGTACGAGGTGCTAATCCTCAAGAGGGGGTGATAATCCAACAAGGGTACTGAGTCTCAGTAAGACGTGCTAATCCTCAAGCGGGTGTGATAATCCCCCAAGGGTACTGAGTCTCAGTAAGAGGTGCTAATCCTCAAGAGGGGGTGATAATCCCCGAAGGGTACTGAGTGAGAGGTGATAATCCTCTCTAGGGGTGGTAATCCGCGCAGGGTACTCAGTACAAGGTGCTAATCCTCAAGAGGGGGTGATAATCCAACAAGGGTACTGAGTCTCAGTAAGAGGTGCTAATCCTCAAGAGGGTGTGATAATCCCCGAAGGGTACTGAGTGAGAGGTGATAATCCTCTCTAGGGGGTGGTAATCCCACAGGGTACTCAGTACAAGGTGCTAATCCTCAAGAGGGGGTGATAATCCCCCAAGGGTACTGAGTCTCAGTAAGAGGTGCTAATCCTCAAGCGGGTGTGATAATCCCCCAAGGGTACTGAGTCTCAGTAAGAGGTGCTAATCCTCAAGAGGGGGTGATAATCCAACAAGGGTACTGAGTCTCAGTAAAGAGGTGCTAATCCTCAAGCGGGTGTGATAATCCCCCAAGGGTACTGAGTCTCAGTAAGAGGTGCTAATCCTCAAGAGGGGGTGATAATCCCGAAGGTTACTGAGTGAGAGGTGATAATCCTCTCTAGGGGTGGTAATCCCGCAGGGTACTCAGTACAAGGTGCTAATCCTCAAGAGGGGGTGATAATCCAACAAGGGTACTGAGTCTCAGTAAGAGGTGCTAATCCTCAAGAGGGTGTGATAATCCCCGAAGGGTACTGAGTGAGAGGTGATAATCCTCTCTAGGGGGTGGTAATCCCACAGGGTACTCAGTACAAGGTGCTAATCCTCAAGAGGGGGTGATAATCCCCCAAGGGTACTGAGTGAGAGGTGATAATCCTCTCTAGAAGGTGGTAATCCCACAGGGTACTCAGTACAAGGTGCTAATCCTCAAGAGGGGGTGATAATCCCCCAAGGGTACTAAGTGAGAGCGTGATAATCCTCTCTAGGAGGTGGTAATCCCACAGGGTACTCAGTACAAGGTGCTAATCCTCAAGAGGGGGTGATAATCCCCCAAGGGTACTAAGTGAGAGGTGATAATCCGCTCTAGGAGGTGGTAATCCCACAGGGTACTCAGTACAAGGTGCTAATCCTCAAGAGGGGGTGATAATCCCCCAAGGGTACTGAGTGAGAGGTGATAATCCTCTCTAGGGGGTGGTAATCCCGCAGGGTACTCAGTACAAGGTGCTAATCCTCAAGAGGGGGTGATAATCCCCGAAGGGTACTGAGTGAGAGGTGATAATCCTCTCTAGGGGGTGGTAATCCCGCAGGGTACTTCAGTACAAGGTGCTAATCCTCAAGAGGGGGTGATAATCCAACAAGGGTACTGAGTCTCAGTAAGAGGTGCTAATCCTCAAGAGGGGGCGATAATTCCCCGAAGGGTACTGAGTTAAGAGGTGATAATCCTCTCTAGGAGGTGGTAATCCCGCAGGGTACTCAGTACGAGGTGCTAATCCTCAAGAGGGGGTGATAATCCAACAAGGGTACTGAGTCTCAGTAAGAGGTGCTAATCCTCAAGCGGGTGTGATAATCCCCCAAGGGTACTGAGTCTCAGTAAGAGGTGCTAATCCTCAAGAGGGGGTGATAATCCCCGAAGGGTACTGAGTGAGAGGTGATAATCCTCTCTAGGGGTGGTAATCCCGCAGGGTACTCAGTACAAGGTGCTAATCCTCAAGAGGGGGTGATAATCCAACAAGGGTACTGAGTCTCAGTAAGAGGTGCTAATCCTCAAGAGGGTGTGATAATCCCCGAAGGGTACTGAGTGAGAGGTGATAATCCTCTCTAGGGGGTGGTAATCCCACAGGGTACTCAGTACAAGGTGCTAATCCTCAAGAGGGGGTGATAATCCCCCAAGGGTACTGAGTCTCAGTAAGAGGTGCTAATCCTCAAGCGGGTGTGATAATCCCCCAAGGGTACTGAGTCTCAGTAAGAGGTGCTAATCCTCAAGAGGGGGTGATAATCCAACAAGGTACTGAGTCTCAGTAAGAGGTGCTAATCCTCAAGCGGGTGTGATAATCCCCCAAGGGTACTGAGTCTCAGTAAGAGGTGCTAATCCTCAAGAGGGGGTGATAATCCCCGAAGGGTACTGAGTGAGAGGTGATAATCCTCTCTAGGGGTGGTAATCCCGCAGGGTACTCAGTACAAGGTGCTAATCCTCAAGAGGGGTGATAATCCAACAAGGGTACTGAGTCTCAGTAAGAGGTGCTAATTCTCAAAGAGGGTGTGATAATCCCCGAAGGGTACTGAGTGAGAGGTGATAATCCTCTCTAGGGGGTGGTAATCCCACAGGGTACTCAGTACAAGGTGCTAATCCTCAAGAGGGGGTGATAATCCCCCAAGGGGTACTGAGTGAGAGGTGATAATCCTCTCTAGGGGGTGGTAATTCCCACAGGGTACTCAGTACAAGGTGCTAATCCCTCAAGAGGGGGTGATAATCCCCCAAGGTACTGAGTCTCAGTAAGAGGTGCTAATCCTCAAGCGGGTGTGGATAATCCCCAAGGGTACTGAGTCTCAGTAAGAGGTGCTAATCCTCAAGAGGGGGTGATAATCCCCGAAGGGTACTGAGTGAGAGGTGATAATCCTCTCTAGGGGGTGGTAATCCCGCAGGGTACTCAGTACGAGGTGCTAATCCTCAAGAGGGGTGATAATCCAACAAGGGTACTGAGTCTCAGTAAGAGGTGCTAATCCTCAAGAGGGGTGATAATCCACGAAGGGTACTGAGTGAGAGGTGATAATCCTCTCTAGGGGTGGTAATCCCGCAGGGTACTCAGTACGAGGTGCTAATCCTCAAGAGGGGGTGATAATCCAACAAGGGTACTGAGTCTCAGTAAGAGGTGCTAATCCTCAAGAGGGGGTGATAATCCCCCAAGGGTACTGAGTGAGAGGTGATAATCCTCTCTAGGGGTGATATCCCCAGGATAGTCAATGAGAGGTGATAATCCTCTCTAGGGGTCGAATCCCCAGGTTAAGCAGTAATAAGAGATATGGAGTAAATGGTGACCTGTATGGGAGCACTTCATCCCAGATCCGTCTTTATTTAGACTATTTACATGCAAACTGAAACTATTATTATGCTAAGAATAAGAATATCAAGTAATATTTGTAAAGGTTCTGCAAACTTAGACAAGGAGGAATGTTCCTTAACATGAACGAGCTCTGGTACAATAAATACAAAGACATTGTGGCTATAATTAAGTAAGGTCTATCAACTCCTAAATGACAGTCAGATTTGATAAACAACATGATTATATGAAACTAACAGGCTAGCAGAGAGAAATAAAAAACAGCAAACTGCCAAAGGGGGAGGGAGGGAAGGAATTTTAGTTCTGCGATTGAGATTCGCATAAAACTAATGCTTAGCAGGCTTGGCGCGTGATATGAAGATCTACTGTGCACGTGATAGCTTGCACCTGATTGTAGAGCCGGATTGTGCGACGTGAGAGGATCACCGGAAGAGGAGATCATCAGAATGGTTCACAGGAATGGATCACAAGAATGGATCACCGGAATGACCGGAAGTGACCTGGTATATTCTCTCTCTACAAGGGGTCTATGGTTATCACATTAACATTAATTTATACTGATGTATAAATTAGCTTTATTTAACAAATAAAGAAGCCAAAACCATGTATTATTCTGTCATAAAACACGACGGGAATTTGAGAACACGAGAGTCGTCTGTGAATGTTAGAAAACACGGAGGCCGCAGCGCGAGTGTTTTCTATATTTCTCAAGTGTTTCTCAAATTCCCCGCGAGTGTTTTATGACAGTATAATAACAGTGGGTTTTGGCTTCTTTATGTGCTTTTAAAATATACGATATTACGGCGCGCATGAAGGACGATTAAAACACGCTTTTCTATGATTTTTACCTCTGATTAAAACATGGTTTTTTTTTTTGTTTTTTTTTTTCAACCATATGCAGAGGCGCCAGTCGAAATTTTTCAGTCTATATGTAATGATTAATATGAACTCATTTGAACGAATATAAATAGAAACAGCACTTATACAAATAGGTTATTCAGCGGAAAGTTGTGTTAATACGGCTGGGTATGTTTTTACGAGTCATCCCTAGCCGTATTACACAACTTTCCGCTGGATAAATTCGTTTATTATACAACATAATTATTTACCTAAAAATATGGTCGTTTTCCGTATGAGCGAGATCAGGAGGACCTAAGACCCGTTGTAATGCGCCAACC
>MU826440.1:0-13845 GCA_029204205.1 Desmophyllum pertusum
TGGCGGGGAAACTCGAGCGGAAAATTACGTTCTACGTTCGCAGGCTCAGTTGCACGAGGAAGGTGGAGCGAGTTTTTTTAACCAATCATAGCGAGTAATAAAGTAAAACCAGACCAATTCAGCGATTGCTTTTCACAGTTCTGTGAAATGTAACCAAGCCTCTGTATGAAAGCGAGGTTGGGGGTGACCATGAGATGATAGAGATCAGCAACTAGTTAACATAATAACAGCATAATTTACATTTTAAAAGAAGGAAGGTTTGTATCACAACAAAGTCACCTCCAGCCTCACTTCTGTTCAAAGGCCAGGATTCTAAGCACAAAACTGTAAAATGGACAATTGAAAACCGCTTTAAAATATGCGTTTAATTGCCAATTTTGTAAATTTCGTATTTGTAAGTAATGTTAAAAAGTACTACTCTGAGTGAGTTATGAAGGGATTGTAATTTTTATTTTAGAAATCTGCAAATGAAAATGATGCTCCTTATAAGTAATGTAAACCAGTCGTATTCAAGTAATATAAGTGAACTATTTGTTATTAAAATATAAACTGAAAATTTCGCGCGCTCTGATTGGTTAAAAACCATGTTTTATCAGAGTATAAAACATAGAAAAGCGTGTTTTAACGTAAATCGCGTAAATCGAAATCGCGTAAATCTATATTTTAAAGCACATAAAGAAGCCAAAACCATGTATTATACTGCCATAAAACACTCCGGGAATTTGAGAACACTCGAGAAATTTAGAAAACACTCGCCTGCGGCTCGTGTTTTCTAAATTTCTCTCGTGTTCTCAAATTCCCGTCGTGTTTTATGACAGTATGATACATGGTTTTGGCTTCTTATTTGTTAAATAATCTATTGGAAGTGATTGTTTTCATTTCTGTTGTTGTAATCATTCCATGTACAGGCATGTAGACTGAAGTATTGTTTGTGTTAATAAAAAAAAAGTTGATTGTCACCTGTTAAATTACAATTACTCCAAAATCATTCTAAATGGTAGCTATCAAAAAGTCCCCACCCCCTCCACCCCACCTTATCCCCTGAACAATGTTGAAGAATAAGAGACAGAGCTAAACATTGTTAAAGGGTGAGCACACAGCCCGAGATTGTAACCAGTCGGCATTAAAGCGAAAACATATCTCCCTTCAATAAGAAATTGACTGCTCTTGAGCTGTATAAACGCAGGTTCAGAATTGATCAAAAGCTTGCGAAACACTCTTGAACAAAACAATAATTGAACCGACTGTTTTCTCCGTTGCCCTTTGTTGCCCTGGTTTTTGTCACAATAATTGGATCTGTCATTTTGGACCAATCAGAATACTGCGTTCGTGGACGAACGCAGGACATTCGAGAAACCGGGTCTCGCGTGCAGACTCTCATTTCATCGCCCCCTCCCTCGCGCTCCGCGCTCGAACGTCACGCAATACTAAGGATCACGATCGCGCTCCGCGCTCAGTCGCGCGAATGAGAGCCTGCTCGCAGGCTACAAACTCTCGGGAGACGAGATCAACAAATGAAACTATTCCTCTAAAAGTCCTGCATGAAGCTTCTGGCCAATGCTGTCCAAGCTACTAGTTTCTTTCAGCTGATCTTCCATAACTTTAAGGGAATAATTTCAATAAGGACGAGCGAACTAAAATTCAACAAGGCTTCCCAAAGCCGGATAAAAAAATCACACACGTTGCCACATCTTTTCCTGACACTACAGCATAAATCGCTTAGCTGTTCTTCAGCTCGAAACAAAGTTAACTCCACATTTTTTCTGAAAGTAAAATCAATAGCTTCTAAAAACGTTTCATCGAGATGGCCGCCATTATATATCTGAAAGCCGCTATAACAAATCAGAGACTACCAAATATGGTTTTTCCCCCGATTTTGATTTTGGGGGGTGGGGGGGGGGGGGGGGAATGGCGCATGCGCATGCAAGTGATGCTGGACTCTCTCTTTTCCCGCTGGGTTCAGACCAGGGGTTCAGACCCTACATAGGGCGGGGGTAAGAGAGAGTTCAGGGACTGGACTAACGCCACCCCCATTTAAAATCCTGTCTACGGGCCTGTAATCAATGGCACGCTCTCTGACTTGGTCCGGAAAGGGTGCAACCTCGTTCCCAGGGTCTACTCCGCTTTCAAGATGGCGGCTGGGCGCGGAGAAGACTCTGGGTACGCTGTGAAATACTCCACGAATCGTGGAGTATTTTGTCGTCTTCGCTACACTTGACCAGCGGTTCCAGGATTCAATATGGTCGTCTTCGCTACACTTGAACAGCGGTTCCGGGATTCAAATGGCTACTGGAAGGACAAGAAGTGCTGCCAGCGAGCTTCGTTTTTAACATGTTTTACACCAAATTAAGCCGCGGAATAACGTTTTTGTGGTCCGTTGAATTTTCGAATAGATTTCTGCCGTCTTTACGCATGATTTGTGAGCGGTCTATTTATTTAAGGTGAGGTTTATTACACATTTATGACTGTTATAATTTTAGCACCAGTTTGGCTGTATAAACAACGCCGATTAAGGAAAGTCAAGTTAGGGAAGTTGTCGAAAGTAAAGCGGATAATTTTTGGGTGGATATATTATTTTTTTGTCGATTAATTTGTTTATTTCGTGCTCGGATCGCGACCTTGTAATTTTGTTTTTTATAGCACGAAAGTCATGCCAATCTGATTAATAAAAAAAATATTAAATGCAGCATGATCATGGTCGAATCTTTTTGTGATTGTTTTATTTAGAGGTGTTATTTTTAAGGTTCATGTTGAGTCAGTACTTTGTGTGTGTTTAATATCTAAATAAAGATTGCTTGCTCCTAAACACTTCAGCATGGAAACTCACAAACATTTAAACAGATTTAAATTAATTTAGTAAAATATCAAAATGTAATTTCAACTGTACAAAAAAGTGGGAGGCTTCCGTGCGTGGTTTCTGTGGATGACAATGTTTATAGCCTTTTATATTTAGCTTTTATTTGGAAACCAATAATATTTATTATATTGACGACCTGGGGGTACTTTGAATTTTTGGAGGATTGTGCCATCCAGTACTAAAACCCAAATGTATAACTTTCTGTACACTATTACAGACATGGGCCAGGTGGATAATGCTATCCACCATATAAATCATTATCCAGTGGATAAGTGTTAACAAAACAAAAACTACGCTATCCACTGGATAGTGATTTATCTTGCCTCGGTTGTTCAAAGGATGGATAACACTATCACCGGATAAATCACTATCCAGTGGATAAGTATTAACAAAACAAACTACGCTATCCGTCGGATAGTGATTTATCTGGTGGATAGCGTTATCCATCCTTTGAACAACTGGGCCCTGGTGGATAGCGTTATCCATCTTTTTACCAACAGGGTCCTGGTCTTTAAAATCCATACCCTATTTTCTGACTACTTGTTTCTGGTCTAGTTGTACACTGGAGATCAATAACTCTATTGAGGGCGGCTACTTATTTATTGTCTCTCTGCAGGGGTGTATCTAGAATTTTGAGGGGGGGGGGGGGGTGGGGGGTGGCTGGTGGCTCGTTAGCCAATATTTTGTCATTTTATTTTAGCTAAAAACAGTAACAATTTTACACCTGCCCAAAGTGCTTGATTTTTTGGCGGATTTGGGGGGCCACCCAATCAAAGTGTTCACGCTTTTCTGACCCACACGAGTAAGGTAGAGTAACACCCAAAATATATGAAGAGGGCCCTGGCCCATTTTCCCATGGCCAACCCATATTTTGTCCAAATCCTAGTCTCCCAGCCTAATGCTTGCTCAAATTATCCCATAATGCTCAAACAGCAAAATTGGTGCCCCAAATCCCATTTTGCAGTGAAAAAAAGGCAAATCCCAGTTCCCATTTTCCCTCTTCAGGACCCTCTAGAATAAGCCCTCTCCCCAGCAAAAACTGAAGCTAAAAAAATACTCCATAACAGGATAATAAGATAAAGGTAAAGCAACTTTATTTATACATGTCAATCTAAAAAATTAAAATACCTCCTAGAACAAAAAATAATTAAAATAACCCATATCACTCTGAATAAATTCATTCACACCTCCCCAACACAATATACGTTTGAGGGGCATAAGGAACAATAAATTTCATACAAAAACATTGCAACACAGCAAAACAAAAAGGACAAAGAAATGGGGACCGACAAGAAAACAAAACCCTGCACTACACCAAAAGAAACTTAATCACACAAAACTTGCACCCAGTACAGTCTTTATTGACATACAGTGTACATACAACTGCCGAAATTCCTCAACCATGGAGGCCCACCTATGACCAAGAAACATAACAGCCGATCGATACCGCAGCAGACCACTGAGGGAACAACATCTAGTCGGAAATTATAATCATGAGGATTGCCTGATAAAGACTAGCAGTATACGTAAAGCAGTCTAAACGTCGTGATCATTCAACACTTCAAAGTGACTCCATCATGAGACAAATGATTAAATATTCATCTATCTACCATGATGAACAATAACCACATCTTTAATAACAACTGCTGAATGTTTTCCAAACATCAGACAGAAATGTAAACTAATAGAGGTGTCCCTTTCATAGCGGTATCTGGATTACAAAGATTATATGAGTGTTAAATAATTTTGCCGGTCCCCTTACGGTAAAGGAGGTGTTCCCTTTTAAATAGAGGTGGCCCGAAGTAGAGGTTCCACTGTATGTTGTAAACTTGTAGGTGATTTAATACCTATACCACTTAGAAAATTGAGAAACACAGCTTATATCATATAAATCTATAATCTTCATTTTAAGTATAATCAAGTTTACAAAATATTTCAAGGAAGGGCTTTCCTTACTTTAAGTGCAGTGCATCAAAATGGTCATAATATCGTATCTTGTCTGTTCAAATCATTTGATTGTAAGCTTAATTCTCTGAAAAGTACAGATCAGTGAAAAATTCGATTCGTCATTTATGCGAGCAATATATAAATTCAGGATTCCGTCACATTTTCAATTCGCCATACGCGTTAGAAGCACTTTGAAGAAATTCCAGGCTTCGAATAATAACACGTAAGCTTAAAAACCCGGCTTAAACATTCATAAACGTGTATAATATTAATCATGCATCGATCTGATTTTCACCTTGTTTGATATTCCAGCTCTTGATCTGTGCGCCTTGCGGCATTTCAAATTAATTACGGTCCAACGTCAACTCCACCTCTTCCTTAAATTGCCGTGCATAATTTAAACAAGACGGGAAATATTTAACTGGCAATAATTTACGTTTCAATTCGAGAAGAAATTACAAAATAAAACTCCGCAAGTCGTCCATTTTGCAAGGAAGACTATTTCCGCCAATCACGACTAATGTAAGAATCATAAATCTACAGACCAATCAGCGTGGGCATTATATCAGTGTACCCCAGGGTCTTCTCCGCGCGCAGAAAGATTTTTTGGGACCACTTTTCGACCGAGCTTGGTAACCGTCCTTGAATTAATTAAAAATGGCGGCCTATCATTATTAAAAATGGCGGCGGATTCGAGTTGTGTTTTCACCTTTCTATCGGGATACGTATTTTTATGGAAGAAAAAACGAACGAATGAGCTTCACACTGCTGAAAGGCGAGGAAAGCATGTCTGCCAGAGTAATCGATGTTATTCTAGTTCTACAACCGTAAAGAAAGATCATGTGGCGACGAAAGTGGTCCCAAAATATGTTGACAACCACAGCAGGCGATAATTTGGGACCACTTTGAAGTGAACGATTTTAATTTTGATGAAGGTAAGAATCTTACCAATACTGTTTAGAATGGACTATTTATTTCAGTGAACTCTTCCTAACAAACGTTTTTCTATAAAATTAAAATTACAACTTTTAATCTGACAGCTGTGCATATCATGCTAACAATATGTGGACCCCGGACGCATAGGTCCGTAATGCATCCGCACAATAAGCTTATATTACAGTGGAACCGGCCCCCCAAAAAGAGGTGGCTGTATTAAAGGGGTTTTTATACAAGAGATTAAGTGCGATTTTGCCAGGCCAAAAATAGGTGGCCGTATTAACGGGGTGGCCCTAAGACAGGGATCATGTTGATAATAAATCATGGATTGCATTTAATAGGTAAGCTTAACTTGTACAGCAAGCAAATCATGGAGTAACGCAACCGACGAACACAACATTTTAACTACGGTACCATTATTAAGTGTAGCAATAATTTTCTTTGGTAGGCAAGTGGCTAAACATGTGTAAAAGCATGAAGAAACAGTATAACTTTTGGAGATCATTCTTAAAAATATTTCCTGTCCATACAGTTACAGTTACACCCCCCTTTCCATACAGTTACAGGTTCAGTCCTCCAATCTTTTAATTTTGAAATAAATTTTTAAACCTAACTCCCCATCCTCGATGACCTTATGCCAGCTGTATATATAGTGAGACCCCGTATAGTTATCAGACAGACTATCATCATTAACAGTTTATGTATATTTTAGTCAAAGAAATCGAAGGGCTGGGAGGGGCAGGTATATTTTGCAGGTTGCAGGTTAAGACTACTTTTAGAAACATTACACACGCGGTTAGGAAGAGAATGGCGTCACGGTTAGCCCCGGTTAGCTTAAATTAGCCCAACTGAAGGTTAGCCTAATTCTAACTGAAGGTTAGCCTAGTTGGTTAGCCTAATTGTTGGGGTTTGGGTTAGCAGTTGACCTGCAACCTGCAAAATATCCCTGCCGAGCTGGGAGCATAAAGGGTCTACTTCAATTTTTGGTATATGTATAAAGCTGCACAAACATCTTTATTAGCAGAAACATGTATCTAGATGGCTATACAGTCAACTCTCTCTAAAGCAGACACCCTCGGAACCAGCTCTAGCTGTCTGCCTTAGAGAGGCATCTGCCTTGTAGAGTTTAGTTTACAGACAAACAAGTTAAATTTGGCCAGCCAGCCATCCATGTCCACCTTAGAGGGGTGTATAGAAAGCTAAGACCTAAGACCAGGAAACCTAAGACCCTGGAAACCTAAGACTTAGAAATCCAGGGACTTATGTTTCCAAGTCTTAGGTCTTAGCTTTCTAGACAGCCCGCCTTATAGAGAGGTGTCTGCCTTACAGTGGTGTCCGCTTAGAGATAGTTGACTGTATATGACGTACCACATACTTGTATGTCAGAAAAAAATGAGAGGTTTGTGATACCATATATAGTACATAAATGCAACCAAATGCTGTGATTAGAAAATTAAAGATCCCTTCAAGTCATCTTAAATAATTAGTTGGATGACTTGGCCAGGTGGTGTTAACTAACGAGTGTGCCCAGCATTGGGAAGGTTCAATTTCACATTCACATTACTCCACCATTCAACTGATTGATATAAAGGACATCAATGATGACCAAGACACAGAAGTTTGATTGTTAAATATTAATTCTTCCATTACATTTGTATAGTTTTACCATAAAAAAACATGTCCAAGGATGTGCTTATTTTCCAGGGATTTTATTACCAGTACTTGGTAAATAAAAATGAATTTTGGTGTCAATGACTTTACACAGAGATAGCACCTTTTGGCTTACCATTTCATTTCATAATTTCTGATCTCTGATTGCTAAATTCTGAATAAACCTTGTGCAACCATACCCTGTTTAGGACATAATTACTCGCATACAATTGAAGGGCGAGGTGGAAAAACAGCATTATGACAATATGCCGTTTTTCCACCTCGCCCTTCAATTATATATTCTGTTCAGGGCAGAGGCCAAAAACCATACCCTGTCCAGCAGCACATCCCCGTACAGGGCCACAGATCAGAAGTACCCCAACCCCCCCCCCCCCCCAAACAAAGGGGGGGGGGGGTTGGGGTACTTCAAACTGCAAACAGAGCAAAACTACTTTTCATTCCTATATAACATGATGGTGTCATTCTTCTACTTAGTTGCAGAGCAAATGTTGGTCAAAATGTTCTGAATTCAGACTTAATACAAAAATAGGGGGTACTCGTATACTACGTCTCACCTGTTCTTTTAGCAAAACATTTATCTCTGTTGTGTTGAATGCTTTCAAGACCCTTTGAAAAACTTTCTAACTGAAAGCACAGCTTGAAGAACACTATTTTCAAAGCATGTATTGTTTAAATTTTGAATGCCTCGTGGTGTCAGACACTATCTCGAATACAGCTAGTTATTCAAACGGAGAATACAGAGTTGAACGAGTGATACAATTAGCAAGTGAACGTCCTGCAGTCAATCGCTGACAGAGAGCTAAGCAGAAAGAGGCTGAGCGCGCGAAATTCCCGCCAAATATAAGCTAAATCCGTCACAAGCCTAAGTTACCATCATCAAATTTCACTTCAAAGTGGTCCCAAATTATCGCCTGCTGTGGTTGTCAACATATTTTGGGACCACTTTCGTCGCCACATGATCTTTCTTTACGGTTGTAGAACTAGAATAATATCGATTACTCTGGCAGACATGCTTTCCTCGCCTTTCAGCAGTGTGAAGCTCATTCGTTCGTTTTTTTTCTTACCATAAAAAATACGTAATCCCGATAGAAAGTGCGAACACAACTCGAATCCGCCGCCATTTTAATAATGATAGGCCGCCATTTTAATTAATTCATGGACGGTTACCAAGCTCGGTCGAAAAGTGGTCCCAAAAAATCTTTCTGCTCTCGCGCCCCAGCCGCCATCTTGAAAGCGGAGTAGACCCTGGGAACGAGGTTGGAAAGGGTGTTCAGGGACTGCCTCGAGGGAAGGTTACAGATTATATCCCTTTTCGCTGCACCCTACCAGCGAAGCCGCCGGTTCCTGATTTTACACTTAGAGGATAGTAATTGTTGTTTCACTTTGTGTCTTGTAGGCTACGCTTCTATCCGACAACGTTAATTGAAATAGGTTGTATATATATGTTGAGTAAAGAGCAGATGTTTTGAACAGATGTTTAGAACATGTCCATCGCCAACCTCGTTCCCAGGGTCTCTCTTCTTCCCGCCTCAAGAGCAAGAGAGTGGGGAGAGGACGGGGGCAGGGGAAGAGAGACCCTGGAGAACGAGGTTGGTCATCGCGTCAAAGAAAGAGAGAGAGTAGGCTCGAGCCTAGAGAGTGAGTCGCGGCAGTTGAAATGATGATGAATGCTTTGAAAGGTGGCCTGTACCATTTTAATTTATTTCACAGCGTTAAGTCATAAGGTTTATGTCTTGGTGGTATGAAGTAATTCAGGAAAACGGCTGCGACAAAGTCTTGCTTCAAGTCACGAAATATACTCTTTCTGAAAAGGGCAAATACCAGCTACCCATATTCATTACGCTACCAAGTCTGTGCCAAAGTGTGTGGATTCTGGAGCCTGCTATACTCACTACTGCCCAGGAGATGGAGTATGTTTTGTACACCACAAGATCCAGAAAGTAAATGCTGTCCTTCAGCCCAATCCTTGTGTCTACCCGAAGGATGTTGCCCTTTTGAATATCGAAAAATTTGTGTCCGTTACTGTTGCAAGGCAGACAGCTTTTGCTGTAATGGAGAAAACTGCTGCAAGGACGAAGAAGCGTCGTGTGTGGCGAAGAGAAGTGCTGTCTTGACGAAGCTCCGTGGCTGTGAGTATGCTAAATCGAAACGTGCTGTGATAAAAACATAAGGGCTTGTTGTGATGGATATGGATGTACTAATGCCCATGCGTATCACAGTTCGATGCTATGAATGCCAGTTGTTAGATCCATCTATTCTCGCTAAACTCACTGATTCTGAGGGACTGGTCCACCGTTGAAGAAGAAACTTATCGAATACTGCGAGTTGCCGAGAACCCCATGGCAATCGTTGCAAAAAAGCGCTTTGCCAAGAAAACAGTTCTGTCCCACGTCAATTGCGGCAGTCGTTTGGAAGTACGCATCACAGTATATATCAACTACAACATCTCTTAACGTGGCCAAGTATTACAAGAAAGTGGGGGAGGAAAAAGGCCCTGACTGGGTTAAGAATTGCCGAAATTGACCGCGGTGATTTGCCCGAAACTAGCACGATCGTGGACCTGACCAGCGAGGAGAACCGTGATAAATATCTGGGAAACGCTGTGTGTAAAAAAGTTTGCCAAGGCGTCATCTGAGGTTCTTCTTGAGTGCGATATTCCAATCCCATCCAAGGTTATTGATCCGCCCGAAGAGAAAAAGTTTTTGAAAGACCTTGGAGAACTTTAAGTACAACATTTATATTATATTATTTATACTTTATATCCAAAATAATTTGTAGTGATTATTTTGACTATTTCTTCGATATTATTAGATTAGATAATTCAGTCACGTAAAGGGATGTCGATTTGCCCGATTTTACCGTCAATATTTCGCCATTTCGGTGTTGCAAAAATTAGTTGTCAGAGGTTGACATGTAAACGCCTAAAAAAAAACAGGAATCCATGAAAAAGCAAGAGAGAATCGTTAAGCATGCCTCATCATGGGTAGTGCGTTGTCTTCGTTGCACTGGACACCGGCGCAGCCAGTGGTATTGACTTGTGTTGTGCTCTGGGGAATAATATTTTATACTCTTACAGTGCCTCTGTTCACCTGTGAATCTGTATAAATGGTACAGCTGAATTGTTGGGGCAAACACGTACCAGAAGGATGGAGTTCTTTAGTGTAACATTTGTAACTAAACTATTCTGGAATAAAATCCCTATAAATGCAAGTTATTCCATTGGTTTTCCAGTCAAAAAACAGCTCAAGCGTTCCTGCCAAGAATGTATTATTGCAAATAGAGGCGATAGTAAATCTGAAAAAAAGTGAGGAAATGATTAGTTGTCTTCAACGACTGCGACCGCTTTCCAGACCGTTGACGCTGAAGGCCACCGGTATGCCAAACCGCAGGAAACAGTCACGAAGCCACGCTTGTCACGCTTGGCTCAGTTTCCAAATTTATAGTCGTCCATTTTCTTCCTCTTGTTATTTCATTTCTATTGTCGAAAAGTTGCGATAAATTAAATTTGCCGTAAATAAAAATAAACTGCCGTAAAGTAAGCAATTAAAAAAAAAACCCTTTGGGTTCGAATAGCCCTTTTCACGGTTAACACTGCTCCATTTGCATTACAATGAAATCTAGCATGTATGATGAGGCAATTTCGGGCTATTTTGTAGTTTTAGCCCGAAATTGCCTCGCATCCACGTTGGATAACATTGTAATGCAATGAGAAAAATCAAACCGTGAAAAGGGCATATTGCGACTGCAGACATTCTTTCGTGCACGCTCCTCTGTCAAATATGCAAATTTCAGTCAACGACTGAAAAAGCGAATCAAATCGTTAAATTTCCTCTCTTTTTTCCAGATTTACTATCACCTCTCTCACGGGATGAAAGAGATATTTTGTCATTAATCAAATCAACATTCGAGTATTGGATTGAGTATTGTTTTGAATTTTCTATTCTTCATTTGAAGAATGGTTTATATTGAATGATTAAAAAATGCAGCTGGCATGAACGCTTGAGCTGTTTTGACAGCTGGCCCGCGGTTTAATTATTATCCCTTGAATAATTGGAATACTTTACAAAATGTAACTACAAACTGCGACATCGATATTATAAAAACCCTGAATTTTTCTTTCCGGGACTCGGACTTGGGCCGTCATGGCGATATCTCACACTCAACAAGGAGTCTATTTCATAAAGAAATAGTGTTTCGTTTCCGGAACGATTAGAATGCCGGGAAAGTTTGGAGAGACCTGGGTTTGGGAAATTGCCGAGATCCTGGTATCACGAACTCAGGGCTCACGGCACTTTCCTTTGCAGAAACTTGCGTTGGTTTATAGCTCCTCATAGCTAGTACGCCGTGGCTGGTTGAAGACGACCGATTCCAGCCGAGAGGCCCGAAAAAACATCGGAATAAAGCTCGGTGCGGCCCGAGCAATTATAACCCGTAAACAGTTTTCCCTCAACTTTCCGTTCCTCGTTCCTCGTTCTCCGTTCGTTTCCTCGTTCTCCGTTCTCCCATTCCCTGTTTTAGAAATAGCCCTGACATAGTCAATAACAAAGTTGAAAATACAGCTAGAATATTTACATTTAAACACGTACGGAACAGATAACTTTGCATTTTTCCACAATACATCGCTTTTAAACGAACTTAGAAGCATTTCAGTCGTCAGATATTTCTATTTGTAATACATTTTAATTTCTTTTTTGCTCCGTGACGATCATTTAACGATATTTGAACAACATGTGTTCACCAGTTTGTCAGGTTTGTTTTCTCTTTACCCTGATCATGTTTACATTGGTAGCTACGGGCGTTATTCTGATTGGATAGTAGCACCACTGTTGTAAACAGTTCACATCGAATCGAACACAATACCGTTTCATTTCTGAGGAAACGAACAAAAACATACTTTTCAACTTTATGGGTAGTCTCCTACGTGTGGGGAGAAGCGTTGCGTGACGACACAAATAACGGCTGCGTAGGAGACTACGTTATGGGCTCTTAGTTAAAAAATGCGTTTAAATGCAATTGAGGGCAAACATATAATTTTTCAACTAAGTGGTATGTAAAGTTAAAATGCGTTTAAATGAATTCAATGAATTTACCCCACACCAGATTAAGGCTGTCCATAATATGCTCGGCAACTTTTGGGCAACTTTTCCGATTTCGAGCAACTTTTTTTATTTGGAGCAACTTTTTTTATTTCGAGCAACCTTTTTTCTTTTGAGCAACTTCTCATTCTTTTACATATTATAAAACAAATTAATAAACAGACCTGGGCGCTAATAATACCACTTTTGCAACATCATGCAGTTAGAGCTGTAGAGGCGTTATGTTAGAACATAGGGAGACAAAGGGAGTAGGGGTTTGTGGAAACAGTGAGTCTACCTGTGGTTATTTGAGAAGCCGATTCATGAGTCATGTGGTCAGCGGAAGTGAGACAGTATAATTTTTTAATTTTTTTTAATTAATTTTTTTTTATTGTTTTTTATTTTTTAATTTTTTAATTTTTTAAATTTAAAAGGTACCCCTAGTGTAGCAGCACACATTTTTTTTTTTAATCTGCAACGTATTTTCTTGTTAGGGTGTTTTTGTTGTTCACACCCTAAATGGAAAACGTGATTTGTACTGTAAAGTTTAAGGTATAAAATAAGTTCCCCTAACTATCTTGTATAGATCATGACGAAGTTGGGTGTAGGGGGGAATCACACGAAAACCGCCGTTCGGATAATTAAAACAAAGTATAACAAGATTCGTTGCTGTGTGCTGCTCAATAGTACTATTTAAAAAATAGCATCTTACTTATCATAAAATATGAAAAAAACAAAAAACATTGTAGCCAACCTGAAGATTTTTTGAGCAACAGTTTTGAGCAACTTTTTGAAGTTTTGGAGCACACGTATTGAGCATCTTTCTAGATTTTTGGAGCGAACTTTTGAGCCAACTTTCTGGGATATTTTGCAGGCATCAGTTTTTAAACATTTTGGAGGCAGTATTATGGACAGCCTTACACCAGATATTTAATTGTATGACATTCTGGAGGGCGGGGTCGGGTTGGGGGGGTGGGGGGGGGGGTTCGGACCACCTATCCAAACCTCAAGGGTTTTTTTTTTCTTTCTCGCATTATCCATAGCAAAACCATCGCCCAAGATCCCAACAAAATGCACTTTTCAGAGCCTGAAATCTTCAATTCTTTTTCTGGGGGGAGGCGCCAAACACCTCCCCCCCCCGCTTTTTACCACTAGCCATCTACTTCAAAAATAGGTCCGCGTAGGCGTACGGATGCTCCATTCACCATACTCAGGATTAGCCAAAACCAGTGCGCGACTCTCCGCCCCCCCCCAAAGCCGGAGGCTAAAATTGTATTACAGTCGAAGTTCTTGTGAGCGGACACTCTCATAAGCGAGAGTAACTCTACTTCACGGCCACCTTGACAAAAATTCTAGCTC
>MU826440.1:14345-30843 GCA_029204205.1 Desmophyllum pertusum
GAGTCTGAATGCGGTTTGAACAATATCTAAACATGAATAAACTGTCAGCCAACTGCCCACCTCATACCTAACAATTGTCGTTTCGCTAAAAAACGCCTTGCCGGTCTATCTCAACTGTCTGTATTGCATACCATAAACAAGTGTTTACTCACAAATATATCGGTGTGAACATGTCAAAGACTGAAATTAATCAACTATCTCGAACAGTTATCTTACTCTCTTATAGAGTGCGGTTTTCAATTGAGTTTGTACGTGAAACCAAATAGCACCCCAAAGTAATCTAGCTCTCTCGCCAATCACAACACAACGTACACAATATTATAGCAACCAATGAGAACTATCAAAAGCAAATGCACGCTGATCCGGCCGCCCCAAGCGCGAGCGGGAAAACACGTTGTGGTACGGCAAGTCTCACGTGTGCACTGCGAGAGCAGCCCGGCTTTTCTCGGTTTTTAAATCACGTGTTTTTAAAAATATTTTCAATCTGCTTATAGAGTAGCTATTTATTTTTTTGTGTCTGCCAAATTAGCTATGGGGATTATTCACGATGCTATAAGGCATTGACACACTATAATAAAGTTTTATTTTATCTCTCTTTGGTTTCGGGCCCCTATCGTTTCACCGCCGAGCGAAAAACGCTTTAATTTGTTTGCTGAAGCTGTATTAACGATAAACTGTGAAAAGTATGGTTGCCCGCGAAAACAAGGATACATATGCGGAGCCCTCTCCGGTCGAATGAGGCACTATCAAGAAAAATTGAATTCGTGCCAGACATCTCTAAGATACTGTATGTTACGACTGTAAGCAAACCTATACAAATACTGTTTTTTTCTGTAATGCACAACTTTATCAGCGCTATAGCCCAAGGAGTTTTATGCTTCTATCACATTCAAAATGGGTTTTACTTGGTTTTTTTTTTTCTTTTCATCCAGCTGTTTCGAACGGCAATTCATGTGTTAGTAAGTCGTGTATTACATGCGTTCAGCTTTTTGATGGTCAATTGGAACTTTTATCTCATCACACCCCCCCCCCCCCCCCCCCCCCCCTCCCCACGGGCTGTGGAGGTCCACCTTTAGTGCGACCGACGGTTCAGAAGAAAGTGAAATAGTAGTGCTTGTGCGCTAATTCGATAACTGGACAGGTGTAGTTTGAAAATGAAGTCTGAATCAAAACAATCGCAGCTTTTGAACGTGTTTACATATCGTCTTTATCGACAAAGACAACATCAAGCGAGAAGACAAAAATGTCGAAGGTCCGCAATATGTATTTTTAGTATTCTTTCATCGGTATTAACTAAACAGTTCCAGAAATATTCATGTTTTTACGTTCGCTTTTGGCTGCCTGGTTTCATATCATACTGTCTTCAAAACGCACGAAATGCAGTCTCAGACAACTTAATCTTTCAAAATTTCCAGGGGGGGGGGGGGGGGCATGCCTCCCGGACCCCCTTAGTAGCTCGCGCCTTCGGCCCTCGTACGCACCCCCGATTTGAAATGCTGTCTACGGGCCTGTAATCAAGGGCACGCTCTCTGACTTGGTCCGGAAAAGGTGTTCAGGGAAGCTATTAGGATTGTTACAGATTATATTCCTTTTCGCTGCACCCTACCAGCGAAGCCGTTCGATGCCTTGATTTACACTTAGAGGATAGTCATTTGTGTTTCACTTTGTGTCTTGTAGGCTACGCTTCTATCCGACAACGTTAATTGAAATAGGTGTATATATGTTGAGTAAAGAGCCAGATGTTTTGAACAGATGTCTTGAAACATTTCCATCGCCAACCTCGTTCCCAGGGTCTCTCTTCTTCCCGCCCTCAAGAGCAAGAGAGCGGGGAGAGACGGGGGCGGGGGAAGAGAGACCCTGGGAACGAGGTTGGTTCATCGCGTCAAAGAAAGAGAGAGAGTAGGCTCGAGCCTAGAGAGTGAGTGACAGTATACGTAGAATTGCTTAGTTCACAGAGTTCAGTTGTGCTAACAACCTCGGGCAGTTGAAATGATGATGAATGCTTTGAAGGTGGCCTGTACCATTTTAATTTATTTCATAGCGTTAAGTCATAAGGTTTATGTCTTGGGCTATGAAGTAATTCAGGAAAAAGGCTGCGACAAAGTCTTGCTTCAAGTACCGAAATATACTTTTTCTGAAAAGGACGAATACAGCTACCCATATTCATTACCCTACCAAGTCTGTGCCAAAGTGTGTGGATTCTGGAGCTGCACTGCTCACTACTGCCCAAGAGATGGAGTATGTTGTACACCAGGAGATCCAGAAAGTAAATGCTGTCCTTCAGCCCAATCCTTGTGTCTACCCGAAGGATGTTGCCCTTTTGAATATCCAAACATTTGTGGCCGTTACTGTTGCAAGGCAGACAGCTTTTGCTGTAATGGAGAAAACTGCTGCAAGGACGAAGAAGCGTGTTGTGGCGAAGAGAAGTGCTGTCTTGACGAAGCTCCTTGCTGTGAGTATGCTAAATCGAAAACGTGCTGTGATAAAAACATAAGGGCTTGTTGTGATGGATATGGATGTACTAATCCATGCGTATCACAGTTCGATGCTATTGAATGCCAGTTGTTAGATCCATCTATTCTCGCCAAACTCACTGATTCTGAGGGACTTGGTCCACCGTTGAAGAAGAAACTTTATCGAATACTGCGAGTTGCCGAGAACCCCATGGCAATCGTTGCAAAAAAGCGCTTTGCCAAGAAAACAGTTCTGTCCCACGTCAATTGCAGCAGTCGTCGGAAGTACGCATCACAGTATATATCAACTACAACATCTCTTAACGTGGCCAAGCATTACAAGAAAGTGGGGGAGGAAAAAGGCCTGACTGGGTTAAGAATTGCCGAAATTGACCGCGGTGATTTGCCCGAAACTTGCACGATCGTGGACCTGACCAGCGAGGAGAACCGTGATAAATATCTGGGAAACGCTGTGTGTAAAAAGTTTGCCAAGGCCTCGTCTGAGGTTCTTCTTGAGTGCCGATATTCCAATCCCATCCTAAGGTTATTGATCCGCCCGAAGAGAAAAAGTTTTGTGAAAGACCTTGGAGAACTTTAAGTGCAAACATTTATATTATATTATTTATACTTTATATCCAAAATAATTTGTAGTGATTATTTATGACTATTTCTTCGATATTATTAGATTAGATAAATTCAGTCACGTAAAGGGATGTCGATTTGCCCGATTTTACCGTCAATATTTCGCATTTCGGTGTTGCAAAATTAGTTGTCAGAGGTTGACATGTAAACGCCTAAAAAAAAACAGGAATCCATGAAAAAGCAAGAAGAAATCGTTAAGCAGGCCTCATGGTTAGTGCGTTGTCTTCGTTGCACTGGACTCCGGCGCAGCCAGTTGTATTGACTTGTGTTGTGCTCTTGGGAAAGAATATTTTATTACTCTTACAGTGCCTCTGTTCACCTGTGAATCTGTATAAATGGTACAGCTGAATTGTTGGGGCAACACGTACCGGGGATGGAGTTCTTTAGTGTAACATTTGTAACTAAACTATTCTGGAATAAAATACCGTATAAATGCAAGTTATTCCATTGGTTTTACAGTCAAAACAGCTCAAGCGTTCCTGCCAAGAATGTATTATTGCAAATTTGATTTTATTTAAAATCATTTCAACAATTGCTAATAATCTATTCTTCAAATGAAGAATCGAAAATTCAAAACAAGACTCAATCCAATACTCGAATGTTGATTTGATTAATGACAAAATATCTTCTCTTCCCATCCCCGTGAGAGAGGTGATAGTAGATCTGAAAAAAAAGAGAGGAAATTGATTAGTTTCTTCAACGACTGCGACCGCTTTCCAGACCGTGACGCTGAAAGCCACCGGTATGCCAAACCGCAGGAAACAGTCACGAAGCCACGCTTGTCACGCTTGGCTCAGTTTCCAAATTATAGTCGTCCATTTTCTTCCTCTTGTTATTTCATTGCTATTGTCGAAAAGTTGCGATAAAATTAAATTTGCCGTAAATAAAAATAACTGCCGTAAAGTAAGCAATTAAAAAACCCTTTGGGTTCGAATTGCGACAGCAGACATTCTTTCGTGCACGCTCCTCTGTCAAATATGCAAATTTCAGTCAACGCTAGCAGTCAAAAGCGAATCATATCCCTGTATTTTTATCAAATCGTTTAAAATTCCTCTCTTTTTCCCAGATTTACTATCACCTCTCTCACGGGGATGAAAGAGATATTTTGCCATTAATCAAATCAACATTCGAGTATTGGATTGCTGGTTTGCAACCAATCCCGAGAGATTCAAATGACAAAGACGCGGCGGCCATATTGGGGGTACAAACAATAGAAGCCAATTAGAAATCTTTTGTTAATGACCCCCAGCTGACGTCACTTGCAAACCACCAATTGAGTTCTTCATTTGAAGAATGGATTATTGAATGATTAAAAATGCATTCTTGGCATGAAACGCTTGAGCTGTTTTGACAGCTGGCCCGCGGTTTAATTATTATCCCTTGAATAATTGGAATACTTTACAAAATGTAACTACAAACTGCGACATCGATATTATAAAACCCTGAATTTTCTTTCCGGGACTCGACTTGGGCCGTCATGGCGATATCTCACACTCAACAAGGAGCTATTTCATAAAGAAATAGTGTTTCGATTAGAATGTCGGGAAAGTTTGGTCTGAGAAATTGCCGAGAACTCAGGGCTCACGGCACTTTCCTTTGCAGAAAATTGCGTTGGTTTATAGCTCCTCATAGCTAGTACGCCGGTGGCTGGGTTGAAGAGGACCGATTCCAGCCGAGAGGCCCGAAAAACATCGGAATAAAGCTCGGTGCGGCCCGAACAATACTTTCCGTTCCTCGTTCCTCATTCTCCGTTTCCTCGTTCTCCGTTCTCCGTTCTCCCATTCTCTGTTTTAGAAATAGCCCTGACAGAGTCAATAACAAAGATGAAAATACAGCTAGAATATTTACATTTAAACACGGAAACAGATAACTTTGCATTTTTCCACAATACATCGCTTTAAAACGAACTTAGAAGCATTTCAGTCGTCAGATATTTCTATTTGTAATACATTTTAATTTCTTTTTTGCTCCGTGACGATCATTTTAACGGTATTTGAACAACATGTGCTCACCAGTTTGTCAGGTTTGTTTGTCTTTACCCAGATCATGTTTACATTGGCAGACATACGGGCGTTATTCTGATTGGATAGTAGCCCCACTGTGTAAACAGTTCACATCGAATCGAACAACAATACCGTTTCGTTTCTGAGTAAACGAAACAAAAACATACTTTTCAACTTTATGGGTAGTCTCCTACGCAGCCGTTATTTGTGTTCGTCGCGCAACGCTTCTCCCCACCGACGACACAAATAACGGCTGCGTAGGAGACTTAGTGGGGAGAAGCGTTGCGTGACGACACAAATAACGGCTGCGTAGGCATCCTCGTCACCAGGGCTCCTCGTTTTTTTTTTTTCTTTGCGCCGGAAACGAGCCAACCACGTGACCAAAAGAAACGGAGGATCTGGGAACGAGAATGCTGGCGTAGGAGACTACTTTATGCGGCTCTTAAGTTAAAAAATGCGTTTAAATGCAATTGAGGGTAAACATATAATTTTTCAACTAGGTCGGGTATGTAAAGTTAAAATGCGTTTAAATGAATTCAATGAATTTACCCCACACCAGATATTATTGCATGACATTCTGGAGGGTCGGGGTGGGGGGGGGGGGGGGGGGGGGGTTTCTTTCTCCATTATCCATAGCAAAACCATCTCCAAGATCCACCAAAATGCACTTTTCATGAGCCTGAAATCTCAATTCTTTTCTGGGGGAGGCCCCAAACACCTCCCCCCGCTTTTACCACTGCCGTCTACTTCAAAAATAGGTCCGCGTAGCGTACGGATGCTCATTACCATATCAGGATTTGCCAAAACAGTGCGCGACTTTCCGCAAAGCGGAGGCTAAATTGTATTACAGTCGAAATTATGTGAGCGAACACTCTCATAAGCGGAGAACTCTACTTACGGCCACCTTGACAAAATCTAGCTCATACAAACTCTGTATTTACACATTCTCATAAGCGGCCAGCTCCAGTTGCAGACACTTTTTCTGTTTCCCGAGGGTGTCCGCTTACTGAAGCTTCGACTATACTTTTGACAGCGTGGATCGTGTCGCAGCTCACGTAGACTGCATTTAGACGTGGTGCTAACAAGTGTGGCTAGTGGATTAGATCCGGTTTAGACCACGGCTTTCTTAAACGCTGTCTAAACTTTGTAACGGTCGAACCTCCCCGACTGTGCGAACACCTCTCGGAAGCGACGACTTTTCCAAAATACCAACATTTTCCAAGTCACTATAGTCGGAACGTCTCGTAAGCGACCTGCGACCACCTCTCGTAGACGATCGCGACCACTTTTATGGCTGGTGGCAGTTTGAAATTCTCTAATGTCTATAGCCTCTGGTAAGCGACCACTTGAAACATATTCGATCTTACTAAGATCGCAAATTGGATAACGATGATGCCGTATAACCATTAACTTACATGAAAATAAATTTTGTTCCAAGTTAAACTTTTTCGGATATATGATGTTTGCGCTGTGTATACTACCAACTCATATATATTACACTGTATGATGAGCGGGTCACTATTATATCAGCATGGACTTCAGGACTGTTAGCATTGTAACTTGGAAAGCGTACGTACTGAAATCTCTTCGAACTATCAGTGTTCTGATCTGATCTGTTCTTCGTAGAAACTGACCAAATGGGTTAACTTTATAGAATCCTCTGAAACTACCACGACTCAACACTTAGACCCTGCTGATTCGAATTGTATTGCTGTTAACGAGCTTTTTCAGTGATCTATGTGAGGAATTATTTATCATCAAAATGATATTTAAATTCGAATATGGTCTGTTAATGCGTGATAGCCTACGGTGTTATTATTTTTTCTAATGATTTATTCTAGTCTTCCGTATTTTTTTTTAATAATTAATGATAATAAAATGTTGAAACCCTGTTCCAACGATAGAAAACTCCATGCCATTCCTGGTTTTTCCCCGGGATCATTTGCGGTTCAAGGTTGGGGATCATTTGCGGTCGGGGATCATTTTCGGTGCTGTACAGATTCGTCAGGCGTTTAGGCAGGTACTGTGCAGTGATGTGTCTAGAGCAGAGACGGATGCCTGTATGGTGACCAAACATTGCACAGTTCGACTAGTGACAAAATTCCCAGTTAGAGGAACGCGTTTGTTTCGCTGCTGTTCTAGAAATACGCATTCCATTCCCACCAACTAACCAGAATGGACTCGTGCACGTATCCCATCCATATTTTTTGTTCTAAAATGCTCCGTAAATTTGTTGAAAAGGTGGTTTTTCATTTTAACGAGCATGCGTCTGTGGTGCCGTTCTTTGGTGATTTTCAACAAGTTTTTATTCGATAAACCGCATACAAGTAACAAGCGGCGATCACTTTCTGTCATTCCAGAAGTTTTTTAGTGAAACTGGAAGGAAAAAGTCGAGTGGTATTACCAGTGAATGTTCCATTGATTTCCCAGTCGTTGTTTATCACGTAACGCTAGAATACCACACTTAGACCTTTTTACCCATGTCACGCAAAATTGCAATTTTTAGTGCTTATAAGAACTTCATAGAATGCTTTATCGCACCGAATTTAGTAAAAGTCCCAAATTTTGTGAAAATCTGCTGCAAATTCGTAGAATTATAAGAACCGAAACTTCACAATTTACAAGAAATGTATTCCCCCGGCATACATTTCGAATTTTGAAGCTTTATATTTCCGCGAGTTTTAAGGCGTTTCCCCCCTCTCCCCAATCCCCAGGCCTATATTCACTCGCCACTCTTCGCGCTTCGCGCGTCTTTACGGGTCGCTCCCCACTATCCGAACGCCTGGAACAGGCTAGTGATTGCTAAGCTGTTTAAACTGTTCTTCTATTCGGAATTAACTCTTTTTTTGAGATATTGTCCTCAGGGTCGATCAAGGCGAGAGAGACGGGAGACGGAAGTGTTCGGGAGCATCGCGAAAACAGATAGCAAGTGGAATAACTGGCGAGGGGTCACTAGCTGTTCTCCGCGTTGCTCACTATCAACCAAACGACTGGAACAGCCTAGAGTTCGGGAGAGTTCTTACATAAAATCAAGGGCTAATGGCGAATAAAACCCACGGCTTCACGGATCAAAAATAGATAGTTTTTAAAAGGAAGGAATTGCAAAGCGGAAGTCGGACCGGATACTACGAGGCAGAGGAAGATTGTTTACCGTTGAGGAAGTTTAAATTATTGCTAAGATTTACACCATGTTGAAGGGTTGAGTCAACTACGAGTCGATATAAATTCAGCATAACTCTGTTATAACCGTGCGCGCGTTCTCGCAATCACTGGAGTGGAAAAGATCAAGAGAAAATAAAAGATGCGTGTAATACAGTCTAAGCTCCCTAAGTGGACACCTTCGAGCTTCAGGAAGCAGAGTGTCCACGGGAAAGTGTAAATACAGAGTTTGTACGAGCTAGAGTTCAAACGAGGTTTTGTCAAGGTAGCCGTAAGTAGAGCTGTCCGCTTACGTGGGTGTCCTCATTTTCCAGAAAGGTTGTCCAAAACAAGCGTAAAAACAGTACACGACAATGCCGAAAGGTAGTCTGGGATACCATCAATAAATTTTAATAAACGCCCGCCGTACAGAATTGTTGTCAGTCGAACCCACCATGATTGTTGTTTTCTTTTAGTGCGCGCAAACATATATTCATGGTTTCTTTTGCCATCGCGCTGAAACACCGTGAACTTTGATCAAGCAACTACCACTACCCATAATACCTTTCGGTATTCTTGTGTGTGGCTACAAGCGCTACTTGTTTTTCTCCAAATACAATATGTTACGACCGGAAGAAACTAAAGGAAGTAACAAGGAACATAACTCCGTCACTTCCGTCGCACGCCCAGAAGATGAACTTGCGATAAACTGTGAAAAGTATGTGCCGCGAAAACAAGGAAATAGCGCCGGGGAGCCTCGGCTGAATGAGGAACTATATCAAGATTGAACGTGTAGACATTTAGATTACTGCAGGATGACTGTAGCAAACCAATTTTATTTTTCTCAAAGAAAAATGAATTTTATTTGTATCACGACTTTATCAGCGTATAGCCCAAGTTAAGAGTTTGATCTCTAAAAATGGTTTACTAGATCAGTTTGAACGGCAATTCATGTGTTAGTACGTGTATAAGCGTTCAGTTTTGATGTCAATTGAAACTTTATCTACCTTAATCAAGGGCACGCTCTCTAATTTGGTCCGGAAAGGGTGTTCAGGGAAACTATTAGGAATGTTACAGATTATATCCCTTTTCGCTGCACCTATACAGGGTACCAACTAAGCCGCCGAAGTTTGACGATTTACACTTAGAGGATAGTAATTGTTGTTTCACTTTGTATTCTCTTCATAAGCAGAAAATAGAAGCTGTAGACAAAGCAGTCGACCACGACGGCGAAAAGGGTCTAGGAACGAGCGGGAAAAATACGAGCGAGATTGGGGAGAGACGCTCGCCTCGCACGCCGTGTGGGCTCGAGAGTCTCCTGATTCGCGCATTCCACTCACGAGAGAAAAGCGAAAGAAGGAAAAAAATACTGTTTTGCAGTCCATAGAGCCTGGAAATAGCACAGCCGACTATCGGCAGAAGTGTAGAGCTGACAATCTGTACGAGCTTGAAACCTGGAGATTTTTCATTCAATAAAAACTAGCCTACAGGAACGCGCTGCGTGCGCGCGCGTGGTCTCTTTCACACGGGCTGATAGTCGGGCGTGGGGTCGTCTGAAACCACGAATAGCGAAAAGCCGAATATTGTTTATATAATAAACCAAGCTCTTGTTCTAATTGATGTCAGGAAACGGATGAAACACATGGTAAGATTGTAAAATCATAATTTTCTTGATCATTTCGTTTGCGCGTTCGACGCCAGGCTGTATGTCGAACTGTTTGCAACCGGCGTCAAAACAAGGTGTTAATTTTGTTGGAATGATATTAAACGCCGCTGATGCGGGGCTCAGTACACGCGGGGCGCGAAACGAGAGAGGAGAAACTCTCTCCAGTCTCCCATCTCGCGCGCGTATCACTGATGCTACGTAAGTCCCTCTAAATACCTAAATCATGCTCAGTCAAAACAATTATTCTCACTAAGTTTCGCGCTTACTTAATTTCACGAAATCGACAGATCCGTATTTCCCAAGGCTTTATTTTCGTGATTCCATAGAACATATGGATTCAAAGGCAAATATTTTGCGAAAATATCGCCATTATTTTCGAGCTTTTTTGTGGTGGCGTGATTCCTCCACTGAGACATCGCGGTGAATATTAGTATAGGGTTGACAGGCATGCATAACTGAGCTTCAATGCGCATTTTTGGCCTTTTTCATCATTGACTTATACGAGTAAATCTTTTAGTGAGCCATCCGTGGAGCCAACCGTAACCCATTAGAACATGAACAATGATTTTTTTTTACCTCCATTTTTATTGTAAAATGTATTTTTCCAAATTCATTTTTCAATGTTTCAAAATAGAAATCCATTTTTAAATTTGGAAAATGAAAGAATACTGACTTTTTTATCATTCATTTTTCAGTTTTCCAAACAAATGAAAGGGCCGCGTTTTGTTTTTTGTAGTTGCAGATTTGTTTCTTCATTCGATCATGCAGTCGATAGCTATTTGCTTGGCACCAATGGTGGGAGGCATGTTAAAACATCATTCTTTCTGCCGTGCCATGAGCCGAATCTGAATACATAGAGGATATTACACGGCCGGCGCGAAGATATGAATTTTATTTTCGAGTGGTAAAAACAATAGTTTACGAATGAGCGCAGCGAATGAGTTAAAATATTGTTTTTAACACGAGAAAATAAAATTCATATCTTCAAGCCACCGTGTAATTTTCTTTTTATTATATAGACAAAAGACAAAAGCACAAACTTTATTGCGATCTCTTGCAGCTCGGTGTCGATCGGTGGCTGGACTCTGCTGGACTTTCTTGAATTTCTCTCCTTTTTCTTCACTTGCAAGGAACTCTTTGAATAATTTTAAGTCATATGAAGTTTTCTTCTTCGTGTTAACATTTTCCCTGCTTCTCAGTGAACGATTTCATGTCGGCTTCAGTGAACTTCACGAATCTATCGCTCGCCATTTTTCAACCGGCGCCGCCGTTTGGCAGCCCGTGCAAGAGCGGGAAATGACGTCATCGATATCCTCACTAGTGAGGATATGGAAAATACGCCACTCGGGTCCCGGATGTAGTTTGGTATGAATTTTACGAGTGGTCTATTTTCCAGTAAAACACTCGTGTCTATATAATAAAAATAATTATTTATGGCGCACGAAATATCAGTTATTTTTATCAAGGAAACACATGCTCATTATAAAACATAAAGAAACCGAACGTGTTATATTTTCCTTTCGGCTTCCCCTTTTAGAAATAAAGGTAAGAAAGCAGTTGTTCGTTATGGCACATCACCTTACTCAAATCGGAATCAACCGATCAGAAGCTCTATCTACTAACATGATTTCCTACGGTATCAAGTCAAAAAATTATTTCAAAAACGACAACATTCGACGGTTTCAGCGTTTCGTCAAATTCACCGCTGGATAGAGGTAAGTGAGATGATGGAAATTGTGACCCGCGTAAAAAGTTAATGTTCAAACCATAAACAATCAAGAGAGCGGGGTACAAATACACACCGACATCGACGTTCACAACGCGTGACACATTTTGATTCGAGGAAAATTAAAACTACGTCTTGCCAAAATATACACGAACCATGGCTCGACCAAACGCGCCTGGTATGTCGCCGAAGCGTAGCAGAATTGAACAATTAGGTATATTAACAGAAGAGAATAATGTATCGAAAATTGACGATTGCTTTCATGCTGCAAAATAATTATTGCGTTTCATTTGTGGTAATAAGAAATTATTGAACAAGAATGTGTTGGCGACGAGCAATCAAATAACTGCTTAACACGTAATGGGAAGAGCACACTAAGTTACGTTTTTTTCGCGGCAATCTCGTCTCGAGTTCTTTTTTTATACTTGCTTCTTGTCATTTATGATAACAAAATCTTCGCCTTGTTAAACGCCCTTCATGGAGAAAATTGAAAGTGAATCAGAGGGACAGCTACGAGGTCTGATGAAAAGATGAGGAAGAACTTTGATATAAAAGAATGGTGAATAATAGTATAGGGATGACCGGGCATGCACTAAACTCGAGCTTCAATGCGCATGTTTTGGCCTTTTTCATAATTTGACTTATACAAGTACATATTTTGTGAACCAACCGTGGAGCCATGAACAGGAGCATTAGACTGGCATTTTCAGCTGAGTTCGATCGACTCTCCTCCGGCCGAGCAATAGGAATAAATATAATTTTGTATAGCATCGATGAGGTGGCTGTATAGTTGTTCTTCGATGAGGCAATAGAGATAGACACAGTTAGGGAGGAAATTTTCTTGCCTGCTATACAATACTCGATAACATCTTCTTCATTTTCTTCCGTGCTTAACAGTCGGGTTACTTGTTGACCAAATAAGAGCTCTTTCAACACAACAACAAATATACCCAGACTGCAACCAATCAGAGCGCGCGTAGCTCTCAGTCTATATTCTAATACAAAATAAATCACTCATTATAACAGTTTATAATCCACAGGATGACTTATCCAAACGTTCCATTTTGCTCGTACCTTCATGTAGACCTGGGGCTCATCCCCCAACCCTTCCAATCACACCCTCCTCTTTAACAGTTACAGGGAAGAAATACGTTGATCTTAGATCATTTTTGGGTCTTTCTTTTTCTGACAAAATAGAACATGAAAAATTATTTTTTACCTTCATTTTTATTGAAAAATTATTTCTCCAAATTCATTAAAAATAAAATGAAATTTTGGAAATTCATTTTTCAAATTTGGAAAATGAAAGAATACTGACTTTTTTAATTCATTTTTTAGTTTTCCAAACAAATGAAAGGGCCGCGTTTTGTTTTTTGTAGTTGTAGATTTGTTTCTTCATTCGATCATGCAGTCGGTAGCCATTTTGCTTCGCACCAATGTGGGAGGCATGTTTAGCATCATTCTTTCTGCCGTGCAATTAGCCGAATCTAAATGCAAATAATTATTTATGGCATACGAAATATCAGTTATTTTTAGCGAGGAAAAATGCATGCTCATTATAGAACATAAGAAACCGAACTTGTAATATTTTCCTTTCGGTCTCCCCTTTTAGAAATAAATGTAAGAAAGCTTTGTTCGTTATGGCACATTACCTTACCCAAATTCGGAATCAACCAATCAGAAGCTCTATCTACTAACATGATCCCATACGGTATAAAGTCAACACATTATTTCAAAAACGACAACATTCGACGGTCTCAGCGTTTCGTAAAATTCACCTCTGGAGAAAGGAAGGAAGACATTTTAAGGTAAGATGATGGAAATTATGAGCGTAAACATAACGTTAATGTTCAAACCATAAACAATCAAGAGAGCGGGGTACAAATACACACCGACATCGACGTTCACAACGCGTGACACATTTTGATTCGAGGAAAAAGAAAACTACGTCTTGCCAAAATATATACGAACCATGGCTCGACCAAACGCGCCTGATATGTCGCCGAAGCGCAGCAGAATTGAACGATTAGGTATATTAACAGAAGAGATGAATGTATCGAAAATTGACGACTGCTTTCATGCTGCAAAATAATTAATGCATTTACAAGAAAAACCTAAGTTTTCATTGGTGGTAATACAGTCAACTCTCTCAAAGCGGACACCACTGTAATGTGAACACCTCTCTAATGCGGACATGGTTGGCTGATCCCGATCGAATCAAGTTTCTCTTATTTTTCTGTAACAAAACTCTCTACAAGGCGGACACCTCTTTAGGGCGGACAGCTAGAGCTAATCCCTAGGGTGTGGGAAGGGCACACTAAGTTACCGGTTTTTTTTTCGCGGCAATCTCGTCTCGAGTTCTTTTTTATACTTGCTTCTTGTCATTCGTGATACCAAATCTTCGCTTGTGAACTCCCTTTATGGAGAAAATTGAAAGTGAATCAGAGGGATAGCTACGAGGTCTTATGAAAAGGAAGAGGAAGAACTTTGATAGAAAAGAATGGTGAATATTAGTATAGGGATGACAGGCATGCATAACTCGAGCTTCAATGCGCATATTTTGACCATTTTTATAATTTGACTTATACGAGTGCATCTTTTAGTGAGCCAACCGTGGAGCCATGAACAGGAGCATTAGACTGGCATTGTCAGCTGAGTTCGATCGACTCTCCTCCGGCCGAGCAATAGGAATAAATATAATTTTGTATGGCATCGATGAGGTGGTTGTATAGCAACCTCGTCTCCAGGGCCATCTCCGCTTTCAAGATGGCGGGTGGGCGCGAAGAAGACCCTGGCGAAGAGGCAGGTCACGTGTCTCCAAAAATATTGGAGATTTTGATTGTTTCAAAATGGCGGCGCGGCTCGCGATTGGCTAATTTTGTGGTCACGTGACCTGCTCTTCGCCAGGGTCTTCTCTTCTTTGCGCCCACCCGCGATCTTGAAAGCGGAGAAGACTCTCGGGACGAGGTTGGTTGTATAGTTGTTCTTCGATGAGGCAATAGAGATTGACACAGTTAGGGAGGAAATTTTCTTGTTTGGCTATACAATACTCGATAACATCTTCTTCATTTTCTGTCGTTCCTAACAGTCGGGTTACTTTGTTGACCAAACAAAGAGCTCTTTCAAACACAACAACAAATATATACCCATTCTGTAACCAATCAGAGCGCGCGCAGCTTTCTGTCATTATAACAGTTATAATCCACAGGATGACTTATCGAAACCCTCCATTTTGCTCGTTACTTCATGTAGGCCTGGGGCTCATCCAAAACCCACTCCCCCTCTTTAACAGATCATATTTGTGACATTCTTTTTTCTTACAAAATAGAACATAAAAATAAATTTTACCTCCATTTTTATTGAAAAATTCATTTATCAAAATTCGTTTTTCAATGTTTCAAAAATAAAATAAAATGAAATTAGGTCATCTTTGGGTCATTCTTTTTTCTGACAAAATAAATCGTCATGAAAATTGAATTTTTTAACTTCATTTATATTGAAAAAATATTTTTCCAAGTTCATTTTTCAAATGTTCCAAAAACATTAAATTCAATTTTAGGAATTCAATTTTTCAAATGTTGAAAATTAAAGAAAACTGACTTTTTTCTATTTCCGCATTTTTCAGTTTTAGCAAACAAATGAAAGGCCCGCGCTTTGATTTTGTAGTTGCAGATTTTTTCGACTCTCCTCCGGCCGAGCAATAGAATAAATATAAATTTTGTATGGCATCGATGAGGTGGTTTTATAGTTTTTCTTCGATGAGGTAAAAGGGATTGACACAATTAGGGAGGAAATTTTCTTGTCTGGCTATACAATACTCGACAACCTTTTTTTTTCATTTTCTTTCGTGTGCTTAACAGTCTGGTTACTTCGTTGACAAAACTAAGAGCTCTTTCAACACAACAACACAACAACAAATATACCCAGACTGCAACCAATCAGAGGCGCGCGCAGCTTTCAGTCTATATTTTAATACAAAATAAATCACCCATTATAACAGTTTATAATCCACAGGATGACTTATCGAAAACGCTCCATTTTGCTCGTACCTTCATGTAGACCTGTGGGTCATCCCCCAACCCTTCCCATCACACCCCACCCCCCGTCTTATCAGCCTACAGGGAATAAATACGTTGATGATTAAGATCATCTTTGGGTCGTTCTTTTTTTTCTGACAAAATAGAACATGAAATATTTTTTTTATCTTCATTTTAATTGTAAAATGTTATTTTTCCAAATTCATTTTTCAATGTTTTAAAATAGAAATCCATTTTTAAATTTTGGAAAATGAAAGAATAGTGACTTTTTTATCATTAATTTTTCAGCTTTCCAACAAATGAAAGGCCCGCGTTTTTTTTGTAGTTTGCAGATTTTTTTCTGAATTCGATCATGCAGTCGATAGCTATTTTGCTTCGCACGAATGTGGGAGGCATGTTAAAGATGATTTCCAGTCCGTACGGCGCACGCTCAGGGTTTGTTTTCATTTCTGTTTTGAATTTGTTGATACGTTACACTTTGGTGATAGCGTACATGAAGTTGTTATGAAGTTTTTGAGTCCGTCATTACGGGTCGTTGAAATCCTGAATGCTCGATGAGCTGAAACGTCGGTTTGAGGATAACGCCGAGGTTCTTCTACTCGTTATTATTGTTTAGCAAGGATATCTGGCGTTAATAATGAAGAAAAATGTAAGTTTGTAAACAATTTCTATTTTCGCTAGTATTTAACATTCCTTCGTATGTAGTCCATGTAAACATTGCAGGTGGAGATTGCGCAGTACGGACTGTAAATCATCTTTAAGCATCATTCTTTCTGCCGTGCCATTAGCCGAATCTGAATGCCAAATTAATATTTATGGCATACGAAATATCA
>MU826440.1:33843-60246 GCA_029204205.1 Desmophyllum pertusum
AACCATGGCTCGACTACACGCGCCTGATATGTCGCCGAAGCGTACAAGAATTGAACAATTAGGTATATTAACAGAAGAGAAGAATGTATCGAAAATTGACGATTGCTTTCATGTTGCAAAAAAATTAATTGCGTCACCAAAGAAAAGCGTGAGTTTTCATTGGTGGTAATAGGCAATTATTGAAAAGGAATTTGTTGGATGCGAGCAGTCATATAACTGCTTAACTTGTAATGGGAACTGAGGCACACTAAGTTACGTTTTATATTTTCGCGGCAATCTCGTCTCGAGTTCTTTTTTATACTTGCTTCTTGTCATCCGTGATACCAAATCTTCGCTTGTTAACGCCCTTTATGGAGAAAGTTGAAAGTGAATCAACGGGACAGCTGCGAGGTCTTATGAAAAAGAAGAGGAAGAACTTCGATAGAAAATAATGGTGAATATTAGTATAGGGTTGACAGGCATGCATAACTCGAGCCTCAATGCGCATGTTTTCGCCTTTTTCATAATTTAACCTATACGAGTACATATTTTAGTGAGCCAACCGTGGAGCCATGAACAGGAGCATTAGACTAGCATTGTCAGCTGAGTTCGATCGACTCTCCTCCGGCCGAGCAATAGGAATAAATATAATTTTGTATGAGGTGGTTGTATAATTGTTCTTCGATGTGGCAATAGAGATTGACACAGTTAGGGAGGAAATTTTCTTGTTGGCTATACAATACTCGATAACATCTTCTTCATTTTCTATCGTGCCTAACAGTCGGGTTACCTCGTTGACCAAACTAAGAGCTCTTTCAACACAACAGCAAATATATCCAGACTGTAACCAATCAGAGCGCGCGCAGCTTTCAGTCTATATTCCAATACAAAATAAATCACCCATTCTAGCAGTTTATAATCCACAGGATGACTTATCCAAAACGTTCCATTTCCATTTTGCTCGTAACGTCATGTAGTACTGGGGCTCATCCCCCAACCCTCTCCACCCCCCCCCCCCCCCCCCCCCTCCACCGGTCTTTATCAGTTACAGGGAAGAAATACGTTGATCTTAGGTCATCTTTGAGTCATTCTTTTTTCTTACAAAATAAATCGTCATGAAAATTGAATTTTTTAACTTCATTTATATTGAAACATATATGTTTCCAAGTTCATTTTTCAATGTTTCAAAAACATTAAATTAAATTTTAGGGATTTAATTTTTCAAATTTTGAAAATTACAGAAAACTGACTTTTTTCTAATTTCGTATTTTTCAGTTTTGCAAACAAATGAAAGGCCCGCGCTTTGTTTTTTTGTAGTTGTAGATTTTTTTCTGTATTCGATCATGCAGTCGATAGCTATTTTGCTTTGCAGCAATGTGGGAGGCATGTTTAGCATCATTCTTTTTGCCGTGTCATTAGCTGAATCTGAATGCAAATAATTATTTCTAGCGCACGCAATGAGTTTTGATTGGCGGTAATAGGCAATTATTGAATAGGAACTAGTTGTTTGCGAGCAATAATAGAACTGCTTAAGTTGTAATGAGAACTGAGGCACACTAAGTTACGTTTTATTTTTTCGCGTCAATCACGTCTCGTCTTCTTTTTTATACTTGCTTCTTGTCATCCGTGACACCAAAATCTTCGCTTGTTAACGCCCTTTATGAAGAAAATTGAAAGTGAATCAGAGGGACAGCTACGAGGTCTTATGAAAAAGAAGAGGAAGAACTTTGATAGAAAAAAATGGTGAATATTAGTATAGGATGACAGGCATGCATAACTCGAGCTTCAATGCGTATATTTTGACCTTTTTCATAATTTGACTTTTACGAGTACATCTTTTAGTGAGCCAACCGTGGAGCCATGAACAGGAGCATTAGACTGGCATTGTCAGCTGAGTTCGTTCGACTCTCCTCCGGCCGAGCAATAGGAATAAATATCATTTTGTATGGCATCGATGAGGTTGTTGACGTATAGTTTTTCTTCGATGAGGCAATAGAGATTGACACAGTTAGGACGGAAATTTTCTTCTCTGGCTATTTACAATGCTCGATAACATCTTTTTCATTTTCTGTCGTGCTTAACGGTCGGGTTACTTTGTTGATCAAACAAAAAGAGGTCTTTCAACACAACAACGCAACAACAAATATACCCAGACTGCAACCAATCAGAGCGCGCGCAGCTCTCAGTCTATACTTAAATACAAAATAAATCACCTATTATAACAGTTTATAATCCACAGGATGACTTATCGAAAACGCTCCATTTTGCTAGTAACTTCATGTAGACCTGGGGCTCATCCCCCAACCCTTCCCATCACACCCTCCCCTTTAACAGTTACATGGAAGAAATACGTTGATCTTAGATCATATTTGGGTCATTCCTTTTTTGTGACAAAATAGAATATGAAAAATTATTTTTTTACCTTCATTTTTACTGAAACATTTATTTCTCCAAATTCATTAAAAATAAAATGAAATTTTGGAAATTCAGTTTCCAAATTTAGAAAATGAAAGAATACTGACTTTTTAAATTCATTTTTTAGTTTTCCAAACAAATGAAATGGCCGCGTTTTGTTTTTTACAGTTACAGATTTGTTTCTTCATTCGATCAAGCAGTCGGTAGCTATTTTGTTTCGCAGCAATGTGGGAGGCATGTTAAACATCATTCTTTCTGCCGTGCCATTAGCCGAATCTGAATGCAAATAATTATTTATGGCATACGAAATATCAGTTATTTTTAGCGAGGAAAATGCATGCTCATTATAGAACATAAGAAACCGAACTTGTAATATTTTCCTTTCGGTCTCCCCTTTTAGAAATAAAGGTAAGAAAGCTTTGTTCGTTATGGCACATTACCTTACCCAAATTCGGAATCAACCAATCAGAAGCTCTATCTACTAACATGATCCCATACGGTATAAAGTCAACACATTATTTAAAAACGACAACATTCGACGGTCTCAGCGTTTCGTAAAATTCACCTCTGGAGAAAGGAAGGAAGACATTTTATGGTAAGATGATGGAAATTATGAGCGTAAACATAACGTTAATGTTCAAACCATAAACAATCAAGAGAGCGGGGTACAAATACACACCGACATCGACGTTCACAACGCGTGACATTTTGATTCGAGGAAAATTAAAGCTACGGCTTACCAAAATATATACGAACCATGGCTCGACCAAACGCACCTGATATGTCGCCGAAGCGTAGCAGAATTGAACAATTAGGTATATTAACAGAAGAGAAGAATGTATCGAAAATTGACGATTGCTTTCATGCTACAAAATAATTATTGCGTCACCAACGAAAAGCCTGAGTTTTCATTGGTGGTAATAGGCAATTATTGAATAGGAATTTGTTGGATGTGAGTAATCATATAACTGCTTAAATTGTAATGAGAACTGAGGCACACTAAGTTACGTTTTATTTTTTCGCGTCAATCTCGTCTCGAGTTCTTTTTTATACTTGCTTCTTGTCATCCGTGATACCAAATCTTCGATTGTGAACTCCCTTTAAGGAGAAAATTGAAAGTGAATCTTATGAAAAGATGAGGAAGAACATTGATAGAAAATAATGGTGAATATCAGTATAGGGATGACAGGCATGAATAACTCGAGCTTCAATGCGCATGTTTTGGCCTTTTTCATACTGATTTGACTTATACGAGTACATCTTTTAGTGTGCCAACCGTGAAGCCATGAACAGGAGCATTAGACTAGCATTGTCAGCTGAGTTCGATCGACTCTCCTCCGGCCGAGCAATAGGAATAAATATAATTTTGTATGGCATCGATGAGGTGGTTGCATAGTTGTTCTTCGATGAGGCAATAGAGATTGACACAGTTAGGGAGGAAATTTTCTTGCCTGGCTATACAATACTCGATAACATCTTTTTCATTTTCTGCCGTGTTTAACAGTCGGGTTACTTTGTTGACCAAACAAAGAGCTCTTTCAACATAACAACAAATATACCCAGACTGTAACCAATCAGAGCGCGCGCAGCTTTCAGTCTATATTCTAATACAAATTAAATCACCTATTCTAGCAGTTTATAATCCACAGAATGCCTTATCCAAAACGGTCCATTTCCATTTTGCTCGTAACGTCATGTAGTACTGGGACTCATCCCCCAATCCTTCCCACCCCACCCCCCTCTTAATCAGTTACAGGGAAGAAATACGTTGATCTTAGGTCATCTCTGGGTAATTATTTTTTCTGACAAAATAATTCATGAAAATTGAATTTTTAGCTTCATTTATATTGAAAAATATATTTTTCAAAGTTCATTTTTCAATGTTTCAAAAACATTTAAAATTAAAGAAAACTGACTTTTTCTAATTCCGCATTTTTCAGTTTTGCAAACAACTGAAAGGCCCGTCGCATTGTTTTTTGTAGTTGCAGTTTTTTTTCTGCATTCGATCATGCAGTCGACAGCTATTGTGATTCGCCGAATGTGGGAGGCATGTTTAGCATCATTTTTTCTGCCGTGCAATCATGACACATGCATGATATTGGAAGTTCTAATTATTTTAGAGATAGTTATAGAACGACATTTGATCGTGTAGCCGAATCTGAATACAAATAATTATTAATGGCAAACGAAATATCAGTTATTTTTAGCGAGGAAACGCATGCTTATTATAAAACATAAGAAACCGAACTTGTTATATCTTCCTTTCGGTTTTCGTTATTGCGAATTGCCTTACACAAATCGGAATCAGCCAATCAAAAGCTCTATCTACTAACATGATCCCCTACGGTATCAAGTCAACAAATTATTTCAAAAACGACAACACTCGACGGTCTCAGCGTTTTGTCAAATTCACCTCTGGAGAAAGGAAGGAAGACATTTTAAGGTAAGATGATGGAAATTATGAGCGTAAACATAACGTTAATGTTCAAACCATAAACAATCAAGAGAGCGGGGTACAAATACACACCGACATCGACGTTCACAACTCGTGACATATTTTGATTCGAGGAAAATGAAAACTACGTCTTGCCAAAATATATACGAACCATGGCTCGGCCAAACGCGCCTGATATGTCGCCGAAGCGTAGCAGAATTGAACGATTAGGAATATTAACAGAAGAGAAGGATGTATCGAAAATTGACGATTGGTTTCATGCTACAAAATAATTATTGCGTCACCAACGAAAAGCCTGAGTTTTCATTGGTGGTAATAGGCAATTATTGAATACAGGAGCCCATTACCCGGAGCCTCCATCTCCCATACTGATCCTGGGAGTCAACCCTGTCCCGTTTCATTTTATTTTTAGAACACCGCGGGGCTCACAGATTCCCGCGAACTCATTAGAATGCCCAATCAGAACAAAGTTATTGTTATACGTCACACGCCGGTGATCTCAGCTCACAGTGATAATAATGGTGGAATCGAGTGGAGACAGTGAAAGTTCAGGTTGTTACGATTTCTCTTCCGACAGATTTAGTACATCATAGAACATTAGTGAGGAACAAAGTGTGTTGAATCGAGCTAAAGGAAAAACGCCAGCAACGAAAGGTGACCGCGCGGCATGAACAAATAGAGTGGCAAAATACAATGTAGTCGATTTGCGCCGGCACTCATAAAAAAACCCGGGTCATAAAACGGTAGAGAGCAAAAATATTCGCACTTAAAATGCTATAGCATCAACCCCACTTTAAGAGGGGTTTGCAAGAAGAACATGTGCGTGGACAATCGACATAAATAGAGTGCTCAGAAAGCTAGAAGAAACTGGCATACAACACGCAAAACAATAAATCGATACGCGTGGGATATTTATGTCAGTATCTTGCGTTGCAAGAACACCGAAGAACATCACACTACGAACAAAGGAGGAAACAAACATCGATTGATGCAAGAGATATAACCTTAGCATCTATCTAAACAAATTATTGTAGCTTCGTAAAGGACGAAAGCCTGACAGGAAATCAAACATGACCTCTGAGCCAATTTTTCTAGAAGTGTACACAGTCGAAGGCTCTACTCGAAAATCCTCCTCATAATAAAACATATATTGCGCGTTAGAAACACGCTTGAAGCAAACCTAACCTGCCAATGCAGCCGCCTTCCATCTCTGAAAGGCGTGCAGCCGCCTTCCAGGCTATTTTAAAGCAAACCGAATTTTATAATAGAGAACAGAAAATGTACAAAATGAAATGTCACGAGCTGTAGTCGCCGTGTAGGCCTGTCACCTTATTATTCTCTGCAGAACTGCTAGCTTTCTTTTCCTGGAGTCCCCTTCGCTGGATATCCTTCACATTTTTCGCTTCGGGTACAACATTAGTATCGTGTTTTTCGCTGCCACGACCGCTCGAGCTCGCACTTTCGCCATTTGCCTCCACGACGGCCGAAATCCAAATATTAGCCGCTAAAAATGTTTCCCTGTTTTACTGCTATGGATCTCGGAAAGACCCGAATCCTCTACAGAGCGCTTCATTTCGAATCTATTCGAAAGGCTTACATCGCGACAACACCACACAAGGAACACCACTCGAACAAGACAGACAAAGACAACTATCGATGAAAGTTTTGATCGCGCACCGCGATGTTCAAGATGACATTCATTCGCTTCCAGTTCAATCAAGTTGTTTATTAACTTCCAGTCAGCTAACAACCAGTTTCCCTCGGTTGTAAGAATAGGAACGGACGTAAAATTGTAAAGGAAAACGGACGAAGGAACCAAGAGTGGATTCCCCCATTTGGCCGCCATTTTTTTTTTTTTTGTGGTCTCAGTGGGGGGACGTCACCGGTCAGCGGAAACAAGATAATTTCGCGGGAGATCAATTCTAAAAATAAACTGAAACGGGACAGGGTTGACTCAAGAATATAATACGTATGGAGGCTCCGGGTAATGGGCTCCTGTTGAATAGGAATGTGTTGGATGCGAGCAATCATATAACTGCTTAGTTGTAATGAGAACTGAGGCACACTAAGTTACGTTTTATTTTTTCGCGGCAATCTCGTCTCGAGTTCTTTTTTATACTTGTCATCCGTGACACCAAAATGTTCGCTTGTGAACGCCCTTTATGGAGAAAGTTGAAAGTGAATCAGCGGGACAGCTGCGAGGTCTTATGAAAAAGAAGAGGAAGAACATTCATAGAAAAGAATGGTGAATATTAGTATAGGGATGACAGGCATGCATAACTCGAGCTTCAATCTGCATGTTTTGGTCTTTTTCATAATTTGACTTATACGAGTACATCTTTTAGTGAGCCAACCGTGGAGCCATGAACAGGAGCATTAGACTAGCATTGTCAGCTGAGTTCGATCGACTCTCCTCCGGCCGAGCAATAGGAATAAATATAATTTTGTATGGCATCGATGAGGTGGTTGTATAGTTGTTCTTCGATTAGGTAATAGAGATTGACACAGTCAGGGAGGAAATGTTCTTGCCTGGCTATACAATACTCGATAACATCTTCTTCATTTTCTGTCGTACTTAACAGTCGCGTTACTTTGTTGACCAAACAAAGAGCTCTTTCAACACAACAACACAACAACAAATATACCCAGACTGCAACCAATCAGAGCGCGCGCAGCTCTCAGTCTATATTTTAATACAAAATAAATAAGCCATTATAACAGTTTATAATCCACAGGATGATTTATCAAAAACGCTCCATTTTGCTCGTACCTTCATGTAGACCTGGGGTTCATTCCCCAACCCTTCCCATCACACCCCACCCCCCGTCTTTATCAGCTACAGGGAAGAAATACGTTGATAATACGATCATCTTTGGGTCGTTCTTTTTTTTTCTGACAAAATAGAACATGAAATTTTTTTTACCTTCATTTTTATTGTAAAATGTTATTTTTCCAAATTCATTTTTCAATGTTTCAAAATAGAAATCCATTTTTAAATTTTGGAAAATGAAAGAATAGTGACTTTTTTATCATTAATTTTTCAGCTTTCCAAACAAATGAAAGGGCGGCGTTTTGTTTTTTTGCAGTTGCAGATTTTTTTCTGAATTCGATCATGCAGTCGACAGCTATTTTGCTTCGCACCAATGTGGGAGGCATGTTAAAGATGATTTCCAGTCCGTACTGCGCATGCGCAGGGTTTGTTTTCATTTCTGTTTTGAATTTGTTGATACGTTACACTTTGGTGATAGCGTACATGAAGTTGTTATGAAGTTTTTGAGTCCGCCATTACGGGTCGTTGAAATCCTGAATGCTCGATGAGCTGAAACGTCGGTTTGGGATAACGCCGAGGTTCTTCTACTCGTTATTATTGTTTGGCAAGGATATCTGGCGTTAATAATGAAGACAAATGTAAGTTTGTAAACAATTTCTATTTTCGCTAGTATTTACATTCCTTCGTATGTAGTCCATGTAAACATTGCAAGTGGAGATTGCGCAGTACGGACTGTAAATCATCTTTAAGCATCATTCTTTCTGCCATGCCATTAGCCGAATCTGAATGCAAATAATTATTTATGGCATACGAAATATCAGTTATTTTTAGCGAGGAAACCCCTGCTTATTATAAAACATAAGAAACCGAACTTGATATAATTTCCTTTCGGTTTCCCCTTTTAGAAATAAAGGTAAGAAACCATTTTTTGCTATGGCAAATTACCTTACCCAAATTCGGAATCAACCAATCAGAAGCTCTATCTACTAACATGATTTCCTACGTTATCAACTCAACAAATTATTTCAAAAACGACAACATTCGACGGTCTCAGCGTTTCGTCAAATTCACCGTTGGATAGAGGAAAGAAGACATTTTAAGGTAAGATGATGGAAATTATGAGCGTAAACATAACGTTAATGTTCAAACCATAAACAATCAAGAGAGCGGGGTACAAATACACACCGACATCGACGTTCACAACGCGTAACACATTTTTATTCGAGGAAAAAGAAAACTACGTCTTGCCAAAATGCGAACCATGGCTAGACCAAACGCGCCTGATATGTCGCCGAAGCGTAGCAGAATTGAACGATTAGGTATATTAACAGAAGAGAAGAATGTATCGAAAATTGACGATTGCTTTTATGCTGCAAAATAATTAATGCATTTACAAAGAAAAGCCTAAGTTTTCATTGGTGGTAATACAGTCAACTCTCTCAAAGCGGACACCACTGTAATGTGAACACCTCTCTAATGCGGACATGGTTGGCTGGTCCGGATCGAATCAAGTTTCTCATTCTTTTTTGTGACAAAATATATAGAACATGAAAAATTATTTTTTTAACCTTCATTTTTATTGTAAAATATCTATTTTTTCAAATCCATTTTTCGATATTTCAAAATGGAAATCCATTTTTGGAAAATGAAAGAATACTGACTTTTTAAATTCAGTTTTCAGTTTTCCAAACAAATGAAAGGGCCGCGTTTTGTTTTTTGTAGTTGCAGATTTGTTTCTTCATTCGATCATGCAGTCGATAGGTATTTAGCTTCGCACCAATGTGGGAGGCATGTTAAACATCATTCTTTCTGCCGTGCCATTAGCCGAATCTGAATTCAAATAATTATTTATGGCATACGAATTATCAGTTATTTTTATCAAGGAAAACACATGCTCATTATAAAACATAAGAAGCAGAACTTGTTATATTTTCTTTTCGGCTTCCCCTTTTAGAAATAAAGGTAAGAAACCATTTTTCGTTATGGCACATTACCTTTACCCAATTCGGAATCAACCAATCAGAAGCTCTATCTACTAACATGATCCCCTACGGTATCAAGTCAACAAATCATTTCAAAAACGACAACATTCGACGGTCTCAGCGTTTCGTCACATTCACCGCTGGAGAAAGAAAGGAAGACATTTTAAGGTAAGATGATGGAAATTCTGACCGTAAACAGTTAAGTTTCAAACCATAAACAATCAAGAGAGCGGGGTACAAATACACACCGACATCGACGTCCGGAAGATATTTTGATCCGAGGAAAAAGAAAACTGTGTCTTGCCAAAATACGAACCATGGATCGACCAAACGCGCCTGATGTGTGACGAAGCGTAGCAAAATTGAACGATTAGGTATATTAACAGAAGAGAAGAAGGTATCGAAAATTCACGATTGCTGTTTATGTTGCACAATAATTATTGCGTTTCATTAGTGGTAATAGGGAATTATTGAACAAGAAATTGTTGGTGACGAGCAATCAAATAACTGCTTAACACGTAATGGGAAGAGCATTCTAAGTTACGTTTTTTTCGCGGCATTCTCGTCTCGAGTTCTTTTTTATACTTCCTTCTTGTCATTTTTGATAACAAAATCTGAAAGTGAATCAGCGGGACAGCTACGAGGTTTTAAGAAAAAAAAGAGGAAGAACTTTGATAGAAAAGAATGGTGAATATTAGTATATGGATGACAGGCATGCATAACTCGAGCTTCAATGCGCATGTTTTGGCCTTTTCCATAATTTGACTTATACGAGTACATCTTTTAGTGAGCCAACCGTGGAGCCATGAACAGGAGCATTAGACTAGCATTGTCAGCTGAGTTCGATCGACTCTCCTCCGGCCGAGCAATAGGAATAAATATAATTTTGTATGGCATCGATGAGGTGGTTGTATAGTTGTTCTTCGATGAGGCAAAAGAGATTGTCACAGTTAAGGAGGAAATTTTCTTGTCTGGCTATACAATACTCGATAACATCTTCTTCTGTTCTGTTGTGCTTAACAATCGGGTTACTTCGTTGACCAAACAAAGAGCTCTTTCAACATAACAACAAATATACCCAGACTGCAACCAAACAGAGCGCGCGCAGTCATTCTTTTTTCTGACAAAATAAATCATGAAAATTGAATTTTTTAACTTCATTTATATTGAAAAATATATTTTTCCAAGTTCATTTTTCAATGTTTCAAAAACATTAAATTAAAATTTAGGGATTTAATTTTTAAAATTTTTAAAATTAAAGAAAAGTGACTTTTTTCTAATACCGCATTTTTCAGTTTTGCAAACAAATGAAAGGCCCGCGCTTTGTTTTTTCCAGAGTTTGTTTTCTGCATTCGATCATGCAGATAGCTATTTTGCTTCGCCGAATGTGGGAGGCATGTTTAGCATCATTTTTTCTGCCGTGCAATCATGACACATGATGTTGGCAGTTCTAATTATTTTAGAGATAGTTATAGAACGACATTTGATTAGCCGAATGTGAATGAAAATAATTATTATGGCAAACGAAATATCAGATATTTTTAGCGAGGAAAATTAAACGCATGCTCATTATAAAACATAAAACCGAACGTGTTATATTTTCCTTTCGGCTTCCCCTTTTAGAAATAAAGGTAGGAAAGCTTTGTTCGTTATGGCACATTACCTTATACCCAAAATCGGAATCAACCAATCAGAAGCTCTATCTGCTAACATGATTTTCTACGGTATAAAGTCAACAAATTATTTCAAAAACGACAACACTCGACGGTCTCAGCGTTTCGTCAAATTCACCGCTGGATAGAGGTAAGATGATGGAAATTGTGACCCGAGTAAAAAAAAGTTAATGTTCAAACCATAAACAATCAAGAGAGCGGGGTACAAATACACACCGCCATCGACGTTCACAACGCATCACACATTTTGATTCGAGGAAAAAGAAAACTGCTTCTTGCCAAATATATACGAACCATGGCTCGGCCAAACGCGCCTGATTTGTCGCCAGGGATAGGAATAGACATATAGAAGAAATTAGTTGTACACGTATTCCAAACACCATATTTTCCCAAAACACAACAATCCATTAATACTTATAGATAAAAATATCAGTACCTCTTCTCCTTAATAATAAGCATCCAAAATATGTTTCACATGCAATGTAATGTTTTATATCTACTAGGTGTGTACTTGACAAGCTAATTCTTCCCATTAATTAAATATATATACAAATGATGAAACGAAAGATAGAGAACTATAAGCAAAATCTTCGCGATGCTAAAGAACTGGGGAATAGAGCTGACGAAGGAGCTGCCTATGACAATCTTGGCAATGCTTATCAGAGCCCGGGTGATTTTCAACAGGCCATAGAGTACCACAAGCAACATCTTAGCATTGCCAAAGAACTGGGGCAGAGAGAAGGAGAAGGAGGTGCCTATAGCGGTCTTGGCAATGCTTATCAGAGCCTGGGTGATTTTCAACAGGCCATAGAGTACCACAACGAACATCTTAGCATTGCCAAAGAACTGGGGCAGAGAGATGGAGAAGGAACTGCTTATTGCAATCTTGGCATTGCTTATCGGAGTCTGGGTGATTTTCAACAGGCCATAGAGTACTACAAGCAACATCTTAGCATTGCGAAAGAACTGGGACAGAGAGATGGAGAAGGATGTGCCTATGGCAATCTTGGCAATGCTTATCAGAGCCTGGGTGATTTTCAACAAGCCATAGAGTACCACAAGCAACATCTTAGCATTGCCAAAGAGCTGGGACAGAGAGATGGAGAAGGAGGTGCCTATAAACGGTCTTGGCAATGCTTATGAGAGCCTTGGTGATGTTCAACAGGCCATAGAGTACCACAACCATCATCTTAGCATTGCCAAAGAACTGGGGCAGAGAGATGGAGAAGGAACTGCCTATTGCAATCTTGGCATTGCGTATCGGAGCCTAGGTAATTTCCAACAGGCCATAGAGTACCACAAGCAATATCTTAGCATTGCCAAAAAACTGGGACAGAGAAATGAAGAAGGAACTGCCTATGGCAATCTTGGCAATGCTTATCAGAACCTGGGTGATTTTCAACAGGCCATAGATTACCACAAGCAACATCTTAGCATTGCCAAAAAACTGGGGCAGAGAGATGGAGAAGGAACTGCCTATGGCAATCTTGGCAATGCTTATCGGAACCTGGGTGATTTTCAACAGGCCATAGAGTACCACAAGCAACATCTTAGAATTGCCAAAGAACTGGGGAAGAGAGATGGAGAAGGAACTGCCTATGGCAATCTTGGCAATGCTTATCGGAATCTGGGTGATTTTCAACAGGCCATAGAGTACCACAAGCAACATCTTAGCATTGCCAACGAACTGGGGCAGAGAGTTGAAGAAGGACGTGCCTATAGCGGTCTTGGCAATGCTTACAATAGCCTGGGTGATTTTCAACAGGCCATAGAGTACCACAAGCAACATCTTAGCATTGCCAAAGAAGTGGGACAGAGAGATGGAGAAGGATGTGCCTATGGCAATCTTGGCAATGCTTATCAGAGCCTGGGTGATTTTCAACAAGCCATAGAGTACCACAAGCAACATCTTAGCATTGCCAAAGAGCTGGGACAGAGAGATGGAGAAGGAGGTGCCTATAACGGTCTTGGCAATGCTTATAAGAGTCTTGGTGATGTTCAACAGGCCATAGAGTACCACAACCAACATCTTGGCATTGCCAAAGAACTGGGGCAGAGAGATGGAGAAGGAACTGCCTATTGCAATCTTGGCATTGCGTATCGGAGCCTGGTAATTTTCAACAGGCCATAGAGTACCACAAGCAACATCTTAGCATTGCCAAAAAACTGGGGCAGAGAGATGGAGAAGGAACTGCCTATGGCAATCTTGGCAATGCTTATCGGAACCTGGGTGATTTTCAACAGGCCATAGAGTACCACAAGCAACATCTTAGAATTGCCAAAGAACTGGGAAGAGAGATGGAGAAGGAACTGCCTATGGCAATCTTGGCAATGCTTATCGGAATCTGGGTGATTTTCAACAAGCCATAGAGTACCACAAGCAACATCTTATCATTGCCAAAGAACTGGGAAAAAGAGATGGAGAAGCAGGTGCCTATAGCGGTCTTGGCAATGCTTATCAGAGTCTTGGTGATTTTCAACAAGCCATAGAGTACCACAAGCAACATCTTAGCATTGCCAAAATACTGGGGCAGACAGATGGAGAAGGAACTGCCTATGGCAATCTTGGCAATACTTATCAGAGCCTTGGTGATGTTCAACAGGCCATAGAGTACCACAAGCAACATCTTAGCATTGCCAAAGAACTGGGGCAGAGAGGTGGAGAAGGACGTGCCTATAGCGGTCTTGGCAATGCGTACAATAGCCTGGGTGATTTTCAACAGGCCATAGAGTACCACAAGCAACATCTTAGCATTGCCAAAGATCTGGGACAGAGAGATGGAGAAGGAACTGCCTATGGCAATCTTGGCAATGCTTATCGGAACTGGGTGATTTTCAACAGGCCATACAGTACCACAACCAACATCTTAGCATTGCCAAAGAACTGGGGCAGAGAGATCGAGAAGGAACTGCCTATGGCAATCTTGGCAATGCTTATCGAAGTCTGGGTGATTTTCAACAGGCCATAGAGTACCACAAGCAACATCTTAGCATTGCTAAAGAAGTGGGACAGAGAGATGGAGAAGGATGTGCCTATGGCAATCTTGGCAATGCTTATCAGAGTCTGGGTGATTTTCAACAAGCCATAGAGTACCACAAGCAACATCTTAGCATTGCCAAAGAGCTGGGACAGAGAGATGGAGAAGGACTGCCTATAACGGTCTTGGCAATGCTTATGAGAGCCTTGGTGATGTTCAACAGGCCATAGAATACCACAAGCAACATCTTAGCATTGCCAAAGAACTGGGGCAGAGAGATGGAGAAGGAACTGCCTATTGCAATCTTGGCAATGCTTATCGAAGTCTGGGTGATTTTCAACAGGCCATAGAGTACCACAAGCAACATCTTAGCATTGCCAAAGAACTGGGGCAGAGAGATGGAGAAGGATGTGCCTATGGCAATCTTGGCAATGCTTATCAGAGCCTGGGTGATTTTCAACAGGCCATAGAGTACCACAAGCAACATCTTAGCATTGCCAAAGAACTGGGGCAGAGAGATGGAGAAGGAACTGCCTATGGCAATCTTGGCAATGCTTATCGAATCTGGGTGATTTTCAACAGGCCATAGAGTACCACAAGCAACATCTTAGCATTGCCAAAGAACTGGGGCAGAGAGATGGAGAAGGAACTGCCTATGGCAATCTTGGCAATGCTTATCAGAGTTTGGGTGATTTTCAACAGGCCATAGAGTACCACAAGCAACATCTTAGCATTGCCAAAGAACTGGGGCAGAGAGATGGAGAAGGACGTGCCTATAGCGGTCTTGGCAATGCTTATCAGAGCCTGGGTGATTTTCAACAGGCCATAGAGTACCACAAGCAACATCTTAGCATTGCCAAAGAACTGGGGCAGAGAGATGGAGAAGGAACTGCCTATGGCAATCTTGGCAATGCTTATCTGAGTCTGGGTGATTTTCAACAGGCCATAGAGTACCACAAGCAACATCTTAGCATTGCCAAAGAACTGGGGCAGAGAGGTGGAGAAGGAAGTGCCTATAGCGGTCTTGGCAATGCTTATCAGAGCCTGGGTGATTTTCAACAGGCCATAGAGTACCACAAGCAACATCTTAGCATTGCCAAAGAACTGGGGCAGAGAGATGGAGAAGGAACTGCCTATTGCAATCTTGGCAATGCTTATTTGAGCCTGGGTGATTTTCAACAGGCCATACAGTACCACAAGCAACATCTTAGCATTGCCAAAGAACTGGGGCAGAGAGATGGAGAAGGAGATGCCTATGGCAATCTTGGCAATGCTTACATGCGCCTGGGTGATTTTCAACAGGCCATAGAGTACCACAAGCAACATCTTAGCATTGCCAAAAAACTGGGGCAGAGAGATGGAGAAGGAAGTGCCTACTGCAATCTTGGCAATGCTTATCTGAGCCTGTGTGATTTTCAACAGGCCATAGAGACCAGAAGCAACATCTTAGCATTGCCAAAGAACTGGGAGAGAGAGATGGAGAAGGACGTGCCTATAGCGGTCTTGGCAATGCTTACATGAGCATTGGTGATTTTCAACAGGCCATACAGTACCACAAGCAACATCTTAGCATTGCCAAAGAACTGGGGCAGAGAGATGGAGAAGGAACTGCCTATAGCGGTCTTGGCAGTGCTTATTGGAAGCTGGGTGATTTTCAACAGGCCATAGAGTACCACAAACAATCTCTTAGCATTGCCAAAGAACTGGGAAATAGAGTTGGAGAAGGAGATGGCTATTATAACTTAGGTTGTGATTTTGAATCATGGGGTGATTTGAATGAAGCTCTTGATTATTATCGATCCAGTGTAAAACTGTACAATGAGGTGAGAGCTCTTCTTCAGTCGGAAGATGCGTGGAAAATATCATTTCGCAATGTGTGTCAACATGCCTACACCGCTCTTTGGAGAACTCTGGTAAGGCTTCAAAAGACGCACGAGGCTTTGTGTGTTGCTGAGCAAGGACGAGCACAAGCCTTGATGGATCTCATCAAATTACAATATGACTCTGAAGTGCTAGCGTTTGAATCTAAAAGAACGATCTCTGACATAGTATCTGATATATCTACACAAACCGTTTTTGTAGCACTAGAAAGCGACGCGATTAACTTATGGCTACTCAAGGGTACATATGTCCACTTTGAAAGAAGAAGCATCACAGATGCCACCTTGCTGTTGAAAAATGCTTTCAAAGAAATTGGCGTTGGTGTTCGTGTTTGTGTTAGGTGCGAGAATCGTACATTGGATGAGCTAGAAAGTGACGCAGCGCTCGATAAAGGATCTTGTCGGGAAAAAAGCGGACTGCAAAAACAATTCTCTGCACGTTTTGTTTGATTCTGTAATCAGCCCAATTGCAAACATGCTTGAAGGCGATGAGTTAATTATTGTCCCAGATGGTCCACTCTGCTTGGCTCCTTGGGCTGCGTTTGTGGATGGGGCTTCTCGATACCTCAGTGAATCTATCAGGATCCGCATTCTACCCTCGCTTACAAGTTTAAACATGATCACACGTTGTCCTGAGGGCTACCACAATCAAATTGGGGCGCTGCTGGTGGGAGATCCATTCGTGGAGGAAGTTAAGAGAGTGCGGGGGAGGCCCGTCAACTGGCATTTCAAGGGCCATTTGCCAGGGGCCAGGGAAGAAGTAGAGATGGTGGGCGAGATCCTTAACACCAAACCGCTCACGGGAAGAGATGCAACTAAAGAAGAGGTGCTTAAACGAATCTGTTCCGTTGCGTTGGTACACATTGCAGCACATGGTCATATGGAAGCTGGTGAAATTGTTTTAGCTCCAAATCCGACACGGTCATCAAAGATCCCTAAAGATAAAGACTTCCTGTTGACAATGTCAGATGTACAAGCTGTTCAGCTACGAGCAAGGCTTGTTGTGCTTAGTTGCTGTCACAGTGCACAAGGGAAGGTTACGCCTGAAGGTGTGGTCGGCATTGGACGGGCTTTCTTGGGTGCTGGTGCTCGTTCTGTTCTGGTTTCACTCTGGGCAATTGATGACGAGGCCACTATGAAGTTTATGAAAAGTTTCTACGAACATCTGGGTGGTGGACATAGCGCCAGTGTTGCTCTTAACAGGGCTATGAAATGTCTCAGAGAGTCAGAGAAGTTCTCTGCCGTAAAATACTGGGCTCCGTTTGTTCTCATTGGTGATGACGTCACGATAAAGTTTGGAGAAAATCAATCAGAACATTGTGAGTAGCATTTTGTTTTACATTTATATCTACAGCGTTAATTAGTGTGGCTATCAATCTACACATAGATTTTACTTGAAAAACGCAGCCTTTTGATGATTTTTTCAATATTTTTTATTATTTTAAATTATTTTAAAAGGACGTCATGTCAAAAATTTATACAGTCGAACCTGTATATAACGGCCAACCTCGGGTGTATGGAAATTGGCCGCTTAATACAGGTTCACCAAAAATACTTCGTGGGTGTGGTCAAATGTCTATTTTATTAACTTACAGTATTATACACTAGTAACTCATTCAAGCTAACAATAACACAATCAAGCGATAGAGTACATTGACATCTAAAAAAAGCATTTACGACTAAAATCGGGTGAAACTACAGGCAGGTGAATGAACAATAACTCTGTAGCGCAGTGTTTATGGTGCTATAGTGTTGATGGATCCTTTTTTAAGCGAAATAAAATTGTGAAATGATACATTCGACACCTCTCCTTACGGACACCTCTCTATTACGGACAGTTCCCTTGGTCCCGACAAAATCAGTTCCCATATAATCTCTATAAAGAAAAACCTCTATAATACGGATACTCTGATATGGGACCACTTTGCTACGTCCTTCGGTATCCGTACGTATTAGAGAGGTTCAAACTGTTACAGTATGTGGTTTTAGGTTTCCATTCAAGTGTGGCCGCTTAAATACAGGTAAAATAACAAAGACAGGACAAAACGTGGGTGTCGGCGCGACAGCTTAATAGAGGTGACCGTTTAATACAAGTAGCAAATACAAAGTTTGTATGGGCGAAAATTCGGGACTATGAAAAACTGGCCGCTTAATAGAGGGTGGCCGCTAAATACAGGGCCGTTATATACAGGTTCGACTGTATATCTAACAATACGTTGAAAATGAACGTAAGTTGAAAACGAAAATTGTTTCTGTAGGTACGCTTGTTTCGTTTGTTTGTCTATTGTATACCTGTCAAAGAACAAGTCCATAAGTGCCCAAAAGTAACTGTAAAAAGTAAGTTTTCAAGTTTCAGTAGAGATGTCAAGAACATGTATATTCCCTCTACCTTGTAGTGATAATTAAAAATCCCAAGTTTCGTTGGAAAATACCAACAATTGAAAGTTTTTGTCCCATTCCGTTGTTCTCGTTCTCTCATTTTGTAATCAAACGCAGTCATTATGACTCGAAATACTCCGCGATTTGCTTCACCCAAATTTTCAAACATCACTCGAAGCGTAACGAGCCTCACCGAAGTGCAGGCAGGTTAATTTAATGAGTGTTAATTTTGATGATGAAATTCTTGGACACAAGTATATTGCCTCTAATAGATTGTTTATTGTTGCAGAAGCTGAATCGTCAAAGCACAGAGAAAACTACTTGGCGAGCAGTCAACAGAAGTTTTTATATCCTTTAAGCCCCGATCAAACGGTCACAACTTTTGTCACAACATTCTCACAACATTTGTTGAGAGCCGATGTTGAGGCCATTTGACCACCCCTCACAACAAAGTTGTGAGGTGCTGTGACATGTTGTGACGAATTCTTTTAAACTTTGTATCTTAAAAAAATGTTGAGAGGTTGTTGTAGCCTCACAACATGATTCTGAAACATGTCACAACAAATGTTGTAAGAATGTTGCATGTGACAAATGTTGTGACCGTTTGATCGGGCCTTTATTCAGTGTGTGTATTTTCCCTGTCGTTTGTTTCTGCTATGATACTACTAAACAACCAAACCTGTATTATCCGCGGACATTTGTTTTAGAATTAAGGAAGTAGCAGTTATCTATGGGAAAGCTCGAGGACGAAGCTCGATGAAAAGAAACTGAGGTTTTGAGACAAGTTTCATAGCAGGAAAAAAACATTAAGTGACTTATTTACATGTCGACTAGTTTCTTCCAAGTTACAGCAAGGAGGCCAAAAATGTGACCACTTTGGACCGCATATTTAAAACCAGCCAGACTTTAAACTGGCCAACCTAAATGTGTTAACGTCATTTACAGCCTCGCTTTTCGAAGTGCAAACAGTAAAATATTATCATGAACTAATTCCCAAAACAGGAAAGTTGAAAATAATAGCATGCAGGTGCCAGAGGCTTTAGAAGAATGTCGTGCAAACGAGGCTTGGGGTGAATGTTGAGCAACTGGCGTATACAAGGCCTATTAGCTTAGCGTATATTGTACTATTCATAATAAGTAAATCAGTTAGCTTTACTTTCTAATGTGGACATGTTTTGTGGGACAGGTAACTCCTCGTGGCCTTGATCAGGGCGTGGTATGGGGATGGGGTTTAGTTGCGAAATTCTTAAAATGTCCAGACATATCCTTTCTAAGCATTATTTTTAGAAACGTTTCTTGGATGTTTTTGCAAGAGTTGATTACCAAACATGTCCACGGTAAGGTTAAATCAATTCTACTTTAAAATGGACAGTAGAAATTAAAGACGTTGATTAATAATTGCGATGTAACATATTTAAATACAGAATAAAAATAAAGGGTTACCATTTCGAGAGATCTGTTCGGTTATTGGTGCCTTCTAATTACTTGCAATATAAGCTAAAGTGCGTTTCGTGGGTATTATAGTAGATGAACTGCATCGTGACCACAAAGAACAATTAAATATATTATAAAATAAAATCTATTTCTCGAAATCAGAGCGCTAAAAAATTGAAAAAAGGCTAAAGCTAACAAGCTGATAGATGACGAGAATAACCAAAAATTGTCAAAAAGGGATATTGTCTCGATGTACAAAGATATTCTCAGAACCGGCATTAGAAGAAATATAGGCGACAAGTAATGAGAATTAATATTCCTAGCTTGGGACTGAGAAGATTAAACTGGGATAAGCCTTAATTTGATTTGATCGTTGTAGATCGAAAGTATATTTGATACTCGACTTTTTTAGTTCATAAACCTTTGTCATGGACTACAGGACGAGAAAGAGTCCATTAGTTTTTGAACCAAAGATCATAGAACTCGCCTTAATCTAAGATGGCGGATCCAAGATGGCGGATCCGAGAGGGAGGGATCAGTAAATGGCTGAAGCTTGCAGCCCACCTCAAAGAGTGATAATACAACAGGTATTATGCATACTAAAGGACGGGAAACACGATGCAAAAAAACATACATTGTGTGCAATATTGCGCACAAAAAATTTGTTGGCTTTTCTCTTAAATAAGATATTGCAAAGCTAGCCAAGCCTAAGACAGGTAAATATGTTGAAGAAGAGCTATGGTTTTTAATATTTCAGTAGACACACGATGAATTTGCTGCTCGCCATATTGCAGAAAGTAGAACGAGATTCTACTTCTGCAATATTGCGCGCAAACAATTCCAGGGGTGGACACACTATGGCAATTTAGCCATTGCACGCAATATTGCGTGCAATGTTGCCACCATGTATCCGGACCTTAAGTCAAGTTGCTCAAAATTCACCTCAAGCCTCGTTTACACGCAATTCCTGTCAAACCTGTGGCACCCTCGCGCAGTTTTCATGTCGGTATGTTTTTTTCATCTTTGATACTTTTCGGAATTCGTTGATGAGAAACTTTGTAGGTATGGCACTTTGAAAGCGAAGCTTTGGGGTGACTAGCTAGATTAACGTAAATATATGTAAGGGCTATTCGTGACGTACAGTTCAGTACTGACGCACTCTTATCGATATTTATTAGTCCTATTATTTTACTGCAAACTCGAGCTAGAGTCTGATGGGTTTGAAACAATATCTAAACATGAATAAACTCAGCAATGTATACTACAATCCTCGTAAAAAGTCCTTGGTACACTTACATAAAATAGGTACAAAATAGGAAACAAAAGACTGATTAATCACTCTCGGTTACTACTCTTAAAGAGCGGTTTTTTCAATTGAAACCAAAACCAAAGTAATCAGTCTGGCCAATCACAACAAACGAAAACAACATTATGAACCAATGAAAACTCAAAGCAAATGCACGTGACCGGCGCCAAGCGCGGGAAAACATGTGTAATCAAGTCAAGTCGAGAGCAGCCGGTTTTCTCGGGCTCTTGTTTCACCCGCCGAGAAAAACCGTTAATTTTTGGCGGGGAAAACTCGAGCCGGAAATTACGTCTGCGTTCGCAGGCTCAGTTGCACGAGAAGGAGGCGCGAGTTTTTTTAAACTAATCATAGCGAGTAATAAAGTAAAACCAGACCAATTCAGCGATTGCTTTCGACAGTCAATTGAAAACCGCTTTAAAAATATGCGTTTAATTCGTAAATTTCGTATTTGTAAGTAATGTTAAAAAGTACTACTCTGAGTGAGTTATGAAGAGATTGTAATTTTTTTTTTAGAAATCTGCAAATGTAAATGATGCTTTCTTATAAAGTATGTAAACCAGTCGTATTCAAGTAATATAAGTGAAGCTATTTGTTAATAATCTATTGGAAGTGATTGTGTTCATTATTGTTGTTGTAATCATTCCATGTACAGGTATGTAGACTGAAGTATTGTTTGTGTGAATAAAGATAGTTGATTATTACCTGTCAAAATACAATTACTCCAGAAATCATCCTAAACGGTAGCTATCAAAAAAGTCCCCACCCCCCTCCACCCCACCTTATCCCCTGAACAATGTTGAAGAATAAGAGACAGAAACTAAACATTTGTTAAAGGGGGAGGGGGGAGCCGGGAAAGACAGTAAAGACAGAAAATTATCAAGCGTCTGATGGATCATAAAGTTGTTATTATTGCCTGCCCTCTACCGTCACAATCACCTTCACACTATAGAGTACTAAAGTTATGACGTCACAAAAATTACGGTTGCGAAATTATGAAATTTGATCAGCCATTCAGAGCCCCTGAAGCATGCCAAAAAAACGTCCACTTGCCAAAAATTAGCTATCCATTACAATTTGTGGCTGAGATGTGGGCACTTCAGGTTTTAATTTCTCCATACAAACTCTTCTAATTTTGCGTCTGTTCCTTCAGTTTAGAACCGGCGCAAAATTAGAGATAGGTTTGTATGGGACGGTACGAACTTTGAACCTCTGTCTTCTGTTCTATTCGTGCTAACAAATTGAAATCTTGTGGCTGATCATAAAGCAGCAATCTTTATCTAATGATGGGATTTTGAGGCTTGTTAAAAATAATTTGAAAATTTGTGACGTCACACTTTTACCACTCTATATTGCATAAGAGGAAGTACAAACTGCTCGATTGATTAAACAGTGTCTTTTTATTTGCACTAGCTTTTACATTAATACAAACATTACAGCCAATCAAATTTTATCACAGCAGTAAAATCCAACCTTGTCATTTTGTTTATTCGCCTTCTTGAAATGAATATACTTTAGATCGTTTCATTGCATGTATATACCACACTTTCAAATCGTGAGGCCTTTGTGCCGATCTAAACACCTAAAAGTACTGTATGCCAAAAATATTGGGACAAAACTCGTTGTTTGTCTTAAAAAGCGCATTTCTTCATCACCCAAAACATTTTAGAAAGTTTTCGGGTCGTTTGATTTTATTAAGTCTCAAGATTATTCAGTTCAACATTTCGCAAAATGGGTAGCAACCATCCCGTGGGGGACTCCCATAAAAAAGTGACGGGGGTGATCGTCGGAAATTTTTAAAAGAACCTCTAGAAAAGGTACCAGAATCTCTTTTGTTGGCTTGGCTCAAATTAATTTTTTCCCGTAACAGGGATTATTTCTAAACCGACAATGGTATTTAGTTTTGGACACCCTAAGCGGTACTAAACCACACATTTTAACCCCTAAAAGTACGACGATCACTCCCGTCACTTTTATATGGGAGTCCCCCCCGGGCATGCATGGGGTCGTACTTGGTAAACTATACTTTTTAAAACTACACAAAAATTGTGAAAGCGAGGATAGAATGGTTTATTAAAACGAGGGTTAGTTGTATAGTGTGAGGCTTCTTTCTGTTCTTTCAGCACTTCTAGTAGTTGCATGTCAACTCATTTCCCGGCGCATACACAGTCACCTGTAACCTTTTGCTTTTGAGTGGTGAAGGTTGTATTTTCCATAGAGCGATGATGCAGATTCTATCGTCTTATACACTGGTTTACATTTCGGGAAGCCATAAGTAGGAATAGAACTCAAGCACTGAAACGACACTGGGTTACACACCACCTCAAAGACACCGGCATACACACCGTAATGTTTTACACAGGGATTTTTGATCTGCATTGGGATGTGGCGTTGGGAAGACGGCGCTGGAATAGTGATAACAGCGAGGAGAAGAACAGAAAACGGCCATAACTGATAAACCCTGAAACGAAAAAGAGAAATTAAACGATAACGTGTGAGATTCATACAGAGATCGTATCTGATTGGTTGTTAATTGCGCGCACAATCATAGACACTTATCCGGACTTTATGGGATCTGTGTAGCCAGGCAAAGCAGTTTAAAATTTCTGTCACGCACGTGAATCAACGTTGCGCACGCGTGTGACGCTCGCTACTGGGCAACTGATTAGAAACCGGATTGGAATGTGACAATGTTATTTACACACGTACCTTCATTATTGTTAATGCACTTGTGAGTTTCCTTCTGCGCCAAATAGTTATTCTGTCCGGCAGCATTACAAGCCAGAGGCTCGATTTTAGGGACGAAGCGACGCTGAATGTCGCATATTTTAAATATTTGCGGCGGATTAGTATCACGTTATGTGTGAAGCCATTGTTTGACCGCGGCAAGATATTCGCACCAAAATAGTTTGATCCATGTATTGTAGCTGTCAACAGTCGCTTTAAATCAGATTGTTTTCATCAATAACAAAATCCGAGGCCATAAAATGATTGTACCAAAATATAAGTCAACATTCGAATAAAAAATCGCGCAAAAAACTTTATCAATCGAAGAAATCGCTGACTTGAATAGCCGCTAAGCACCCGCTAAACTTATTTTACAACCTTAACTGTTTTACATGTCAATAATCTAAAAAATCAATAAAGTACTGCCAAAATTCAAATACAAAAATGTCCGCTTACTCACGAATAGCCTCTATGTTCTGAGTACCGATCATGATTACATACGCGTGCAAAATACGAATTGAAGAAATCCACTCGCTGGACTATAAAAACAGCTACGTACATGGAACTCGCTAATTTTTACTGATTACACAACATAAACAACGGAAGACATCGCTAACTTGAAACATCCGTTCCAGAAAAAATCGAGCAAAATACTTTACGTCGATTTAAGAAGCAAAGAAACTGCTAACTTGAATAGGCCTATTTGTATTTTACTTTTCGTTTTTTAAAAAGGTTGCAAACTCCGCCTTAAAGCTCAAAAAAGCGGAAAACCCCGCTTAAGGTGGCCCGCGGTTACTTATTGGAAGCGGAGGGCTCCCTTTTTAAAAACTAATTTTCCGAATGAAAGCGTCAACCGATTTCTGTAATTTTTGGTAATCTAAACAAAGGAATCTTCAAATTATAGAAGGCTTTTAATGTTAGGGCAATAGGAAATAAAAGATTAAAGAGATACAAGCGTTATTAAAAGACATTGTTTTTTAAGAAAACGCGAATATTTTCATAAAACGAAGATAGATTTTTTTCTTAATAAGTTCAATAAGTTCCAAGAACTTCAAGCGTTAATGTGAGCAAGTTTACACAAAAACGGCTGCACAGAAATTGCTACACCGTTCACTGCTTAATTTTCACTTCACAAAGTATATGCCTTGTGTATTTCTTCAAGCTGTTGCAAGAACGCTAAAATAATTATTATATCGCACCTATCATTGGAAAGCTTAATGTTCTCTAAAACTTTGCTGAATAATCGGAAAAGATCGGGAAACTCCAAGGGAAAAGCTGTAAGCGAATGAAAAACAAGATGTTTATGTGCGTAATTTGTGAATTTAAAGATATTCAAGTTTGTTTCGACTTTTGAAAAAACTACCGATTTGTTTTCGCTTATTTCTAAGTATGATAAAAGACCGCATATATACAAAAGGCCTAACCTTGTTTCAGGCGTGTAGCGCAGATGAAGCTCTGAGACTTAGCTGCTTCATGTCTTCCATTTTACAAATGCTAGGAAAACCGGTGTTCCGTAAATTATTCAAACTTGCCGCGTTCTGGAATTTATTTGTCACTTGGGAATTACGGATCATCGAAAATTTCCTGGAAATGTAATTGATCGTTCATTATCATTTAAATTTTCGATGATCTGTAAAATTCCCAAGGGCAAAATAAATCCCACAACACGGCAAATTTGAATAATTTACGGAAGACGAGGGGTTTTCAAAGCATTAGTAAAATGGAGGACATGAAGTAGCTAACTTGACGACTTAATTCGCCGAGCTTCGTCGAGGCTACACGCCCAAAACTAGGCGAGGTCGTTTTTTATATATGCTGGATTTTATCATACTTAACAATTACGGAAAACAAATCGGTAGTTTTTTTCACAAGTCGAACAAACGTGAATATTTTGAAATTCACAAATTACGCACTATAAACATCTTGTTCTTCATTTGCTTATAACTTTTACTGGGAATTTCCGATCTTTTCGGATTATTCAGCAAAGGTTTAGGTGGTATCAAGCTTTCTGACAATAGGTGCGATCTTAGCATTATTGAAGCGTTCTTACAACAGATGAAGCAAATACACGAGCATATTATTTTGAAGCTAAAATTCAGCAGTGAACTGTGCAGCAATTTCTATGCAGCCGATTTTGTGGAAACTTGCTCACAGTAAACATTGAAGTCTTGGAACTTATTGAACGTAATTAGAAAAAAATCTATCTTCGTTTTATGAAAATATTCGCGATTTCGTAAAAAACAAGGTTTCCTAATAGCGCTTGTATCTCTAAATCTTAAATTTCGTTTGCCCTAAAATTAAAAGCCTTCTAAAATTTAAAGATTCCTTATTTTGAATACCAAAAACTAGGGAAATCGGTTGACGCTTTCCTGCCGAAAAGTAGTTTTAAAAAAGGGAACCTCCGCTCCAATAAATAACCGCGGGCCAC
>MU826440.1:60746-80622 GCA_029204205.1 Desmophyllum pertusum
ATAAGCATTGCCAAGATTGCCATAGGCAGCTCCTTCTTCATCTCTCTGCCCCAGTTTTTTGGCAATGCTAAGATGTTGCTTCTGGTACTGTATGGCCTGTTGAAAATCACCAAGGCTCATGCAAGCATTGCCAAGATTGCCATAGGCACTTCCTTCTCCATCTCTCTGCCCCAGTTCTTTGGCAATGCTAAGATCTTCGTTGTGGTACTCTATGGCCTGTTGAAAATCAACCAGGTTCCGATAAGCATTGCCAAGATTGCCATAGGCAGTTCCTTCTCCATTTCTCTGCCCCAGTTTTTTGGCAATGCTAAGATGTTGCTTGTGGTACTCTATGGCCTGTCGAAAATCACCCAGGTTCTGATAAGCATTGCCAAGATTGCCATAGGCAGTTCCTTCTTCATCTCTCCTGTCCCAGTTTTTTGGCAATGCTAAGATATTGCTTGTGGTACTCTATGGCTTGTTGGAAATTACCTAGGCTCCGATACGCAATGCCAAGATTGCAATAGGCAGTTCCTTCTCCGTCTCTCTGCCCCAGTTCTTTGGCAATGCTAAGATGTTGGTTGTGGTACTCTATGGCCTGTTGAACATCACCAAGTCTCTGATAAACATTGCCAAGACCGTTATAGGCACCTCCTTCTCCATCTCTCTGTCCCAGCTCTTTGGCAATGCGAAGATGTTGCTTGTGGTACTCTATGGCATGTTGAAAAATCACCCAGATGCCGATAAGCAATACCAAGATTGCAATAGGCAGTTTCCTTCTCCATCTCTCTGCCCCAGTTCTTTGCAATGCTAAGATGTTGGTCGTGGTACTGTATGGCCTGTTGAACATCACCAAGGCTCATGTAAGCATTGCCAAGATTGCCATAGGCACTTCCTTCTCCATCTCTCTGCCCCAGTTCTTTGGCAATGCTAAGATCTTCGTTGTGGTACTCTATGGCCTGTTGAAAATCACCCAGGTTCCGATAAGCATTGCCAAGATTGCCATAGGCAGTTCCTTCTCCATTTCTCTGCCCCAGTTTTTTTGGCAATGCTAAGATGTTGCTTGTGGGTACTCTATGGCCTGTTGGAAATTACCTAGGCTCCGATACGCAATGCCAAGATTGCAATAGGCAGTTCCTTCTCCATCTCTCTTTCCCAGTTCTTTGGCAATGCTAAGATGTTGCTTGTGGCAATCTATGGCCTGTCGAAAATCACCCAGGTTCTGATAAGCATTGCCAAGATTGCCATAGGCAGTTCCTTCTTCATCTCTCTGTCCCAGTTTTTTGGCAATGCTAAGATGTTGCTTCTGGTACTGTATGGCCTGTTGAAAATCACCCAGGCTCATGTAAGCATTGCCAAGATTGCCATAGGCACTTCCTTTCTCCATCTCTCTGCCCCAGTTCTTTGGCAATGCTAAGATGTTCGTTGTGGTACTCTATGGCCTGTTGAAAATCACCCAGTCTCTGATAAGCATTGCCAAGACCGTTATAGGCACCTCCTTCTCCATCTCTCTGTCCCAGCTCTTTGGCAATGCTAAGATGTTGCTTGTGGTACTCTATGGCCTGTTGAAAATCACCCAAGCACTGATAAGCATTGCCAAGATTGCCATAGGCAGTTCCTTCTCCTTCTGTCTGCCCCAGCATTTTGGCAATGCTAAGATGTTGCTTGTGGTACTCTATGGCTTGTTGAAAATCACCCAGGCACTGATAAGCATTGCCAAGATTGCCATAGGCAGCTCCTTCTTCATCTCTCTGCCCCAGTTTTTTGGCAATGCTAAGATGTTGCTTCTGGTACTGTATGGCCTGTTGAAAATCACCAAGGCTCATGCAAGCATTGCCAAGATTGCCATAGGCACTTCCTTCTCCATCTCTCTGCCCCAGTTCTTTGGCAATGCTAAGATCTTCGTTGTGGTACTCTATGGCCTGTTGAAAATCAACCAGGTTCCGATAAGCATTGCCAAGATTGCCATAGGCAGTTCCTTCTCCATTTCTCTGCCCCAGTTTTTTGGCAATGCTAAGATGTTGCTTGTGGTACTCTATGGCCTGTCGAAAATCACCCAGGTTCTGATAAGCATTGCCAAGATTGCCATAGGCAGTTCCTTCTTCATCTCTCTGTCCCAGTTTTTTGGCAATGCTAAGATATTGCTTGTGGTACTCTATGGCTTGTTGGAAATTACCTAGGCTCCGATACGCAATGCCAAGATTGCAATAGGCAGTTCCTTCTCCGTCTCTCTGCCCCAGTTCTTTGGCAATGCTAAGATGTTGGTTGTGGTACTCTATGGCCTGTTGAACATCACCAAGTCTCTGATAAACATTGCCAAGACCGTTATAGGCACCTCCTTCTCCATCTCTCTGTCCCAGCTCTTTGGCAATGCTAAGATGTTGCTTGTGGTACTCTATGGCATGTTGAAAATCACCCAGATGCCGATAAGCAATACCAAGATTGCAATAGGCAGTTCCTTCTCCATCTCTCTGCCCCAGTTCTTTGGCAATGCTAAGATGTTGGTCGTGGTACTGTATGGCCTGTTGAACATCACCAAGGCTCATGTAAGCATTGCCAAGATTGCCATAGGCACTTCCTTCTCCATCTCTCTGCCCCAGTTCTTTGGCAATGCTAAGATCTTCGTTGTGGTACTCTATGGCCTGTTGAAAATCACCCAGGTTTCCGATAAGCATTGCCAAGATTGCCATAGGCAGTTCCTTCTCCATTTCTCTGCCCCAGTTTTTTGGCAATGCTAAGATGTTGCTTGTGGTACTCTATGGCCTGTTGGAAATTACCTAGGCTCCGATACGCAATGCCAAGATTGCAATAGGCAGTTCCTTCTCCATCTCTCTTTCCCAGTTTCTTTGGCAATGCTAAGATGTTGCTTGTGGCAATCTATGGCCTGTCGAAAATCACCCAGGTTCTGATAAGCATTGCCAAGATTGCCATAGGCAGTTCCTTCTTCATCTCTCTGTCCCAGTTTTTTGGCAATGCTAAGATGTTGCTTCTGGTACTGTATGGCCTGTTGAAAATCACCCAGGCTCATGTAAGCATTGCCAAGATTGCCATAGGCACTTCCTTCTCCATCTCTCTGCCCCAGTTCTTTGGCAATGCCTAAGATGTTCGTTGTGGTACTCTATGGCCTGTTGAAAATCACCCAGTCTCTGATAAGCATTGCCAAGACCGTTATAGGCACCTCCTTCTCCATCTCTCTGTCCCAGCTCTTTGGCAATGCTAAGATGTTGCTTGTGGTACTCTATGGCCTGTTGAAAATCACCCAAGCACTGATAAGCATTGCCAAGATTGCCATAGGCAGTTCCTTCTCCTTCTGTCTGCCCCAGCATTTTGGCAATGCTAAGATGTTGCTTGTGGTACTCTATGGCTTGTTGAAAATCACCCAGGCACTGATAAGCATTGCCAAGATTGCCATAGGCAGCTCCTTCTTCATCTCTCTGCCCCAGTTTTTTGGCAATGCTAAGATGTTGCTTCTGGTACTGTATGGCCTGTTGAAAATCACCAAGGCTCATGCAAGCATTGCCAAGATTGCCATAGGCACTTCCTTCTCCATCTCTCTGCCCCAGTTCTTTGGCAATGCTAAGATCTTCGTTGTGGTACTCTATGGCCTGTTGAAAATCAACCAGGTTCCGATAAGCATTGCCAAGATTGCCATAGGCAGTTCCTTCTCCATTTCTCTGCCCCAGTTTTTTGGCAATGCTAAGATGTTGCTTGTGGTACTCTATGGCCTGTCGAAAATCACCCAGGTTCTGATAAGCATTGCCAAGATTGCCATAGGCAGTTCCTTCTTCATCTCTCTGTCCCAGTTTTTTGGCAATGCTAAGATATTGCTTGTGGTACTCTATGGCTTGTTGGAAATTACCTAGGCTCCGATACGCAATGCCAAGATTGCAATAGGCAGTTCCTTCTCCGTCTCTCTGCCCCAGTTCTTTGGCAATGCTAAGATGTTGGTTGTGGTACTCTATGGCCTGTTGAACATCACCAAGTCTCTGATAAACATTGCCAAGACCGTTATAGGCACCTCCTTCTCCATCTCTCTGTCCCAGCTCTTTGGCAATGCTAAGATGTTGCTTGTGGTACTCTATGGCATGTTGAAAATCACCCAGATGCCGATAAGCAATACCAAGATTGCAATAGGCAGTTCCTTCTCCATCTCTCTGCCCCAGTTCTTTGGCAATGCTAAGATGTTGGTCGTGGTACTGTATGGCCTGTTGAACATCACCAAGGCTCATGTAAGCATTGCCAAGATTGCCATAGGCACTTCCTTCTCCATCTCTCTGCCCCAGTTCTTTGGCAATGCTAAGATCTTCGTTGTGGTACTCTATGGCCTGTTGAAAATCACCCAGGTTTCCGATAAGCATTGCCAAGATTGCCATAGGCAGTTCCTTCTCCATTTCTCTGCCCCAGTTTTTTGGCAATGCTAAGATGTTGCTTGTGGTACTCTATGGCCTGTTGGAAATTACCTAGGCTCCGATACGCAATGCCAAGATTGCAATAGGCAGTTCCTTCTCCATCTCTCTTTCCCAGTTCTTTGGCAATGCTAAGATGTTGCTTGTGGCAATCTATGGCCTGTCGAAAATCACCAGGTTCTGATAAGCATTGCCAAGATTGCCATAGGCAGTTCCTTCTTCATCTCTCTGTCCCAGTTTTTTGGCAATGCTAAGATGTTGCTTCTGGTACTGTATGGCCTGTTGAAAATCACCCAGGCTCATGTAAGCATTGCCAAGATTGCCATAGGCACTTCCTTCTCCATCTCTCTGCCCCAGTTCTTTGGCAATGCTAAGATGTTCGTTGTGGTACTCTATGGCCTGTTGAAAATCACCCAGTCTCTGATAAGCATTGCCAAGACCGTTATAGGCACCTCCTTCTCCATCTCTCTGTCCCAGCTCTTTGGCAATGCTAAGATGTTGCTTGTGGTACTCTATGGCCTGTTGAAAATCACCCAAGCACTGATAAGCATTGCCAAGATTGCCATAGGCAGTTCCTTCTCCTTCTGTCTGCCCCAGTATTTTGGCAATGCTAAGATGTTGCTTGTGGTACTCTATGGCTTGTTGAAAATCACCCAGGCACTGATAAGCATTGCCAAGATTGCCATAGGCAGCTCCTTCTTCATCTCTCTGCCCCAGTTTTTTGGCAATGCTAAGATGTTGCTTCTGGTACTGTATGGCCTGTTGAAAATCACCAAGGCTCATGCAAGCATTGCCAAGATTGCCATAGGCACTTCCTTCTCCATCTCTCTGCCCCAGTTCTTTGGCAATGCTAAGATCTTCGTTGTGGTACTCTATGGCCTGTTGAAAATCAACCAGGTTCCGATAAGCATTGCCAAGATTGCCATAGGCAGTTCCTTCTCCATTTCTCTGCCCCAGTTTTTTTGGCAATGCTAAGATGTTGCTTGTGGTACTCTATGGCCTGTCGAAAATCACCCAGGTTCTGATAAGCATTGCCAAGATTGCCATAGGCAGTTCCTTCTTCATCTCTCTGTCCCAGTTTTTTGGCAATGCTAAGATATTGCTTGTGGTACTCTATGGCTTGTTGGAAATTACCTAGGCTCCGATACGCAATGCCAAGATTGCAATAGGCAGTTCCTTCTCCGTCTCTCTGCCCCAGTTTCTTTGGCAATGCTAAGATGTTGGTTGTGGTACTCTATGGCCTGTTGAACATCACCAAGTCTCTGATAAACATTGCCAAGACCGTTATAGGCACCTCCTTCTCCATCTCTCTGTCCCAGCTCTTTGGCAATGCTAAGATGTTGCTTGTGGTACTCTATGGCATGTTGAAAATCACCCAGATGCCGATAAGCAATACCAAGATTGCAATAGGCAGTTCCTTCTCCATCTCTCTGCCCCAGTTCTTTGGCAATGCTAAGATGCTGCTTGTGGTTCTCTATGGCCTGTTGAAAATCACCCAGGTTCCGATAAGCATTACCAAGATTGCCATAGGCAGTTCCTTCTCCATTTCTCTGCCCCAGTTCTTTGGCAATGCTAAGATGTTGCTTGTGGTAATCTATGGCCTGTTGAAAATCACCCAGGTTCTGATAAGCATTGCCAAGATTGCCATAGGCAGTTCCTTCTTCATCTCTCTGTCCCAGTTTTTTTGGCAATTCTAAGATATTGCTTGTGGTACTCTATGGCCTGTTGGAAATTACCTAGGCTCCGATACGCAATGCCAAGATTGCAATAGGCAGTTCCTTCTCCGTCTCTCTGCCCCAGTTCTTTGGCAATGCTAAGATGTTGGTTGTGGTACTCTATGGCCTGTTGAACATCACCAAGTCTCTGATAAGCATTGACAAGACCGTTATAGGCACCTCCTTCTCCATCTCTCTGTCCCAGCTCTTTGGCAATGCTAAGATGTTGCTTGTGGTACTCTATGGCTTGTTGAAAATTACCAGGCTCTGATAAGCATTGCCAAGATTGCCATAGGCACATTCTTCTCCATCTCTCTGTCCCAGTTCTTTGGCAATGCTAAGATGTTTGCTTGTGGTACTCTATGGCCTGTTGAAAATCACCCAGACTCCGATAAGCAATGCCAAGATTGCAATAGGCAGTTCCTTCTCCATCTCTCTGCCCCAGTTCTTTGGCAATGCTAAGATGTTGGTTGTGGTACTTTATGGCCTGTTGAACATCACCAAGGCTCTCATAAGCATTGCCAAGACCGCTATAGGCACATCCATCTCCATCTCTCTGTTTCCAGTTCTTTGGCAATGATAAGATGTTGCTTGTGGTACTCTATGGCCTGTTGAAAATCACCCAGGCTCTGATAAGCATTGCCAAGATTGCCATAGGCAGATCCTTCTCCATCTGTCTGCCCCAGTTCTTTTTGCAATGCTAAGATGTTCGTTGTGGTACTCTATGGCCTGTTGAAATCACCCAGGCTCTGATAAGCATTGCCAAGACCGCTATAGGCACCTCCTTCTCCTTCTCTCTGCCCCAGTTCTTTGGCAATGCTAAGATGTTGCTTGTGGTACTCTATGGCCTGTTGAAAATCACCCAGGCTCTGATAAGCATTGCCAAGATTGTCATAGGCAGCTCCTTCGTCAGCTCTATTCCCCAGTTCTTTAGCATCGCGAAGATTTTGCTTATAGTTCTCTATCTTTCGTTTCATCATTTGTTTATTATATTTAATTAATGGGAAGAATTTGCTTGTCAAGTACACACCTAGTAGATATAAAACATTACATTGCATGTGAAACATTTTGGATGCTTATTATTAATCTATTCCTATCCCTGGCGACAAATCAGGCGCGTTTGGCCGAGCCATGGTTCGTATATATTTTGGCAAGAAGCAGTTTTCTTTTTCCTCGAATCAAAATGTGTGATGCGTTGTGAACGTCGATGGCGGTGTGTATTTGTACCCCGCTCTCTTGATTGTTTATGGTTTGAACATTAACTTTTTTTTTACGCGGGTCACAATTTCCATCATCTTACCTCTATCCAGCGGTGAATTTGACGAAACGCTGAGACTGTCGAGAGTTGTCGTTTTGAAATAATGTGTTGACTTTATACCGTAGAAAATCATGTTAGCAGATAGAGCTTCTGATTGGTTGATTCCGATTTTGGGTATAAGGTAATGTGCCATAACGAACAAAGCTTTCCTACCTTTATTTCTAAAAGGGGAAGCCGAAAGGAAAATATAACACGTTCGGTTTTATGTTTTATAATGAGCATGCGTTTAATTTTCCTCGCTAAAAATCTGATATTTCGTTTGCCATAATAATTATTTTCATTCACATTCGGCTAATCAAATGTCGTTCTATAACTATCTCTAAAATAATTAGAACTGCCAACGTCATGTGTCATGATTGCACGGCAGAAAAAATGATGCTAAACATGCCTCCCACATTCGGCGAAGCAAAATAGCTATCGACTGCATGATCGAATGCAGAAAACAAACTCTGGAAAAAACAAAGCGCAGGCCTTTCATTTGTTTGCAAAACTGAAAAATGCGGTATTAGAAAAAAGTCACTTTTCTTTAATTTTAAAAATTTTAAAATTAAATCCCTAAATTTTAATTTAATGTTTTTGAAACATTGAAAAATGAACTTGGAAAAATATATTTTTCAATATAAATGAAGTTAAAAAATTCAATTTTCATGATTTATTTTGTCAGAAAAAAGAATGACTGCGCGCGCTCTGATTGGTTGCAGTCTGGGTATATTTGTTGTTATGTTGAAAGAGCTCTTTGTTTGGTCAACGAAGTAACCCGATTGTTAAGCACAACAGAACAGATGAAGATGATATCGAGTATTGTATAGCTAGACAAGAAAATTTCCTCCCTAACTGTGACAATCTCTTTTGCCTCATCGAAGAACAACTATACAACCACCTCATCGATGCCATACAAAATTATATTTGTTCCTATTGCTCGGCAGGAGGAGAGTCGATCGAACTCAGCTGACAATGCTAGTCTAATGCTCCCTGTTCATGGCTCCGGTTGGCTCACTAAAAGATGTACTCGTATAAGTCAAATTATGGAAAAGGCCAAAACATGCGCATTGAAGCTCGAGTTATGCATCCCTGTCATCCATATACTAATATTCACCATTCTATTCTATCAAAGTTCTTCCTCTTTTTTTTCTTAAGACCTCGTAGCTGTCCCGCTGATTCACTTTCAGATTTGTCATCAAAATGACAAGAAGGAAGTATAAAAAAGAACTCGAGACGAGATTGCCGCGAAAAAACGTAATTTATATGCTCTTCCCATTACGTGTTAAGCAGATATTTGATTGCTCGTCACCTACAAATTCTTGTTCAATAATTTCCTATTACCACCAATGAAACGGAATAATTATTTTGCAGCATGAAAGCAATCGTCAATTTTTAATACATTCTTCTCTTCTGTTAATATACCTAATCGTTCAATTCTGCTACGCTTCGGCGACACATCAGGCGGGTCGAGCCATGGTTCGTATTTTTGGCAAGACGCAGTTTTCTTTTTCCTCGAATCAAAATATGTCCCGAACGTCAATGTCGGTGTGTATTTGTACCCCGCTCTCTTGATGTTTTATGGTTTGAAAGTTAACTGTTTAACGGTCATAATTTCTATCATCTTACCTTAAAATGTCTTCCTTCCTTTCTCCAGCGGTGAATTTGACAAAACGCTGAGACCGTCGAATGCTGTCGTTTTTGAAATAATTTGTTGACTTGATACCGTAGGAAATCATATTACTAGATAGAGCTTCTGATTGGTCGATTCCGAATTTGGGAAAGGTAATGTGCCATAACGAACAAAGCTTTCTTACCTTTATTTCTAAAAGGGGAAGACGAAAGGAAAATATAACAAGTTCGGTTTCTTATGTTTTATAATGAGCATGCGTTTCCTTGCTAAAAATAACTGATATTTCGTATGCCATAAATAATTATTTGAATTCAGATTCGGCTAATGGCACGGCAGAAATAATGATGTTTGACATGCCTCCCACATTGGTGCGAAGCTAAAAATAGCTATCGACTGCATGATCGAATGAAGAAACAAATCTGCAACTACAAAAAAAAAAATGCGGCCCTTTCATTTGTTTGGAAAACTAAAAAATGAATTTGAAAAGTCAGTATTCTTTTCATTTTCCAAATTTGGAAACTGAATTTCCAAAATTTCATCTTATTTTTAATGAATTTGGAGAAATAAATTTTTTCAGTAAAAATGAAGGTAAAAAAATAATTTGTCATGTTCTATATATTTTGTCACAAAAAAGAATGAGAAACTTGATTCGATCCGGACCAGCCAACCATGTCCGCATTAGAGAGGTGTTCACATTACAGTGGTGTCCGCTTTGAGAGAGTTGACTGTATTACCACCAATGAAAACTTAGGCTTTTCTTTGTAAATGCAATAATTATTTTGCAGCATGAAAGCAGTCGTCAATTTTCGATACATTCTTCTCTTCTGTTAATATACCGAATCGTTCAATTCTGCTTACGCTTCGGCGACATATCAGGCGCGTTTGGTCCGAGCCATGGTTCGTATATATTTTGGCAAGAAGCAGTTTTCTTTTCCTCGAATCAAAATGTGTCACGCGTTGTGAAAGTCGATATCGATGTGTATTTGTACCCCGCTCTCTTGATTGTTTATGGTTTGAACATTAACGTTATGTTTACGGTCATAATTTCCATCATCTTACCTTAAAAATGTCTTCCTTCCTTTCTCCAGCGGTGAATTTGACAAAACGCTGAGACCGTCGAGTGTTGTCGTTTTTGAAATAATTTGTTGACTTGATACCGTAGGGGATCATGTTAGTAGATAGAGCTTCTGATTGGTTGATTTCCGATTTGGGTAAGGTAATGTGCCATAACGAACAAAGTTTTTTTTACCTTTATTTCTAAAAGGGGAAGCCGAAAGGAAAATAGAACAATTTCGGTTTCTTATGTTTTATAATGAGCATGTGTTTTCCTGGCTAAAAATAACTGATATTTCGTGCGCTATAAATAATTATTGTTAGTAAATTTGTACCTCTGAATAATGATTTTCTAGCTTTCTGATTGGTTCCCTCCTCTATGGATCTGAGCCATTATCCTTAAGTTGTCCAAATATGGAAAAATGATGAATTTCTTGTACTTGTATATCCAACAAGGGCGAATGGATTAATTGTTTGATTAAAAACGTCACTAGCTTTATGTTAAACTTCGGTATTACTTTTTAAAAATGTATAAATCGACTGAGTGATTTTTCAGTTCAATCTAAATGAAGCATGATTTGTATGAAAAACGGCGGCAAAAACTGGCGCGGTCTGCCAGTTCAGTGAATGAAAAGAGAGCAAAACAGAATTTTAATCTTCGCTCTGTGTCTTCTAAAGTTTCGTATATTCTGGAAAATTGTGCAAATGGTTTAGCTTAAAATGGGAAGATCAGAAATAATTGTGGAACTGGACATTATATTCATTTTACAAGTTGAATGAACGGCTGAACGGGTTGTTTACGGAGAGCAAATCGTGCACGATCGACTACAGAATTAATTGTGTTGAAAACCAGCGAAACCGAGCCAGTTAAAATCACGTTCACTGAAGTAAAAAGCAAAGGAACGCGTCAATATCTACATGGATGGAGAGAAAAAGAGTGATCTTCGAAGATAATTTCACTGTGAAGTCGTCCTCGATTGTACCATCACCAACGCTTGACGATCGACTGCGATATTTATGCTTTTCTCATTCCCGATATTTATTGTGTTGATTTTGAAAGCTTACTCCAGCTGGAATTGACAAGCCTCTTCGAAATACAAGGTAACAATACAGAATAGGTTAAGCTTAAAATTGTAGTGTAAACAGGTTTTCATTCAGTTTAAATGTGTGCAGATTTGTATTGGTTTCAGTTCGGGACTTCCCGTAAACAAAGTTGTTTTCAGGCTTCCTTCAGTGCTCGTTCAGTTGCATTTATTTGTAGGCATGTATTTTTCTTGGAGGCGGAAATAAATTTTGTTTTGCATCTTCCGGTTATTTGAGTGTTTGAAAATTTACTAAAACAGTTATTCTTCTCGGACTTGCCGGATATGAGCTGATTCGGCTAATCACACGGCAGAAAGAATGATGTTTAAAGTGCCCATAACCTTTTTTGTTATTTTCTCATCTGAATCTAAACATTACACAAGGAATTTCTGCGAAAAAAGTTTGCGATTTGCAGAAAACGCGAATTTTTTATGAATGTTTCAAATCTTCAAAATCCTATTTTTGTTTGGTATACCCGTCCCGCTGTAAGAAGGCACGGGCTCACATTTCCTGTTCTACGTCACAATTCCTTTGTTTTGAAGCCACGTGTTCCTTAATCTACGTCACAGTTCCTTTGTCTGATGTCACGTGTTCCTTAATCTACGTCACAGATCCTTTGTGAACCGAGAAGGACCCAGGGGAGACTAAAGCAAATGGTGATCCAAAATGGCGGCAAATTTGAAAGTTTTATAAAATTCATAAACAATTCGCGTTTTCTGCAAATCGCAAAATTTGTTCGCAGAATTTCCTTGGGTGATGTTTAGATTCAGATGAGAAAATAAAATAAAAAAGGTTATGGGCACTTAACATGGCTCCCACATTCGCGCGAAGCAAAATAGCTGTCGACCGCATGATCGAATGCAGAAACAAATCTGCAACTACAAAAAACAAAACGCTGCCCTTTCATTTGTTTGGAAACCTGAAAAATAAATGTTAAAAAAAGTCAGTATTCTTTCATTTTCCAAAATTTAAAAATGGATTTCTATTTTGAAACATTGAAAAATGAATTTGGAAAAATACATTTTACAATAAAAATGGAGGTAAAAAAAATCATTGTTCATGTTCTAATGGGTTACGGTTGGCTCCACGGATGGCTCACTAAAATATGTACTCGAATAATTCAAATGATGAAAAAGGCCAAAACATGCGCATTGAAGCTCAAGTTATGCATGCCTGTCATCCCTATACTAATATTCACCGCGATGTCTCAGTGGAGGAATCACGCCCCCACAAAAAAGCTCGAAAATAATGGCGATATTTTCGCAAAATATTTGCCTTTGAGTCCATATGTTCTATGGAATCACGAAAATAAAGCCTTGGGAAATACGGATCTGTCGATTTCGTGAAATTAAGTAAGCGCGAAACTTAGTGAGAATAATTGTTTTGACTGAGCATGATTTAGGAGGGACTTACGTACATCAGTGATACGCGCGCGAGATGGGAGACTGGAGAGAGTTCTCTCTCTCGTTTCGCGCTCCGCTGTACTGAGCCCCGCATCAGCGGCGTTTCATATCATTCCAACAAAATTAACACCTTGTTTTGACGCCGGTTGCAAACAGTTCGACATACAGCCTGGCGTCGAACGCGCAAACGAAATGATCAAGAAAAATTATGATTTTACAATCTTACCATGTGTTTCATCCGTTTCCTGGCATCAATTAGAACAAGAGCTTCGTTTATTATATAAACAATATTCGGCTTTTCGCTATTCGTGGTTTCAGACGACCCCACGCCCGACTATCAGCAGCCCGTGTGAAAGAGACCACGCGCGCGCACGCAGCGCGTTCCTGTAGGCTAGTTTTTATTGAATGAAAAATCTCCAGGTTTCAAGCTCGTACAGATTGTCCAGCTCTACACTTCTGGCCAATCAGATTGCGAGTTTGCCGATAGTCGGCTGTGCTATTGTCAGGTTCTATGGACTGCAAAAACAGTATTTTTTTTCTTTTTCGCTTTTCTCTCGTGAGTGGAACGCGCGAATCAGGAGACTCTCGAGCCCACACGGCATGCGAGGCGAGCGTCTTTCCCCAATCTCGCTCGTAATTTTTCCCGCTCGTTCCAGACCCTTTTCGCCGTCGTGGTGGACTGCTTTGTCTACAGCTTCTATTTTCTGCTTATGAAGAGAATACAAAGTGAAACAACAATTACTATCCTCTAAGTGTAAATCGTCAAACTTCGGCGGCTTAGTTGGTGCAGAGAAAAGGGATATAATCTGTAACATTCCTAATAGCTTCCCTGAACACCCTTTCCGGAACAAATTAGAGAGCGTGCCCTTGATTAAGGTAGATAAAGTTCATGTTGACATCAAAACAGAACGCTTATACACGTACTAACACATGAATTGCCGTTCAAACTGATCTAGTAAACCATTTTTAGAGATCAAACTCTTAACTTGGGCTATACGCTGATAAAGTCGTGATACAAACAAAATTCATTTTTCTTTGAGAAAAAGAAAATTGGTTTTCTACAGTCATCATGCAGTAATCTAAATGTCTACACGTTCAATCGTGATGTCGTTTCTCATTCAGCCGAAGCCTCGCTATTTCCTTGTTTTCGCGGCACATTTTTCGCAGTTTATCGCAAGTTCATCCTCTTAAACTAAATGGTCGTGCGACGGAAGTGACGTAGTTATTTTCCTTGTTACTTCCTTTAGCTTCTTCCGGTCGTAACATCATGTATTTTGCGGAAAACAAGTAGCGCTTATGGCCACACACGAGAAAGGTGCCAACGCCACATTCCAATGCAGATAAAAAATCCCTGTGTAAAACATTACGGTGTGTATGCCGGTGTCTTTGAGGTGGTGTGTAACCCAGTGTCGTTTCAGTGCTGAGTTCTATTCCTACTTATGGCTACCCGAAATGTAAACCAGTGTATAAGACGATAGAATCTGCATCATCGCTCTATGGAAAATAATACAACCTTCGCCACTCAAAAGCAACGCCGAGTTACAGTTGACTGTGTATGCGCCGGGAAATGAGTTGACATGCAACCACTAGAAGTGTTGAAAGAACAGAAAAAAGCCTCACACTATACAACTAACCCTCGTTTTAATTTTTTTAAGTATAGTTTACCAAGTACCCCATGCATGCCCGGGGGGGGGGAACTCCCATATAAAAGTGACGGGAGTGATCGTCGTACTTTTAGAGGTTAAAATGTGTGGTTTAATACCGCTTAGGGTGTCCAAAACTAAATACCATTGTCGGTTTAGAAATAATCCCTGTTACGGGAAAAAAATTAATTTGAGCCAAGCCAACAAAAGAGATTCTGGTACCTTTTCTAGAGTTCTTTTAAAAATTTCCGACGATCACCCCCGTCACTTTTTTATGGGACTCCCCCACGGGATGCGTGCTCCCATTTTGCGAAATGTTGAACTGAATAATCTTGAGACTTAATAAAATCAAACGACCCCAAAACTTTCTAAAATGTTTTTAAGACAAACAACGAGTTTTGTCCCAATATTTTTGGCATACAATACTTTTAGGTGTTTAGATCGGCAAAAAAGGCCTCACGATTTGAAAGTGTGGTATATAAATGTAATGAAACGATCTGAAGTATATTCACGTCAAGAAGGCGAATAACAAAATGACAAGGTTGGATTTTACTGCTGTAATAAACGTTTATTGACTGTAATGTTTGTATAACTATTCATGTAAAAGCTAGTGGAAATAAAAACAGACTGTTTAATCAATCGAGCAGTTATACTTTCTCTCCTGCAACATTAACATTGTGTGACGCAGCTTAGGCCCTAGGGAGGTGTTTTTCTCTCTCGAGCGAGCGCAAAGTACACGTAAGAACCTGGGAACGGGTTTGTGTGTTCTCGCTCTATGTCATTCGGTGACGTCATGAAATTTCGCGCCAAATCGAGTAAGCGGGAAGGGAACACCTGGGTACTAGGATCTGTGTAATAGGGGCAGACAATAATAATAACTTTATTTATTTAAACTAGTAAAAGCGATAAGCTGTCTCATGATTAGCTGGTATTAAACTCCACCGCAGTCAAACGTCTGAGCATGCAAACAAAAATAAACTACGCCGACAAACCTCAACATCACGCATTTAGCGCGCCACGCTGGGTTCTCAGATTTCAGATTGCTCAATCCGTCAGCTAGTTTGCTCGCTACTATTTTCTTGCCCACCCACTCCACCCTGCTTCTCAATAAACTCTTATTAGTAATTACTTTGGGACAAAATTAGCTTTTTTTGCGCGTGTGTCATGATTGGCTCAATTCGGTGGCAGGACAAAGGCAGACGGACGCGTGGAGGGCAGAAAAAAAATGTAAACTTTTGATCAATTTTCCGAGTACCAATCGTATTGACTCAATAGCACGTTGGTATTATGGCAATAATAATAATAAATAATCCAGACTAACGTTTGTTTTAAAGAACTGAAATTATTATATTTTGCTCGAAATGTTGTACTGTGTTGTTCGTTGTATTTGACACCTGATATGGTAATTCAAGTCTGTTTATTTTATGTACATTTGGATAATAACGATTTTTATGCTAGTGATCTTCTTGGAACTTGTAATTGTTATATGTCAAGTATGTTTTTGCATGGTTTTTCAGCAGACTAATAAGTACAAATTCATTTCTAGTTTAATTCTATCCTATGAAACCTTTTCAGAACCTAACAAGTATTAAAGTACAATTTCATTTGTTTGTTTGATCTCTCGGGACTAATTGAAATACTCGAATTAATTACTTAGTTCCTGGACTGATTCAACCGAATATTCAAAACCAATTCATAAGAAAAAACCATGCTACACATTGCTCTTATTTGAAAGATAGTAAATAAATGTTTTTAGCAGATCTAGCTGATGGACAGTGTACACTTTTGAATATCGAACTGTACAATTAATTAAGCCCGTCTCTTAAAGACTGTGTACACTTCTGTACTGACCCTTTTCCATTCATGTATTGTTCTAAGTAAATAGTTGAAATTATTCTGGCCTAGAAACTTGGTTGTAACTCTAAACATAGTTCTCAAACTCATTAATAATTCATGAGGTTATCAGCCAATGACGGGAAAGTATTTCGTCACATGCATGAATCTAGATACCCAATGAAAACCCATATCCAAATCACTAGTGATCTGGATATGCGTTTTTATTGGATATCTAGATTCTTGTGGCATTTATATGACTTAGACTTAAACTAAATAATTATCATAGAAGCATTTTTCAAAGAAAAAATAATTCAATGTTTTACCAGCTGGAGTCGAACCCGTGACCTTCCGCACAGCAGTCGGACGCTCTACCATTGAGCTACAAGATACTTGAATGACTTAGAGCATTAAAGTAGATTATCATCATGCTCGAAATGCAAAATAACAAATTTTCACTAATTTACATTTGACTTCATGATCATGTTTCCCCCAACGGATTTAGAAACTGTTAATTAGAAGTGCAAAACAATATTTCATTACTACTATTCAGAGCTTACGTTTGGTAACCGTAAATTAAGAACTGGAAAACAATGCGGGTCAACTACTACTAATTAGTGCTTTCTTTTTAAAGCTTTTGTTTGAGAAGCAATCTAAAAAACTCGTGCTTCGGGTTTCATCGTGGTATCCAAAGATCGAGAAACAAATAAAAGCACTCGGCCGAAGCGGCCTCGTGCTTTCATTTGTTTCTCGATCTTTGGATACCACGATGAAACCCGAAGCACGAGTTTTTTATATACTACTTAATAGAGGGAAATGGTTATGAAGCCCGGCAAACTTCAAAGGAGCAAACAAAGAGGCCAAGATTTATGTTGGAAGATCCACGACCGTGCACATATTTTGTTTTGCGCTCATACACTATGTATGAATTACATAATCGCAACTTTTCTATTGGTTAGTTGCTTGAACACACGTAATCACCTATTGTATTTTGTCAGGTTTTGTGCACGGTCAACCCCCAAAATAGCGAACAAAAACATATAACAAAGAACTTTGCCGGGCTTCATAACCATTCCCTCTATTAACTATGCTCTAAACAAGGTTCGTCCTAGAAGGCGGAGTTTTGTTAGTGTCCGTGGCTACGATTTGTTTGGACCAACTGTTTGTTCTTGGTTGTTATGTAGTAGCGATCTGGTCAATCGCGGATATTTTGACTATTCCTTCATTTGAAACCATTATCAATTTATAAAAACAATCATTGTAAAGTTAGCTCGGTACTCGACTGTTTATTTTGACGGGAAACTATGGATTTCATACAGAAATTCTTGAAAACATCACTTTTTGCAAAACTGCGCAATGCCTTCGTCATTACTTGCTAAAGTCTTTTTGTGCAAGCGCACATATAATTATTTTGTCTTTGATTGGCATTATATTCTGCCTTATTAATTATGTATTTTGTGACGTGATCAACCTTCACTATAAAAGAGCGAGTACCGAACTCAACTGTAGAGTATTGAGTTGTATTGAGTAGAGATAACTTATGTGAAAAAAGTAATAAATTAAGAAAAGGCACAAGATCCAGTTGTCGTCAAAGATTAGTCCGAACGAACCCCCTTGCAAAGATTAATCAACACTCATATAGTTATAGCTTCATGGCTAATAACTATTTCTGTTTTAAAAAGCAACTGAAATGCGACTCTTTCCTTTTAAGCAATTGGTTGTCTGTTTAAAAAGTACGAATTTGCATTTTAATTTCGAAGTTTTTTTTTATAGCAATGGACAAATTTTCTCATCCGGCCATGAACGCTTTTAGTAACTTTATACAAACTTCGTATGACTTTGACTAAAATCTATTTGAATATAATTTTGTAATTACTAAGATTCAACAAAGCCTTGGACCACCTGTCTCAGACTCGGACTACTACAGTCAAACCTGCGGTCACCTCTATTAAGCGCGTCAGTTGGCTATTTCCCGAGGGTGGCCGCTTAATAGAGGTTTGACTGTATATAAAAACGTTTCACGAGTTTTGATTAGTTCGTAATAAAATCCTTAAACATATTAATCAAATATTTGCTTGCTGCTTTGAAATCCTTTTGGCTTCGAGGAACAAAATGAAATGGTATAAAAGACTTATTGCCATAATAAACACGTTCTAAAACCCTCGGGGATATTCTAAAACACATTTTCTGGAACAAATTTAGCAATTTGACGTTATTTTAAATAGGAATGCCTTCTCTGACCATTATTTTGAAAGGCTGGCAAATCGTTTGGCACAATTTGGAGTAGTTTCGGACCCACAGATGGAAAGTGACAACTCTTAGAACTCCGAAAACGTTCTCACAATTTCCGTGGCAATTTTTTTAGCCGCACTGCTCATTATTGAGTTGGGTTGAAAAAGAATGACAAGCCTGCTTAACCAGAGTATGAACAGTACAGCGAGAGGGCTGTTCGAAGCTCCCATCACACCCAAACGAGTGATTTAAACAGCCTCATATAGCTGGCTGTGTTGTGAATACGCTGTTTTCTTTACTGGCGCATTCACAGGAAACGATGATGGCGTCGCACGATGCGTATATCATCAGATAAATCAAAGAGTTCGCTATCAGGGAAATGGTAATATTTACAGAGCGCGCGATGCAGCTCCAAGTCTGTTGTGGTCAAGGTATAAGCTACACTTGTTAAAATACAAAAAATAAGCTACACTTGTTATCCAGATCAGTAGCAATGCAATATACAATTCTAATTTATATGTAACTCTTTGTTTAGCTCGCCAATTACTCGAGGGGTGCGCTTACACTTTATTACCATATTTTACAAAGATTTTAATTTAAGAAAAACATAAATAGGTAATGTTACTCAGAATACTGCTGAAAAGTTAATCAAGCTGAGTAATATTAAATAATATTTACACATAGAAGATACAGGTTGCCAATAAAGCTTATAAAGGTCGTGGATAGGAGGGGCGCTTTTATTCTAAAGCCCTGGTTTCCATATAATCACAACGATCGCAACGATCGCTGTTGCGATCGTTAGCGATCATATGGAAACCTATGATCGCAAACGATCGCAAGATCGTTTCCATCGATCGCAAACGATTCGTTGCGATTCTTGCGATCACATGAGAAACCAGGCTTCAGGGGCGCTTATTCGAGGGGGGCGCTTATTCGAAGATTTATGGTAGTTAAATTGACTCAACTGGGGTTTTTTCGAGGCTATTTTTGCGATTTGAACAATAAAGGACTAAATGTAAGGCATCAAATTTGGCAAAATTTTCGCTATATCAAGTCGATCTTTTTTTGTCAAGTTTAGTGAAGTTAAATTGATCGGAAAGATGAAATATATAATTTACTTTGGTAAGTGCCAAATTAAACGTGATAAACTAGACAAAACGAAAGATCAAACTGCATTTACCGTAATATTGCCTTAATTGAAATAGCGAAAACGCAGACTTTGAAAAACTCATTAGTTAAAGTAGCTAACAATTTTAGCGGCATAATGTCCACTTCCATTCATCATGCCTTTCAGTAACGAATTAAATGAACCCTAAAACACGGAATTGCAGGAACGTATCGAAAAGTTCATTTGTCGCATATTCTACAGCAAAAAGTTTGTCTGTTGATTATTTACGCATGTATAAAGCGAGTGCAGTGCGAACGAAACAAGATCGCCCGATCAGTCGTGAGCCTACCTTCTCTGAAAGCGGTGAACATTAATTCTTTTTTCTATAACAAAAGAAATGCCATTAAGGCAAATAACCATTCAGATTCGGTTTTGTGATCCGGTAGTTTTAAATTGTCGTTGAGAAAGTAATTTTTAGCGCTATTTGAAGT
>MU826441.1:0-78064 GCA_029204205.1 Desmophyllum pertusum
TTGGGGGGGGGGGGGTGGGGGGGGGGGGGGGTGGGGGGGGGGGGGGGTGGGGGGGGGGGGGGGTGGGGGGGGGGGGGGGTGGGGGGGGGGGGGGGTGGGGGGAGTGGCTGAACAGGCCCTCGGTAGCGCATGTCCGAATTTTCCTGAAACAATGACAAATAAATCTCAACGTACTTAAGCAGTACCAAGGAAAAATGATCCCCAACCAAATAGTGGAGTGTCTTTGAAGACTTCTTGTAGCCTATCGAGAATATGATGCGTTGTTTCGACAGCAAGAACACGAAATGCTTAGAAACACCAACGCTTAAAGAGCTAGCGGAGATCTATGAAAATTCCTCGAAGGAAGCGGATGAGCTGGACGCCTTCATGAACAAGGTATTTGAAGCATCCGGTGCTCTATTTCTAATGAGCATCAACTACTTAGTGCCATCCACATTTGTTTCTGGAATCCAGAGAGATGGCCCAAAACGTACCAGCGACTCTGTGACTGACCCAAAGGATTTAAAGAAAATCCCTCTAGAGAAATGTTGAAGAAGTACCTAATGAGTGCAATTTTCCCGAGAGCGACAGGCAAAAACAGGGGATCCGAACGATCGCCAACTGGTGCACGTGAATCCATCTGGGAGCAGTTCGACGACAACGATGGAGATCAGACGCTATGAGGAACGACCATCAATGTCCAACACGCATGCTACCTTGCGGACAACTAGCCGCCGTGGAAACCCATCCTGTCACAAACCAAAATCGCCACTACTAAACGCACTGGGTTTTCTAATACCAGATGAGGAGAGCGACGAATTCGACGAAGGCCCCTTAACGCCATCCCAAACCCAGAGAGCCCATGGCTAGTGCAGTGTTTAATTTAAATTTGCAAGTTAGTCGACAGTCCAGTCCAGAGTCCCAGTCCTTATTTTCCAGCAGTGAGGGAGTGAGAGTGAGGCAGTGAGGGTGATATTAACTCAGATACTCAAAGGGTAAGTACAGCATGTAATCACCCACCTATCAGCTGTCAGCTCCCCCCCCCCCCCCCCCCACTTCATTCCATTCCAACCTAACCTAAGGTGGTGGGGGAGAGTACAAAACCCCATTGCTAGAAAAATATGTGTCTGATCTGTGACAAGCAATTGTCTTTACATATTTCTTTCCTATATTAAATGCTACTAGACAAAGACACAGTTGCATAAGAATGCGTGACAGCTGAAACGAACATGTGCGTTACATGGGACACGGTCAAATAAAAAAATATATATTTCATTTCAAATTTAAAACATTCACCCTTTTAGTTCTGGTTTTACCAATAAATATTTAGTGTAACAGTTTTTTAAAATGTGTAGCAAATAGTGTATTTTACACCCTTGTATTGGAAAGCCTTCAAATATTCATGTACAATGTAATTTCATTGATGACCTTTTGACCCAGACATGCTACAAAATATTATTATTCATACACTAAAGTGCTTGAATTTAACAACAGTTCATATAGCAGAACACTAAAAAAACTTCAAATACTTTGATTATTTTGAAGAAAAAAAAATGATTGACTTCAACCCACAGAAAAAACACCATCTGATGTAAAAAAACATCTCTGGTTTTAATTTAATTTAAAACAAATGTTTTAATCTCATTAAGTTGTTTTGACCTCTTGAAAAACAAGTATCTCATTTCATTTTGCTTTCAAGATCCATATTTACAAGGAACCGAATAAGCTGTATCCCACTGCAAATAATAATAAGCCGGAAATAAATAGAAGAAAGTGAAAATCCTGCTGAAAAAATTGAAGAACGTAAAGTTTCAATCAACCGAAAAACAACAACTAATTGAATTATCAAATCGTCACGGAACAGGACATATTACTCTGTTGCGACAAGAATACATGTGAAAGCTGAAACGAACATGTGCGGGAAAGAATGGTTGCTGTTTGAATCTGTGTTATGAAAATGTGTACGTGAGACGGGCATGAGATACGTCGCAAAGTAGTAATATGCAAATTTAGTCTAAAGTGTAACATGACACGCATGAACGCTTTCGTGAATCTATTTTTAGTGTAACATATGATGTGAATTTTGTGCGTCGACCGGAGATGCGAACCAAACGGTACAAACGTTTTTACAGGCTGAACGAAACGCTAATTTCGAACACTGATTACTTATTTTATTTAAATTTCGTTCAAAAATATCATTAACGCTAGAAATTCAGTTTTATCTATGGGCTGCGAGCAGACAACAGTAAATACGCGGAAAATGAAAAGTTGTCCCATTCATTGACAATTATAGCTAAGAGTGTCCGATTTGACACTTCATAGATACGCCATACTTTCGCGATCAAAATTTTCCTTTCTGAAAATTCCTTATGATCCCAAACTGTTTCAAAATCTATCTTGAAGCTTCTTCTTTTAGTTACATTGCGTGAAAAAATAAATCAATTATATCTGCGATGTACTTGTTGCTAGTAACGTACTACAGGTCTTTAGCGCATGCATGAAATTTACATGTAAGCAGAAAGCTACCATAAGGAGGGCAAAGCGTCGTCTGAAACAAATATATATTGCGCTAAATACAAGTACAGTAGTAATAACGCAGATAGATCACCCACGTTTTGCGTGGTGAGCACGCGTGACCCCCAAGATTTATTAATTTGTATTAATTAATTAATTGAATATCAAAGTTTACGGCATAGTGAACTAGCGAACCAGCGAATTATCACTTATGGGCCCTACACAAAACCATACCTACAGTGCACTTTTCACTAAAAAGGAAGAGAGGTAAAGATGCACAACTGGGACCGACGGGCTCGCGAACACCGTTTGCTAATCAAAAACAGCGCACCAGCAACAAGAGAAGAAAAACCAAACAGCCCTCGCATAGTGATGATCTCAGTCGAGCCTTTGGACATCTCCGAGGAAGATAGCCAGCCCGTCATAGCAAAGAAATCCCACGCCCTTTCTTCTTATGAAAAACATGGGGTTTTTTCCTTCTTAAAATCATCCCAGATTTTGTATTCCAGTTTTCTTATTGTCTGAATCGGCTGTATTTTGAACAATTTTTTTTTTCTAATGTAATCTGTCGAAATGATGGGCAAAAGTCTTAGACATGGGCACCAAGATGGCTGTGTTTTTCAATCATTAGACTGAGCTGCTAATTGAATCCTGTACAATGTCTAACTTGCTATACGCTGTGCAAATTTGAAATCTTTTCATTCAGTTTTCACAAAGTTGTTACATATTGAACATCGCATCTGGTGCTGCAAATAGTAAAATACAAGTGATTTGGCAAGAATTGGTCCATTTTGGACATCTCATAACTTTGTCAATTGTTGGCTTCTCAGAACATTTATAGCACAGTTACCTGCAGTGGATACAGCCTATTATGTGTACTAGCATCAATGTCCTTGGTTTAACGTGCGCTGATATTTGTGCGACTGGCAATCGAAAAAAAGAAACACGCATATTTTACAATAATTGTAGGTCCGCGATCGTGCTAAATGAAAAAAACACTGATTTTTGCAAAAGTGACCTACTTTGACCTCTAAGAACTTTCTTAATTTTTACTTTGTAACAATGTCTTCTGCACAGTTTGGTAGCGTGGTCGAAGCTCTATTGTGTGTGCGAATATAAATGACTATTGTTTAAAGCAAGTTGAGATTTGGAAAACGCCGTTTAGAAAAAAATCAATGGTCATTTTCATTAATTTTACTAAGTGGCCAACTTTGAAGTCTCATAACTTTCGACAGTTTTACTCTCCACAACATTCACTGCACCGTCTACTAGTATGGACGTAGGACTATAACATGTGCAAGTTTCAATGCCGTTAGTTTTAAACGTTCTATGCAACGGGGATTCGAAAAAAATCATCGCTCATTTGGACTATTTGGACTTTTAACAACACATCCTCCATTTCAATGAAAATCTAACAGTGTTCTTGTTGTTGAGATACGTGCTGTGTTCGAATTGGAGCTCCCTTCGTTAAAATGCAACTGTTGTAGAACTCTTGGAAGTTGCACTTTTTCCATACATTTCTTCTTATGAAAAACAGTTTTTTTTCCTCGTTAAAATCGTCCCAGATTTTGTAGTCCAGTTTGCTTATAGTCTGAAACGGCTGTGTCTTCAAGGATTTTTTTTTTAATGTAACCTATCGAAATGATGAACAAAAATCGTGGACACTACTTTCTAAAAATTAACACAAGTAAATAAACACGCTGATCAGTCGCTTACTAGTTTAGCAGCGGTAAAAAGTAATGAAAGGCCATAATCAGGCTCGTTAACATCAGGCTCACTGGAGCTCATTTCTGATTGTTCAATGTGTTTCAAATTCACTTTTCAACGTGACAACCTTATCTACACTGATTTGCCATTAAATGACTTTCAACTCTGGCAAGCATTATCTACCCAGCAAGCACACACCATGGTCACTGTATCTCGCGCTGCCGCCGATCGCGTCAATGGTGTCGTCTTAAACAACGTCTTTACACGATCGTCCGCCATCACCGACATTCCTTGTGACAGTGGAACAAACACATTCCAAGTATACCAAGGAATGCAGGTCATGATCACACAGAATCGCGACAAAAAAGTAGGAGTAATCAACGGACAGGCCGCCACTGTTATTAACGCCAAAAACCGTACTGTGCAGTTGAAGCTATCAAATGGCCACACAGTGTTTACGCATCCCATCACTTATGTTGACCAACAAGGTCAGAGATCAACCACATATCCATTTACACCTAGCTACGCTATGACAATCTGTAAGTCGCAGGGTGCAACGCTCGAGAAATTGCTGCTGTGGCTCGACTGCACTTTCATTCCTCGTGGTACTTCCTATGTCGGCCTTTCACGTGTCCCTCGAAAAGAAGACATTTCTTTTTCAACGCCGATGTCTCCTCAACAACTCCAACCAGTGGACATGACAATCTGAATTCGCCACGCAACACCTAATGCAAAAGAACATCTTCCTCGTAATTCTCCACGAATGCTGCTGACATACCTCACAACTTGATCACGTTGCCCAATCGGACAGATGAATTTCACACACACTGTCTAACAAAATTTTTCTTTTCAGACAATGTCTTACCAAAAGCCCGGTTCAAGTCCCAGCAAACAATGGAACACGCCACAAAACACCTCCAAGGCGGTCTCTTACGCTAAGCATTTTCCTCGATCGTTCCTTTCACCTTACGGTCAGGCTTTAGGCACAATGTCCGATGACAAGATTCTCAACAGGGTGCAATTCTTCACCTGCGAGTGGCTGAACAGGCCCGCGGTAGCCATGTCCGAATTTTCTGAAACAATGACAAAAAATCTCAACGTACTTAAGCAGTACAAAGGAAAAATGATCCCCAACCAAATAGTGGAAGTCTTTGAAGACTTCTTGTAGCCTATCGAACAAAATATGATGCGTTTCGACAGCAAGAACACGGAATGCTTCGAAGCACCAACGCTTAAAGATCTAGCGGAGATCATGAAATTCCTCGAAGGAAGCGATGAGCTGGACGCCTTCATGAACAAGGTGTTTGAAGCATCCGGTGCTCTATTTCTAATGAGCATCAACTACTTAGTGCCATCCACATTGTTCTGGAATCCAGAGGAGATGGCCAAACGTACCAGCGACTCTGTGACTGCCAAAGGATTTAAAGAAAATCCCTCTAGAGAAATGTTGAAGAAGTACCTAATGAGTGCAATTTTCCCGAGAGCGACAGGCAAAAACAGGGGATCCGAACGATCGCCAACTGGTGCACGTGAATCCATCTGGGAGCAGTTCGACGACAACGATGGAGATCAGACGCATGAGGAACGACCATCAATGTCCAACACGCCTGCTACCTTGCGGACAACTAGCCGCCGTGGAAACCCATCCTGTCACAAACCAAAATCGCCACTACTAAACGCACTGGGTTTTCTAATACCAGAAGAGGAGAGCGACGAATTCGACGAAGGCCCCTTAACGCCATCCCAAACCCAGAGACCCCATGGCTAGTGCAGTGTTTAATTTAAATTTGCAAGTTAGTCGACAGTCCAGTCCAGAGTCCAGTCCTTATTTTCCAGCAGTGAGGGAGTGAGAGTGAGGCAGTGAGGGTGATATTAACTCAGATACTCAAAGGGTAAGTACAGCATGTAATCACCCACCTATCAGCTGTCAGCTCCCCCCCCCCCCCCCCCCCACTTCATTCCATCCCAACCTAACCTAAGGTGGTGGGGGAGAGTACAAAACCCCATTGCTAGAAAATATGTGTCTGATCTGTGACAAGCAATTGTCTTTACATATTTCTTTCCTATATTAAATGCTACTAGACAAAGACACAGTTGCATAAGAATGCGTGACAGCTGAAACGAACATGTGCGTTACATGGGACAAGGTCAAATAAAAAAATATATATTTCATTTCAAATTTAAAACATTCACCCTTTTAGTTCTGGTTTACCAATAAATATTTAGTGTAACAGTTTTTTAAAATGTGTAGTAAATAGTGTATTTTACACCCTTGTATTGGAAAGCCTTCAAATATTCATGTACAATGTAATTTCATTGATGACCTTTTGACCCAGACATGCTACAAAATATTTATTATTCATACACTAAAGTGCTTGAATTTAACAACAGTTCATATAGCAGAACACTAAAAAAACTTCAAATACTTCGATTATTTTGAAGAAAAAAAAATGATTGACTTCAACCCACAGAAAAACACCATCTGATGTAAAAAAACATCTCTGGTTTTAATTTAATTTAAAACAAATGTTTTAATCTCATTAAGTTGTTTTGACCTCTTGAAAAACAAGTATCTCATTTCATTTTGCTTTCAAGATCCATATTTACAAGGAACCGATTAAGCCGGAAATAAATAGAAGAAAGTGAAAATCCTGCTGAAAAAATTGAAGAGAACATATTTTATTTCATTCAAAACGTAAAGTTTCAATCAACCGAAAAACAACAACTAATTGAATTATCAAATCGTCACGGAACAGGACATATTACTCTGTTGCGACAAGAATACATGTGAAAGCTGAAACGAACATGTGCGGGAAAGAATGGTTGCTGTTTGAATCTGTGTTATGAAAATGTGTACGTGAGACGGGCGTGAGACACGTCGCAAAGTAGTAATATGCAAATTTAGTCTAAAGTGTAACTGACACGCATGAACGCTTTCGTGAATCTATTTTTAGTGTAACATGATGTGAATTTTGTGCGTCGACCGGAGATGCGAACCAAACGGTACAAACGTTTTTACAGGCTGAACGAAACGCTAATTTCGAACACTGATTACTTCTAATTTAATTTAAATTTCGTTCAAAAATATCATTAACGCTAGAAATTCAGTTTTATCTATGGGCTGCGAGCAGACAACAGTAAATACGCGGAAAATGAAAAGTTGTCCCATTCATTGACAGTTATAGCTAAGAGTGTCCGATTTGACACTTCATAGATACGCCATACTTTCGCGATCAAAATTTTCCTTTCTGAAAATTCCTTAGCTTCTTCTTTTAGTTACATTGCGTGAAAAAATAAATCAATTATATCTGCGATGTACTTGTTGCTAGTAACGTACTACAGGTCTTTAGCGCATGCGTGAAATTTACATGTAAGCAGAAAGCTACCATAAGGAGGGCAAAGCGTCGTCTGAAACAAATATATATTGCGCTAAATACAAGTACAGTAGTAATAACGCAGATAGATCACCCGCGTTTTGCGTGGTGAGCATGCGTGACCCCCAAGATTTATTAATTTGTATTAATTAATTAATTGAATATCAAAGTTTACGGCATAGTGAACTAGCGAACCAGCGACTTATCACTTATGGGCCCTACACAAAACCATACCTATAGTGCACTTTGCACTAAAAAGGAAGAGGGGTAAAGATGCACAACTGGGACCGACGGGCTCGCGAACACCGTTTGCTAATCAAAAACAGCGCACCAGCAACAAGAGAAGAAAAACCAAACAGCCCTCGCATAGTGATGATCTCAGTCGAGCCTTTGGACAGCTCCGAGGAAGATAGCCAGCCCGTCATAGCAAAGAAATCCCACGCCCTTTCTTCTTATGAAAAACATGGGGTTTTTTCCTTCTTAAAATCGTCCCAGATTTTGTATTCCAGTTTTCTTATTGTCTTAAACGGCTGTATTTTGAACGATTTTTTTTTCTAATGTAATCTGTCGAAATGATGGGCAAAAGTCGTAGACACCAATTTGGGCACCAAGATGGCTGTGTTTTTCAATTATTAGACTGAGCTGCTAATTGAATCCTTTACAATGTATAACTTGCTATACGCTGTGCAAATTTGAAATCTTTTCATTCAGTTTTCACAAAGTTGTTACATATTGAACATCGCATCTGGTGCTGCAAATAGTAAAATACAAGTGATTTGGCAAGAATTGGTCCATTTTGGACATCTCATAACTTTGTCAATTGTTGGCTTCTCAGAACATTTATAGCACAGTTACCTGCAGTGGGATACAGCCTATTATGTGTACTAGTATCAATGTCCTTGGTTTAACGTGCGCTGATATTTGTGCGACTGGCAATCGAAAAAAGAAACACGCATATTTTACAATAATTGTAGGTCCGCGATCGTGCTAAACGAAAAAAACACTGATTTTTGCAAAAGTGACCTACTTTGACCTCTAAGAACTTTCTTAATTTTTCTTCTGCACAGTTTGGTAGCGTGGTCGAAGCTCTATTGTGTGTGCGAATATAAATGACTATTGTTTAAAGCGAGTTGAGATTTGGAAAACGCCGTTTCGAAAAAAATCAATGGTCATTTTCATTAATTTTTCTAAGTGGCCAACTTTGAAGTCTCATAACTTTCGACAGTTTTACTCTCTACAACATTCACTGCACAGTCTACTAGTATGGACGTAGGACTATAACATGTGCAAGTTTCAATGCCGTTAGTTTTAAGCGTTCTATGCAACGGGGATTCGAAAAAAATCATCGCTCATTTGGACTATTTGGACTTTGAACAACACATCCTCCATTTCAATGAAAATCTAACATAGTGTTCTTGTTGTTGAGATACGTGCTGTGTTCGAATTGGAGCTCCCTTCGTTAAAATGCAACTGTTGTAGACCTCTTGGAAGTTGCACTTTTTCCATACATTTCTTCTTATGAAAAACAGTTTTTTTCCCTCGTTAAAATCGTCCCAGATTTTGTAGTCCAGTTTGCTTATAGTCTGAAACGGCTGTGTCTTCAAGGATTTTTTTTTTAATGTAACCTATCGAAATGATGAACAAAAATCGTGGACACTACTTTCTAAAAATTAACACAAGTAAATAAACACGCTGATCAGTCGCTTACTAGTTTAGCAGCGGTAAAAAGTAATGAAAGGCCATAATCAGGCTCGTTAACATCAGGCTCACTGGAGCTCATTTCTGATTGTTCAATGTGTTTCAAATTCACTTTTCAACGTGACAACCTTATCTACACTGATTTGCCATTAAATGACTTTCAACTCTGGCAAGCATTATCTACCCAGCAAGCACACACCATGGTCACTGTATCTCGCGCTGCCGCCGATCGCGTCAATGGTGTCGTCTTAAACAACGTCTTTACACGATCGTCCGCCATCACCGACATTCCTTGTGACAGTGGAACAAACACATTCCAAGTATACCAAGGAATGCAGGTCATGATCACACAGAATCGCGACAAAAAAGTAGGAGTAATCAACGGACAGGCCGCCACTGTTATTAACGCCAAAAACCGTACGGTGCACTTGAAGCTATCAAATGGCCACACAGTGTTTACGCATCCCATCACTTATGTTGACCAACAAGGTCAGAGATTAACCACATATCCATTTACACCTAGCTACGCTATGACAATCTGTAAGTCGCAGGGTGCAACGCTTGAGAAATTGCTACTGTGGCTCGACTGCACTTTCATATGTCGGCCTTTCACGTGTCCGTCGAAAAGAAGACATTTCTTTTTCAACGCCGATGTCTCCTCAACAACTCCAACCAGTGGACATGACAATCTGAATTCGCCACGCAACACCTAATTCAAAAGAACATCTTCCTCGCAATTCTCCACGAATGCTGCTGACATACCTCACAACTTGATCACGTTGCCCAATCGGACAGATGAATTTCACACACACTGTCTAACAAAATTTTTCTTTTCAGACAATGTCTTACCAAAAGCCCGGTTCAAGTCCCAGCAAACAATGGAACACGCCACAAAACACCTCCAAGGCGGTCTCTTACGCTAAGCATTTTCCTCGATCGTTCCTTTCACCTTACGGTCAGGCTTTAGGCACAATGTCCGATGACAAGATTCTCAACAGGGTGCAATTCTTCACCTGCGAGTGGCTGAACAGGCCCGCGGTAGCCATGTCCGAATTTTCTGAAACAATGACAAAAAATCTCAACGTACTTAAGCAGTACAAAGGAAAAATGATCCCCAACCAAATAGTGGAAGTCTTTGAAGACTTCTTGTAGCCTATCGAACAAAATATGATGCGTTTCGACAGCAAGAACACGGAATGCTTCGAAGCACCAACGCTTAAAGATCTAGCGGAGATCATGAAATTCCTCGAAGGAAGCGATGAGCTGGACGCCTTCATGAACAAGGTATTTGAAGCATCCGGTGCTCTATTTCTAATGAGCATCAACTACTTAGTGCCATCCACATTGTTCTGGAATCCAGAGGAGATGGCCAAACGTACCAGCGACTCTGTGACTGCCAAAGGATTTAAAGAAAATCCCTCTAGAGAAATGTTGAAGAAGTACCTAATGAGTGCAATTTTCCCGAGAGCGACAGGCAAAAACAGGGGATCCGAACGATCGCCAGCTGGTGCACGTGAATCCGTCTGGGAGCAGTTCGACGACGACGATGGAGATCAGACGCATGAGGAACGACCATCAATGTCCAACACGCCTGCTACCTTGCGGACAACTAGCCGCCGTGGAAACCCATCCTGTCACAAACCAAAATCGCCACTACTAAACGCACTGGGTTTTCTAATACCAGAAGAGGAGAGCGACGAATTCGACGAAGGCCCCTTAACGCCATCCCAAACCCAGAGACTCCATGGCTAGTGCAGTGTTTAATTTAAATTTGCAAGTTAGTCGACAGTCCAGTCCAGAGTCCAGTCCTTATTTTCCAGCAGTGAGGGAGTGAGAGTGAGGCAGTGAGGGTGATATTAACTCAGATACTCAAAGGGTAAGTACAGCATGTAATCACCCACCTATCAGCTGTCAGCTCCCCCCCCCCCCCCCCCCACTTCATTCCATTCCAACCTAACCTAAGGTGGTGGGGGAGAGTACAAAACCCCATTGCTAGAAAAATATGTGTCTGATCTGTGACAAGCAATTGTCTTTACATATTTCTTTCCTATATTAAATGCTACTAGACAAAGACACAGTTGCATAAGAATGCGTGACAGCTGAAACGAACATGTGCGTTACATGGGACACGGTCAAATAAAAAAATATATATTTCATTTCAAATTTAAAACATTCACCCTTTTAGTTCTGGTTTACCAATAAATATTTAGTGTAACAGTTTTTTAAAATGTGTAGCAAATAGTGTATTTTACACCCTTGTATTGGAAAGCCTTCAAATATTCATGTACAATGTAATTTCATTGATGACCTTTTGACCCAGACATGCTACAAAATATTAATAATTCATACACTAAAGTGCTTGAATTTAACAACAGTTCATATAGCAGAACACTAAAAAGACTTCAAATACTTCGATTATTTTGAAGAAAAAAAAATGATTGACTTCAACCCACAGAAAAACACCATCTGATGTAAAAAAACATCTCTGGTTTTAATTTAATTTAAAACAAATGTTTTAATCTCATTAAGTTGTTTTGACCTCTTGAAAAACAAGTATCTCATTTCATTTTGCTTTCAAGATCCATATTTACAAGGAACCGATTAAGCCGGAAATAAATAGAAGAAAGTGAAAATCCTGCTGAAAAAATTGAAGAGAACATATTTTATTTCATTCAAAACGTAAAGTTTCAATCAACCGAAAAACAACAACTAATTGAATTATCAAATCGTCACGGAACAGGACATATTACTCTGTTGCGACAAGAATACATGTGAAAGCTGAAACGAACATGTGCGGGAAAGAATGGTTGCTGTTTGAATCTGTGTTATGAAAATGTGTACGTGAGACGGGCGTGAGACACGTCGCAAAGTAGTAATATGCAAATTTAGTCTAAAGTGTAACTGACACGCATGAACGCTTTCGTGAATCTATTTTTAGTGTAACATGATGTGAATTTTGTGCGTCGACCGGAGATGCGAACCAAACGGTACAAACGTTTTTACAGGCTGAACGAAACGCTAATTTCGAACACTGATTACTTCTAATTTAATTTAAATTTCGTTCAAAAATATCATTAACGCTAGAAATTCAGTTTTATCTATGGGCTGCGAGCAGACAACAGTAAATACGCGGAAAATGAAAAGTTGTCCCATTCATTGACAGTTATAGCTAAGAGTGTCCGATTTGACACTTCATAGATACGCCATACTTTCGCGATCAAAATTTTCCTTTCTGAAAATTCCTTAGCTTCTTCTTTTAGTTACATTGCGTGAAAAAATAAATCAATTATATCTGCGATGTACTTGTTGCTAGTAACGTACTACAGGTCTTTAGCGCATGCGTGAAATTTACATGTAAGCAGAAAGCTACCATAAGGAGGGCAAAGCGTCGTCTGAAACAAATATATATTGCGCTAAATACAAGTACAGTAGTAATAACGCAGATAGATCACCCGCGTTTTGCGTGGTGAGCACGCGTGACCCCCAAGATTTATTAATTTGTATTAATTAATTAATTGAATATCAAAGTTTACGGCATAGTGAACTAGCGAACCAGCGACTTATCACTTATGGGCCCTACACAAAACCATACCTATAGTGCACTTTGCACTAAAAAGGAAGAGGGGTAAAGATGCACAACTGGGACCGACGGGCTCGCGAACACCGTTTGCTAATCAAAAACAGCGCACCAGCAACAAGAGAAGAAAAACCAAACAGCCCTCGCATAGTGATGATCTCAGTCGAGCCTTTGGACAGCTCCGAGGAAGATAGCCAGCCCGTCATAGCAAAGAAATCCCACGCCCTTTCTTCTTATGAAAAACATGGGGTTTTTTCCTTCTTAAAATCGTCCCAGATTTTGTATTCCAGTTTTCTTATTGTCTTAAACGGCTGTATTTTGAACGATTTTTTTTTTCTAATGTAATCTGTCGAAATGATGGGCAAAAGTCGTAGACACCAATTTGGGCACCAAGATGGCTGTGTTTTTCAATCATTAGACTGAGCTGCTAATTGAATCCTTTACAATGTATAACTTGCTATACGCTGTGCAAATTTGAAATCTTTTCATTCAGTTTTCACAAAGTTGTTACATATTGAACATCGCATCTGGTGCTGCAAATAGTAAAATACAAGTGATTTGGCAAGAATTGGTCCATTTTGGACATCTCATAACTTTGTCAATTGTTGGCTTCTCAGAACATTTATAGCACAGTTACCTGCAGTGGGATACAGCCTATTATGTGTACTAGTATCAATGTCCTTGGTTTAACGTGCGCTGATATTTGTGCGACTGGCAATCGAAAAAAAGAAACACGCATATTTTACAATAATTGTAGGTCCGCGATCGTGCTAAACGAAAAAAAAACACTGATTTTTGCAAAAGTGACCTACTTTGACCTCTAAGAACTTTCTTAATTTTTCTTCTGCACAGTTTGGTAGCGTGGTCGAAGCTCTATTGTGTGTGCGAATATAAATGACTATTGTTTAAAGCGAGTTGAGCTTTGGAAAACGCCGTTTCGAAAAAAATCAATGGTCATTTTCATTAATTTTTCTAAGTGGCCAACTTTGAAGTCTCATAACTTCCGACAGTTTTACTCTCTACAATATTCACTGCACAGTCTACTAGTATGGACGTAGGACTATAACATGTGCAAGTTTCAATGCCGTTAGTTTTAAGCGTTCTATGCAACGGGGATTCGAAAAAAATCATCGCTCATTTGGACTATTTGGACTTTGAACAACACATCCTCCATTTCAATGAAAATCTAACATAGTGTTCTTGTTGTTGAGATACGTGCTGTGTTCGAATTGGAGCTCCCTTCGTTAAAATGCAACTGTTGTAGACCTCTTGGAAGTTGCACTTTTTCCATACATTTCTTCTTATGAAAAACAGTTTTTTTCCCTCGTTAAAATCGTCCCAGATTTTGTAGTCCAGTTTGCTTATAGTCTGAAACGGCTGTGTCTTCAAGGATTTTTTTTTTAATGTAACCTATCGAAATGATGAACAAAAATCGTGGACACTACTTTCTAAAAATTAACACAAGTAAATAAACACGCTGATCAGTCGCTTACTAGTTTAGCAGCGGTAAAAAGTAATGAAAGGCCATAATCAGGCTCGTTAACATCAGGCTCACTGGAGCTCATTTCTGATTGTTCAATGTGTTTCAAATTCACTTTTCAACGTGACAACCTTATCTACACTGATTTGCCATTAAATGACTTTCAACTCTGGCAAGCATTATCTACCCAGCAAGCACACACCATGGTCACTGTATCTCGCGCTGCCGCCGATCGCGTCAATGGTGTCGTCTTAAACAACGTCTTTACACGATCGTCCGCCATCACCGACATTCCTTGTGACAGTGGAACAAACACATTCCAAGTATACCAAGGAATGCAGGTCATGATCACACAGAATCGCGACAAAAAAGTAGGAGTAATCAACGGACAGGCCGCCACTGTTATTAACGCCAAAAACCGTACGGTGCACTTGAAGCTATCAAATGGCCACACAGTGTTTACGCATCCCATCACTTATGTTGACCAACAAGGTCAGAGATTAACCACATATCCATTTACACCTAGCTACGCTATGACAATCTGTAAGTCGCAGGGTGCAACGCTTGAGAAATTGCTACTGTGGCTCGACTGCACTTTCATATGTCGGCCTTTCACGTGTCCGTCGAAAAGAAGACATTTCTTTTTCAACGCCGATGTCTCCTCAACAACTCCAACCAGTGGACATGACAATCTGAATTCGCCACGCAACACCTAATTCAAAAGAACATCTTCCTCGCAATTCTCCACGAATGCTGCTGACATACCTCACAACTTGATCACGTTGCCCAATCGGACAGATGAATTTCACACACACTGTCTAACAAAATTTTTCTTTTCAGACAATGTCTTACCAAAAGCCCGGTTCAAGTCCCAGCAAACAATGGAACACGCCACAAAACACCTCCAAGGCGGTCTCTTACGCTAAGCATTTTCCTCGATCGTTCCTTTCACCTTACGGTCAGGCTTTAGGCACAATGTCCGATGACAAGATTCTCAACAGGGTGCAATTCTTCACCTGCGAGTGGCTGAACAGGCCCGCGGTAGCCATGTCCGAATTTTCTGAAACAATGACAAAAAATCTCAACGTACTTAAGCAGTACAAAGGAAAAATGATCCCCAACCAAATAGTGGAAGTCTTTGAAGACTTCTTGTAGCCTATCGAACAAAATATGATGCGTTTCGACAGCAAGAACACGGAATGCTTCGAAGCACCAACGCTTAAAGATCTAGCGGAGATCATGAAATTCCTCGAAGGAAGCGATGAGCTGGACGCCTTCATGAACAAGGTATTTGAAGCATCCGGTGCTCTATTTCTAATGAGCATCAACTACTTAGTGCCATCCACATTGTTCTGGAATCCAGAGGAGATGGCCAAACGTACCAGCGACTCTGTGACTGCCAAAGGATTTAAAGAAAATCCCTCTAGAGAAATGTTGAAGAAGTACCTAATGAGTGCAATTTTCCCGAGAGCGACAGGCAAAAACAGGGGATCCGAACGATCGCCAGCTGGTGCACGTGAATCCGTCTGGGAGCAGTTCGACGACGACGATGGAGATCAGACGCATGAGGAACGACCATCAATGTCCAACACGCCTGCTACCTTGCGGACAACTAGCCGCCGTGGAAACCCATCCTGTCACAAACCAAAATCGCCACTACTAAACGCACTGGGTTTTCTAATACCAGAAGAGGAGAGCGACGAATTCGACGAAGGCCCCTTAACGCCATCCCAAACCCAGAGACTCCATGGCTAGTGCAGTGTTTAATTTAAATTTGCAAGTTAGTCGACAGTCCAGTCCAGAGTCCAGTCCTTATTTTCCAGCAGTGAGGGAGTGAGAGTGTGGCAGTGAGGGTGATATTAACTCAGATACTCAAAGGGTAAGTACAGCATGTAATCACCCACCTATCAGCTGTCAGCTCCCCCCCCCCCCCCCCCCACTTCATTCCATCCCAACCTAACCTAAGGTGGTGGGGGAGAGTACAAAACCCCATTGCTAGAAAAATATGTGTCTGATCTGTGACAAGCAATTGTCTTTACATATTTCTTTCCTATATTAAATGCTACTAGACAAAGACACAGTTGCATAAGAATGCGTGACAGCTGAAACGAACATGTGCGTTACATGGGACAAGGTCAAATAAAAAAATATATATTTCATTTCAAATTTAAAACATTCACCCTTTTAGTTCTGGTTTACCAATAAATATTTAGTGTAACAGTTTTTTAAAATGTGTAGTAAATAGTGTATTTTACACCCTTGTATTGGAAAGCCTTCAAATATTCATGTACAATGTAATTTCATTGATGACCTTTTGACCCAGACATGCTACAAAATATTAATAATTCATACACTAAAGTGCTTGAATTTAACAACAGTTCATATAGCAGAACACTAAAAAAACTTCAAATACTTCGATTATTTTGAAGAAAAAAAATGATTGACTTCAACCCACAGAAAAACACCATCTGATGTAAAAAAACATCTCTGGTTTTAATTTAATTTAAAACAAATGTTTTAATCTCATTAAGTTGTTTTGACCTCTTGAAAAACAAGTATCTCATTTCATTTTGCTTTCAAGATCCATATTTACAAGGAACCGATTAAGCCGGAAATAAATAGAAGAAAGTGAAAATCCTGCTGAAAAAATTGAAGAGAACATATTTTATTTCATTCAAAACGTAAAGTTTCAATCAACCGAAAAACAACAACTAATTGAATTATCAAATCGTCACGGAACAGGACATATTACTCTGTTGCGACAAGAATACATGTGAAAGCTGAAACGAACATGTGCGGGAAAGAATGGTTGCTGTTTGAATCTGTGTTATGAAAATGTGTACGTGAGACGGGCGTGAGACACGTCGCAAAGTAGTAATATGCAAATTTAGTCTAAAGTGTAACTGACACGCATGAACGCTTTCGTGAATCTATTTTTAGTGTAACATGATGTGAATTTTGTGCGTCAACCGGAGATGCGAACCAAACGGTACAAACGTTTTTACAGGCTGAACGAAACGCTAATTTCGAACACTGATTACTTCTAATTTAATTTAAATTTCGTTCAAAAATATCATTAACGCTAGAAATTCAGTTTTATCTGTGGGCTGCGAGCAAACAGTAAATACGCGGAAAATGAAAAGTTGTCCCATTCATTGACAGTTATAGCTAAGAGTGTCCGATTTGACACTTCATAGATACGCCATACTTTCGCGATCAAAATTTTCCTTTCTGAAAATTCCTTAGCTTCTTCTTTTAGTTACATTGCGTGAAAAAATAAATCAATTATATCTGCGATGTACTTGTTGCTAGTAACGTACTACAGGTCTTTAGCGCATGCGTGAAATTTACATGTAAGCAGAAAGCTACCATAAGGAGGGCAAAGCGTCGTCTGAAACAAATATATATTGCGCTAAATACAAGTACAGTAGTAATAACGCAGATAGATCACCCGCGTTTTGCGTGGTGAGCACGCGTGACCCCCAAGATTTATTAATTTGTATTAATTAATTAATTGAATATCAAAGTTTACGGCATAGTGAACTAGCGAACCAGCGACTTATCACTTATGGGCCCTACACAAAACCATACCTATAGTGCACTTTGCACTAAAAAGGAAGAGGGGTAAAGATGCACAACTGGGACCGACGGGCTCGCGAACACCGTTTGCTAATCAAAAACAGCGCACCAGCAACAAGAGAAGAAAAACCAAACAGCCCTCGCATAGTGATGATCTCAGTCGAGCCTTTGGACAGCTCCGAGGAAGATAGCCAGCCCGTCATAGCAAAGAAATCCCACACCCTTTCTTCTTATGAAAAACATGGGGTTTTTTCCTTCTTAAAATCGTCCCAGATTTTGTATTCCAGTTTTCTTATTGTCTTAAACGGCTGTATTTTGAACGATTTTTTTTTTCTAATGTAATCTGTCGAAATGATGGGCAAAAGTCGTAGACACCAATTTGGGCACCAAGATGGCTGTGTTTTTCAATCATTAGACTGAGCTGCTAATTGAATCCTTTACAATGTATAACTTGCTATACGCTGTGCAAATTTGAAATCTTTTCATTCAGTTTTCACAAAGTTGTTACATATTGAACATCGCATCTGGTGCTGCAAATAGTAAAATACAAGTGATTTGGCAAGAATTGGTCCATTTTGGACATCTCATAACTTTGTCAATTGTTGGCTTCTCAGAACATTTATAGCACAGTTACCTGCAGTGGGATACAGCCTATTATGTGTACTAGTATCAATGTCCTTGGTTTAACATGCGCTGATATTTGTGCGACTGGCAATCGAAAAAAAGAAACACGCATATTTTACAATAATTGTAGGTCCGCGATCGTGCTAAACGAAAAAAAACACTGATTTTTGCAAAAGTGACCTACTTTGACCTCTAAGAACTTTCTTAATTTTCTTCTGCACAGTTTGGTAGCGTGGTCGAAGCTCTATTGTGTGTGCGAATATAAATGACTATTGTTTAAAGCGAGTTGAGCTTTGGAAAACGCCGTTTCGAAAAAAATCAATGGTCATTTTCATTAATTTTTCTAAGTGGCCAACTTTGAAGTCTCATAACTTCCGACAGTTTTACTCTCTACAACATTCACTGCACAGTCTACTAGTATGGACGTAGGACTATAACATGTGCAAGTTTCAATGCCGTTAGTTTTAAGCGTTCTATGCAACGGGGATTCGAAAAAAATCATCGCTCATTTGGACTATTTGGACTTTGAACAACACATCCTCCATTTCAATGAAAATCTAACATAGTGTTCTTGTTGTTGAGATACGTGCTGTGTTCGAATTGGAGCTCCCTTCGTTAAAATGCAACTGTTGTAGACCTCTTGGAAGTTGCACTTTTTCCATACATTTCTTCTTATGAAAAACAGTTTTTTTCCCTCGTTAAAATCGTCCCAGATTTTGTAGTCCAGTTTGCTTATAGTCTGAAACGGCTGTGTCTTCAAGGATTTTTTTTTAATGTAACCTATCGAAATGATGAACAAAAATCGTGGACACTACTTTCTAAAAATTAACACAAGTAAATAAACACGCTGATCAGTCGCTTACTAGTTTAGCAGCGGTAAAAAGTAATGAAAGGCCATAATCAGGCTCGTTAACATCAGGCTCACTGGAGCTCATTTCTGATTGTTCAATGTGTTTCAAATTCACTTTTCAACGTGACAACCTTATCTACACTGATTTGCCATTAAATGACTTTCAACTCTGGCAAGCATTATCTACCCAGCAAGCACACACCATGGTCACTGTATCTCGCGCTGCCGCCGATCGCGTCAATGGTGTCGTCTTAAACAACGTCTTTACACGATCGTCCGCCATCACCGACATTCCTTGTGACAGTGGAACAAACACATTCCAAGTATACCAAGGAATGCAGGTCATGATCACACAGAATCGCGACAAAAAAGTAGGAGTAATCAACGGACAGGCCGCCACTGTTATTAACGCCAAAAACCGTACGGTGCAGTTGAAGCTATCAAATGGCCACACAGTGTTTACGCATCCCATCACTTATGTTGACCAACAAGGTCAGAGATTAACCACATATCCATTTACACCTAGCTACGCTATGACAATCTGTAAGTCGCAGGGTGCAACGCTTGAGAAATTGCTACTGTGGCTCGACTGCACTTTCATTCCTCGTGGTACTTCTTATGTCGGCCTTTCACGTGTCCGTCGAAAAGAAGACATTTCTTTTTCAACGTCGATGTCTCCTCAACAACTCCAACCAGTGGACATGACAATCTGAATTCGCCACGCAACACCTAATTCAAAAGAACATCTTCCTCGCAATTCTCCACGAATGCTGCTGACATACCTCACAACTTGATCACGTTGTAAAATGCGTTTTATTTTATTTTGGCTAGTTTTGGTCACTAGTAACGATAGATGTTGTTCTTTCATATCTAGCATATGACTGTGCACTTGTATGACGTGTGTGTTTATGCAAAGGATGAACGCAAATCGCAGGACAATTGCGTTTCGTCACTTTTCTTCTCGTTTTATTGAGCTGTTTGTAATTTCCAGGTGTATAGGGTATTGTTTCGTTTGTAACATGACACAGCCAAGTGATATTGGTATTGTTTCGTGTTATTTGTAATGACCAACACTTCAGAGAACTATTTATTTATGACAGTTTACCTGCAGTAGAAGTGCGTTCTTAGTTTCTTCGTCTGTTTAGTACAATTTCAACGTTTGCTTTGGGTGAAAGAAAACAAGACAAATTAAGAGACAATATAAACTATTGATTGTCTTATTGATGTTACTATTACTACAATAGGCTGCGTACTTTGTTACAGTCTGCACAGTTTCTGACGTGTCAGCAACTATATCGTGCCACTTTTAATAACGCGTTTGAAGAGCGTTTTTAAGTATTTTTCTTCGTATTGGTTACTTTTCGTCACTAGTAACGATATATACTGTTCTTTGATATCTAGCATATGACTGTGCAGTTGTATGACGTGTATGTTTATGCAAATGATGAACGCAAATTACATCTGAAATTTATTTCTAGCTGAAAATTGCTGTTCCTTGTTATTTCGACCACAGGATAACAAACGACATCCAATAGTGAGTTCCTTCTTTTGCTTGAGTAATTAATACTAGTTCAGTACTGTAAACAAACATAGCGTTACATGATTGTCTGAAATAATCGCCTGTCAAAGACCCAAATTACGCTTGTTCAGCTACGCTGATAATTGTACTGTTACTATTTTAAACAGAAGTTTGAGTCTTTGTTGTTGTTTTTTAACTGAAGTATAGTGCATAATATAGCAGCTATTAAATTAGTCTGCTAGCATTTTCATGTTTTCTGCTAGTATGTCCGTTCGAAAAACTGAGTGCCTTTGTCATTCCTTCTTCGTTCTAGCTATGTTGCGAAAACGATGGACTGACGAAGACACTCGCGTCTATTGGGAGCAGCGTGAATGGCAGTCTGTTATGCGCAACTGTAATGTCAAGGATGCTAATAGGACGCGTAGACAAACTGAGGGAGAATGCGCAGATCGACTAGCAACAGAAAGGGAGAGTTTGTGTGACAATATGGTCATCGACAAGTAGTTGGAAATAGTCCTTTAGTACACACCGATGAAGCTTCGGATTTACAGTTTTTGGATAGTCAATTCCAGCTGGAATTTTTGTGAAACGTGCAAATCGCTTCTACTAGAACAATTATTGCCCTCCTTTCCAAATCGAAAATGTAGTGTTCCGAAAAGTTCTTGTAGCTGTGGATCTCAGAGATATTCTGTTCCTTCCGATGATGAAGTGCCTGTTCTCCTCTTCGATATGACTGAAGATGAAGTCTGTATTTTGCGTCCGTTCGATATCCACTGTGGGGAATACACTAGACGACAGTACAGATACAAGCAACGGACAGGAGCGTTCAGAGTTAGTTGGGAGTAAGCAACGTGCCGAAGAAAAGATCCACAGCATTGTTGATCTCCATGTGCAAGGACGGTATCTCTGTACCATTGCACATCAATGTGTGAAACCATCATCGAGGGCGCCACCTCCAGAGAAAGTGCTAAAGTGGCCTTCATGACGAAATTACTGAGCAATGTCTTTGATTACCAGTTACATTTTGAGCTTCTGCAGTTCCAGTATGACAGGTGGATATTTAAGACAATCACAGGCGCTGTTAACACTGGTAGAGTTACTGGCTGTTCTCCTGCCATTGCTCTTCAGCATAAGACGTTTTCAATTGGGTACTGGCAGTGGCAACACTGCTTGTTGATAGACGCTGTTCAACAATACGGCTTTCCTTCCTTTTTCGTCACTATCTCGCCCTACGAATGGTCGTTTCCTTTCCCACCATGGTTGGAATCTCTTTGTGAGAAAACAGGTCGTGGACCAACCAACCTCGCAGTATTGAAGACGATCCATATCGCCCATTGCTTAGAACAAATAGTGCGTGGTTACTTGTGTGGTTCTAACACAAACCGGTGGAAGCACAATGTTTTCAACGACAGCAGTGAAGGAGTGGATCGGAATGTCCAAACGTATTTTTATAGATTCGAATTCCAGCAGAGAGGAACCGTCCACTTGCACTTACTTGTTTGGTTGCGAGACGTTACCAAGGTACGACACTCCCTATTGCAAGCGACAATCCCATGGGATGTCACCAACGATGCCTTCACTGTCGCTTCCATACAGAAGTCAGACCGGTCTGTTCTACCAGTAGACCAAGGAGCAAACAGATTCCAACAAAGTGAAAGCGGTACACATCTCCAATTTCATTACACAGAAGATGACGCTGAAAGAAACATCAGAGCTTACATCACCACCTTGTTGGGGCTCTCCACTGCCGGACTACTTCTTTGGATTGACTGTCCAGTTGTTCCAGTGGGAACAGCATACGTGGGAATGACGCGAGTTAGAAAGTTCGAAGACGTCAAATTTATCACACGTGTTCTCTCCCAACAAGTCAAGCCGGCTTGCAGTGAACTGTGAAAGGAATAATGCGTTCATTAGTCAACAACAGAACACAGGACCAATTAAAGACAACGTAATGAAGAATAATGAGGTGTCACAAAGAATTGTCATACTTATACCCTTGCTAGAATACCAACCATCTCTACAGAAGTTAAAAAGAGAGAGTCTGCACTATTCTGCTACAAACACTACTGCAGGACATCGAGACCATTTGTGACATTGAATGTTAGAGAACTGTGGTACACATCTGCTGTCAAGAAACAATTACATCAAATTGACATCCTGCAATTGCACAACAACAAGAATACAACAACTAAAGGCGCTCTCAGAGTAGCCAAACTAGCCTCTATGAGGTTCTTGAGGGAGAGAGTACGATTGAATCAGAGAGCTAAGGGAGATGCAAAGAAAGAAACTGAATCTACTGCCAGGAGCATAACAGCCACTCTCTCGGAAAACGATGCTAGCGAATTACTAGAAAAGATCAGTGCAAATACCCAGAGAGTATGATATGCCACCAAAGATCGGCAACAACGCAAGTTTCAAAAACTGGCGGATGAGAAACAGTTTTCTGTTTCGTCAACTAGAACACCTCATGTTGATAGAATTCATGTCGGCCAAACACCTCTAGTGGATAAAGATAAATGGGTAATCATGAGAGGACGAAACCGCGCACTGTAAGTACCTCCTGGTGTCCCATACAAATCCTTAGAAAACTTTTCTAAGGATTTGTGAGAGGTTTTTCTGGAGTGTCTGTGTATTCCAGGTTCCATCATGTATGCTTACCGCAAGGTGTCATAAGCTCTCTGCTTCATGACAGAAATGTTGTTTTATTGAATGTAAACCAGAACATCACAGACGTAAAGACCGACTTATAAATGTCATCAAGTCGTCAATTTCCATTATGTTTATATAATGAATGATCAAAGGAAACGTGTTGCGAAATACTTCTGGGGTTTCGATTATTTCAGATAAACATCGCGTGCTTGATGCAAAAAAGTTGCAAACATTGAAGTGGGGCATTGGAATCTGGAAAAATAAAATTACACTGAGAAAAGAAAAAGCAGTCTAGAGAGTTTAAAGGAAGAAAGCGCGAGCGGAAAAGGGCAATGTCTGCTTCTGGTACTTTATAAAACTACAGCGCTAATGTACAACAATGATAAACATCGCACGACCAGATTTGACTGAATGCAATTAAGGAAAATTCGCCTAGCGAAGCAGTTTAGTAAAGCGGCTGGTAAAAATGTAGAATTTAGTGGCATAGCGCGATCACTGCAAGGAGCTTGGTGAGCACTTTAACGTTACATTTGCTGAACATGCTTTCTGTCGTACCTGGTACAAAAAAATAATTCAACTAATTCAAATGGTAACGGGGCGCTCGTTCTAACTTTAATTATGAATGCTGCAATTGAGACGCGTGTCTCAGTCTTTGTATTCTTCCCACCACACCAGTGGACTAACCAGTAGTTTCAAGCTATTATCCTGATACATGCATATACTATGTTTCTAACCAAAGCCTTCTCTCTTTGTTGATGTGACATAATAATAATATTTTTTTTTTTTACCAACTGACGCACATTTATTTCTTGTGACAAGGGCATACACGAACTGGCAAAAGATGTGTCATCTTGGCAGCCCTGCTAATAAAAGATGTGCCATCTTAATAGCAGGATTGGTTGCCATTGTCACTGAGTGAGAAAAATACATATGCCAAGACTGAATTTCAATTATTGTTTTTTGTTTCTCTTCTCAATCATTATTCCTGTGAGAAGGCTGTGGTTCTTGTAACTTAACTTCTGGTTAACTAGGTCATTAACTTTTTTTATAATAAATGCATGCATATGTTTCTTACCAAAGCCTTCTCTCTTTGCTGATGCAACATAATTATTTGTTTTTGTTTTTCACGAACTGAGCGGGCACGTTTATTTCTTGTGACAAGGGCGACGAACTGGCAAAAGATGTGTCATCCTGGCAGCCCTGCTAATAAAAGATGTGCCATCTTAAGAGCAGGATTGGTTGCCCTTGTCACAGAGTGATAATTTTTTTTACTAAGACTGCTTTTCTGTTTATCTTCCCAATCATTATTCCGTAGAGAGAAGGCTATGGTTCTTGTGACTTAACTAGTTAAAACTAATGCGGAGAATAATATATATTTGTCGAGTAAATTTGAAGTCTAATTTCACCACCAGGAACACTATGTTTTCAATGCACCTATATACTTTATAGGAAATTTATAAAAAATATATAATAAAGAATTGTAGCATACATGTAGATCAATCGAAACTCGCATATATTTTCCAGTGACTGTACCTCACTGCATGCGCGTTTCATTTTTGGAAATGCTTAGGGATTAATTTCATATCTTATAAAGTACGGAACGGACTTACCTGGTATCCTCCACTCTCCATCATTATCTTTCGCAATGAATGATCCACGATGTGAAAACCCGGACATTACGCACGCGGTATGCATTTGCATTTGTTATCGACAGTAAAACCAATGAATAAAGACTGGACTGAAACACAACAATTCAATGAATTGCTTGCGAGATTGAATGCCGGCTTGCTTTTGCACTACAAAACAAAACTGACCCTTTTTACCGATGACAAAATGCTGCATCATTTGTCGCGTACAAGTACATACTACCCGACTTAGAAACAGTTTCTTGACCTTTCTTCCTTGATCGGATCCTGGATCGACGGCACAAGTCGCTGCGGTTCTCTATTTCCACTTTGCTGGAACACGGCCCTTATATAGATCGACGAAGAAAACCATATTCTAACTTAAAGTAAGCGAAAAATCCCAGTTCCGAGTCCGAAATGTTCACAGCACATCATGTTTTGCCCATTATCACCTCTAGATAAAACAGGCGGAACTTGTATTCAAAGGAAAAAAAGCGTAATTAGCGAGATCAACCAATTGTGCCAAAAATTCCGTATACAAGATATCTGGAGACGCCAACACCCAGATCAGACACAATATACCTGGCGCAACAGCTCTTTAAAAATTCAATGCAGATTGGATTACTGGTTAGCGTCATAAGATTTATTTTCAACTATTACAAATACGAATATTATAAACACTACAATATCCGACCATAGCGCCATCACTTTCACTATACAATCTAAAGACTATGCTAAACGTGGACCCGGTTTTTGGAAAATTAACAATTCATTGTTAAAAGATGAAAATTTCACAAATGAACTTCCTAACAAAATACCTGAATTTAAAAACAAACATAACTACCTTGCAGACAAAGGCCTCTACTGGGACATGCTCAAAATGGAAGTGAGAGGCTTTTGTGTTCAGTATTCAAAACGCAGAAACAGACTGAAACGAAATGAGGAACGCGATCTCCAAAAACAAATTGACGACTTGATGATTACGCTTCAATCAGATCGATCAAAAGAAAATATAACAAAATTATACCGCAAGAGATCAAAGCTCATTACGATTGTTGAATATAAAACCCGTGGAGCAATGATTAGAACCAGAATACGTTGGCATGAAGAAGGGGAAAAGAATACTAAATATTTTTTAAATTTAGAAAAGAGAAAGTTTTCTAAAACGCACATTTCCAAATTAAAAGACAGTAACGGCAGTGAAATAACCGATGCGGATGAGATTTTGCAAATACAAAGAAACTTCTACGAACAGCTTTACACAAAGATTCCTTGTAATGACGAAGAGAATGAAGCTTTTTCCGAGATCCAAATCTAGTTAGACTAGACGATAAAGAACAAAAGGAGCTGGAGCGGCCCCTTCTCAAAGCTGAGTGCCTTAATGTTCTTAAACAATGTGCCAAAAACAAATGTCCTGGTAGTGATGGTTTCTCAGTTGAGTTTTACCTGCACTTCTGGAGTCTCTTGGGCGAAGAAATGATACAAAGCTTCAACTACGCCCACAAACAAGGGAAACTTAACATAAACCAAAGACAAGGCATTATAAAGGTAATACCAAAAAAAGTAAGAACAAATTACACCTTGAAAACTGGCGACCATTAACGTTACTTAATGTTGATTACAAAATTGCCACCAAAACAATGGCTCATAGAATTTCTAAGGTGCTTCCCAAATTAATCAATGAAGACCAAACTGGTTATGTTAAGGGTCGTTTCATTGGACAAAACATAAGACTTATAAATGACATTATGAAGATGACGGATCTGGAGAATATTCCCGGGATGGCGATTTTCATTGACTTTAAAAAAGCGTTCGACACGCTCGATTGGAACTTCCTTTTTCAAACACTAAACACATTAAATTTCGGCCCACAAATAAGACAGTGGATAAAAACCTTTTATGCTGACTGTTCGAGCTGTGTAATTAACAATGGCTATGCCTCAGAGTTCTTTAAACTTGAAAGAGGTGTCCGCCAAGGATGCCCGCTTTCCGGATCTCTTTTTGTTCTCTGCGCAGAAATTCTGGCCAATGCCATCAGAGCAGACAAAAGTATCAAAGGGATACAAATTTATGATAAAGAATTTAAAATATCACAATATGCAGATGAACCACAGTCTTTGTTTCTGATACAAATTCTGCACAAAATCTGTTTAAACTACTCGACGCCTTTAAAAAATGCTCAGGCCTTGAGGTAAACAAAAGCAAAACAGAAGGTATGTGGCTTGGTGCAAACAAAAACAACACGGTAGAACATCTGAACATTTCTTGGCCCAAAGAATCTATATGTGCACTCGGTATACATTTTTCTTACAATGAAGAGGTTAACGTTAAGAAAATTTTTGAACAAAAACTGTCTTCAATGAATTCCTTACTAAATATGTGGTATCAACGAGACCTAACACTATACGGTCGTATTGTCATTCTAAAAACTTTGGCTCTTTCAAAACTCGTCTATAATACGTCTGTGCTCACTCTCCCGCCGGCCTTCGCTAAAACAGCGAATCAAGTTATCAAGAATTTTGTGTGGCGCAAAAAAATACCAAAAGTAAAGCAAAAAACGATGATAGGACTAAAAGAAAAAGGTGGTTTAGGTATGCCTGACTTCGATATCATTAATAATGCGCTTAAAGCAACTTGGATAAGAAGACTCAATGATAGTACTGGTTCCGCGAGCTGGAGTCACATTCCTGTCGCCTTTCTGACACATGTAGGTGGCCTGTTTCTCCTTAAGTGTAATTTCGATCTAAAGTTCATTAAATTAAACATGCCTATTACTTTCTATAAAGAAGCTTTAGATGCTTGGCAAACTATTAATTCCATAACTAAGAAATACTTGAAGAGATTCTATGGAATAATCGCTTCATCAAAATTAATGGTTATTCTGTTTACTATAAGATGTGGCATGATGCGGGTGTCATTAAAATCAAAGATATCATCTGTTGTGACTCTTTCCTTTCGTTTAATGACTTTTGTAGCAATTATAACCTCACAACAAATTTCTTAATGTATTATGGTCTATGCAACGCAATTCCCCAAACTGGATAAAAGTTATAAAAGGTAAGCTGCAGGCGCCTTTGAAGGAACCTTCAGATTCTGATACAATATCGCTTGATAAGTTATCTTGTAAACTTGCTACAAATTATTTTGTTACACAAAAGTTTATTTCTCCTACTGCTGAGAAATGGTTAAAAAAATCTGATATAAACGATAAGGAGATACAGCAAATTTATAAGTTACCATTCAGTGTAACGAAGGACATCAAACTGTCTATGTTTCAATTTAAGATTACACACAACTTTCTGCCTACTAATGCGACTCTCTTTCGAGATGGTTTCAAAAACCATGATCTTTGCCATCTGTGTAACGACTGGCAAACGCTTACTCATCTATTCGTTACCTGCCCTAATGTTCAGATCTTTTGGGCCAGCTTTATCCACTGGTGGAATAATAAGAACGACAACCTAGAGACACATATAGAGACACATAAAGCAAAGCAGGAAGTAAAACTAAATTAACAATGTTTGTGACGTTTCCAGGATTTATCCGTATTATATACCGTAATATTTGTAAGTGGAAAAAACAACAACTCGTGTAAGCATTGTATTCTAAATATCGTATTGTAAGTAGGGTAAGTAGCGCATTGTAATTAGTGTAAGTATCGTATTGCAAGTAATGTAAGAATTGTATTGTAAGTACGTATTCGTATTGTAAGTAGTACCTTTGTGTTGCAATTAAAAAAAAAAAAAAAAAAAAAACATCATGTAAATCTCTGTCTTGTAAAACTCCTTATTTGCCGCCAAGCGAGTTCGCCGCGAAATATTATAATTTATTCTGCCACCAGAAATGGAAATTGATCCGTATTACAAATCACTGTGATGACATGACTTGAAGAGTATTGACAGATTATAACACTTTCAGAACCGCAAGTTAATCTCCTTAACTAATCCAGGTACTTACGGTCGAAGCCCCTTCCGTCCTCTCATGAACTTGTCTTCCCGTTCCCTCAGCGGAGCGGAGGTGTCTTTACTAGAGAAAGGGTTGAATTTCGTGGTAACACAGACGAACATTCCAGCCAGTGAGATACCCTTCTTCTTTTGTGAAAAAGATGGCAAAGACTAGAAAGCGAACAACCGAGAAAGAACCCACGTAGGAATTTCAATCCACTGCTGTTTTACCCTATATCAAAGGTGTATCTGAGGTTCTTCACCGCTGCCTACAACAAGACGTACGCACCGTTTTCAAATCTGACACAACACTTAGATCATAAAGATGCCCTTGAGTCATCTCAGCAAGACGTGTTGTCTATAAGATTCCATGTGAATGCGGCAAAGTATATATCGGTGAAACAGGGAGATCGATGCATGAAACAATGAAGGAACATGACAGAGACATACGGCTTGCTCGTACTCAGAACTCCGCAGTTTCGGAACATGCCAACGAGACTGGGCACTTTCCTATTTGGAGCAAAGTTAAGTTTATTGACAGAGACCCTCATTGGTACACTCGAAAGATTAAAGAGGCCATACATATAAGACTTCATCCAAACATCAACAGGGATGGTGGAATCAAAATTCCTCAAGTATGGATGCCTACGATAAACAAACACAACTGCCGAACAACATCTAGTCAGCCCACTGAGGGAACAAATTTAAAGGCACACTCAATGACGACGAAGTGCTGAGTCAGCTACATCCCTGGAACTGCGAGTGGCTAAAACGGCCAGCGATAGCCATGTCTGAATTCGCGGAGACGATATCAACAAATTTCCCTTTCCTAGAAAAGTAGGAAAACAAAATCTTGAGCCCAAAAATGATAACCTACATGAGGAACGTTTTCAGACCAGTGAAGCCAGCGTTGGCAAGATTTGACAACCATGATCGCTCTGTGCTAGACTCTCTGACAGAGGACGACATGCGCTCCATAATGTCAATTTGCAAGAGGACAGCTCCTTTGAAGATTTCGTAAAGCAGCTCTTCGAAGTCTCAGGGAAGTATGTTTCTTATTGCCGTCCACTGCCAAGCTATTCAGCTATTCAAAGCGTTCGCAGAAAAACTTACAGAATCGACAGCTGCAAGACATCTGAAAACCGAGCCATGCCAAGCCGAATAAAGAGAGTTTCTTTACAAACAGTTAGTTCCAGTGTTGGCTAGCAACGACAGAGAAACTTGTAGACAACGGGATGAGGCTCTGTGGAGTTCGGAGCGTCATGTCCGACGATCTCCATCCCCAGCTCCCGATGGACGAAGATCACGGCGCGAAACAGCAACACCGAGACGTCGAGGAAGGTCTTCTTCTCCCGCGTTAGCCATTAGACAAAGAAGTGACGAACGGCAACGACCTCGTCTTACATCCAGTGGTTGGGTTGATACTGTAGCATCTCCATATAAAACACGTGTAACAACATCTACAGAAACACGTGTTGCAACCAAGCGTAATCCAAGTGAACTAGAACAACGTCACAGCCACAAATCCGACTACAGTGATGCTACGCCAGAAAACAAAGAAACTCCTTCCCCAGATTTCAGCTCCTCAGACGACGACGAGCCGTTGGCAAGTGCCAAAAAGAGAAAACGAAGTCAGTCATCACCAGAAATTATCGAAACATCTAGTGAAGAAGAACAACAAGAAGAAGAGTACCAGGAAGCAGAAGATCAAGAGAAAGAACAATATCCACGCTACCCTTCAAAAGGACAGAAACAGTGTCCATATCGCATGCAAGACCTGGCAGACAATCAAGAGAAACTGGAATGAGCGACAGCAACAAAGCAAAAGTCCAAGACAACCGCGCCATATATGCGTGGAATAACTACAACAGGAAAAACGGCAACCACCCGTGCACGTGTAAAAACAGGAAAACAAGTCAACAAAGAAGAAAAGAGAATAGCACAAGAAGGCTATGAATCATTTCCTACTGATACTCAACACCATGGTAGACATCACTACAGCTTTGCACAGCCTACAACCTGGGAAGAAAGACAGGAAACAATCAACATGGACGAAGAAAATCAACCATTAGGACCAGTCTTCGACAAACTGTCCAAAGAAACAGCTGCAACGCCGAAAAGAAACACTCATGGGAACCGAAGACCAACGAGAGGCACACGAGCGAGAGGACCAAACAAGAGCCATGCAGCAACACGTGGAAAAGGACACAATCCACAAAACGAACATATCTACTTCAAGTAGTACACTATGAACCACAGTTTTATGAAAATGCCATGAATTTCTCTTGAAAACCCCATGAAAACCTTTTCATGGCCCATGAATCCTGCAAAATGAAATTTCATGGCTTTATTTGAGGCCATGAATTTTCCATAAAAATGAAGTATTATATTTCATGGCCAATGAATTTCTTGAAAATAGATTTTCATGGCCCATGAAAATGGTTGGTTTTGAGGTCATTTATTTCATGGGTCATTCATGAATTTTCCATGAAACTCACCATAATGTATTTGATGGCCCATGAATTTCTTGAAAAGAGATTTTCATGGGTCATGAAAATGGTTGGTTTTAAGGTCATTGATTTCATGGGTCATGAATTTTCTATGAAACTCACCATAATGTATTTAATGGCCCATGAATTACATGAAAACATATTTTTCATGAGTCATGAAAAAGGTTGGTTTTGAGTCACTGATTTTGTGGGTCATGAAATTTCCACGAAAGTGATGTTTAAAAGATGCTTTAATATACTACAGTCATGCATGTAATCACTTAAAGTGTTTCCAACGACTGGAATTCTTAGATTAAAAAGTCTAAAAGTTGAAGTCCTATATATCCTGGGTATATATAATTCTGAAATGCCAGTTTTTACAATAACACCATCAAGGATAAGAGTTGATTTTCATTTCACACATTGGAAGTGTTTTCTTGATCTTTTGCAAGTAAGACATCATCATTACCCTGTTAAAGCATAAATTGCATGATAAGAGCTTTGCACATTTCCTAGGGGTGTGTTAGATTGGCCATAATCCAAAATACAAATACACAGACTGATCACTGCAAGTCCCTTTTATCAGGAATTTGGAGTTGCTTAGGAAATCGAAAATGGCTTCCAATGACTACTAAGTTAAATTCAAATTACCTAATGGAAAAAGCATATATCATCAAAGAAGTCAGCTTACCTTTTGGGATGCTCAAAGTTGAACTGAGAAGGTGATTATATGAGAATCAATCCCAATGTCTTGTTTACATGTAAGCTAAAAAACTTATCGACATGTTTGTACTCTGAATATTTCATCATTCTCACAACGAAAATCCATAATTTTCAAACTTTACAGCAATATAATTGCAGCTTAGAATCACCATGCATTTCTGAACATGACTTCTGATTACTTTCATTGCTATAACAGGCCATTAAAATGAGTAAAAACGTTGTGCTGTATATGTACACCAGCCGCCATATTGGATTTGAGATCCTGGGAACGAGGCTAATATATCCCATGATGCATGCTGTAGTAACCAAGTTCAAAAGATTGTTTTTTCTGGCACGCATTTGATAGAAATTTTGAAGCAAGGAACACAAGATCTTGTACTTCTGAGAAACAAAGTAAGTATGGGAAACTGTAATGAACCCTTGAAGTAAATCTTCTTTACATAGAATACTTGCATTTCACAATAGTATGCCTGATGTGATCAGTTAATTTGTGTTATCAACTGAAAGCATTGAACTTGCATGTAATCCTGTCTCCTTATGAATTACTCTAGCAGCTAGTCTGATCTGTCAGAGTAAGAAGCGAGATCTGATTGTAACCACACAATGTTGCTTTGTGTTTTTGTTGTAGCTGAGCTATTGATAGAGACAGAAAGGCTTGAAGTATACAGTCACCAGAAGGGCAATAAGCTAAAGCTTATGTTTACAAAGCTAAGTTCACTTGTAACATCAACTAACATAATATGGAAACAATTGACCGACACTGTATTGCTATTGACAACCTACACAACAATTTTGGTGAGTGGAATAAAGTATGAACAGAAAATATTGATGTTTAGGTCTGTTTGATGTTTTGTGCCTGGTACACTGTTTATGAATGACAGTACTTTCCCAATTGAAAACTCCAGAGTAGCAATGTACTGAAAACCAAACAGCGTCCATTTGTATGAGTTTTTCCAGACAAGGTATGATTAAATTCAGTTTTGATCCAGTTACATTGCACATGTAGATCAATTTAAATTACATTCAAAATTCATGGCAATTTAATGGAATTTTCATGGTACTTGTGTGCCTTCCCATACCCAATGAAAAAGATGGAGAACCAAATGGAGGTTAACTTTCATGAGCCATAAAAATACCATGGAAAGGCCATGAAACCCCTCAGAGAATTTTCATGGTCAATGAAAATTTCCATATTCACAGGATATTCATGGCCCATGAATTTTGCAACCATTAAAAACCCATGAAAGTGGACACCATGAAAATCCAGGTGTTTTATTCATGGGTCATTAAAAACCTGACGCTGTGCCCCATGAAAATTTAATGGCTTTTTCATGGGTATTTCATGGCCTTGTACACAATGTGGGAGATTTCATGGGCCATGAATATGGAAATTTTCACAGGATTTTCATGGCTTTTTTCATGGTATTTTCATGGTAAAAATCCCATGAAAATTCCATTAATTTTAACCATGAAAATCCTGTGAAAAACTTGTGAAAATGCCATGGATTTACCATGAATAAATTCACAACATTTTCATGGGTTTTGATTTCATAGTGAGTAGATAAACAAAGAAACAATTAGAACAACAACAGAGCGCACTCAATTAATTTGTCTTTGTGTTGATAGATATCAAACGTAGTGTTAACAGAAAATGAGGCGCTAAAAACAGTTAATACATTCCATCGGGTTTTTGGTACCGTTCACATTTCAGCTGAAAATGTCAATTTATGTTAAATTAGCGGCGGAAACTCCTCAAACAATGTTACTTTAGTAAACTAATAATACTAATCGAAAAAACTACAATTGTTACGTTTTTCATACTTATTGTTATTTACAACATAATAGAACATTTTCGACACTACCATGATGGTAGATCAATCAATGTTCAAACTATTGACTATACCTTGACCATCTGATTAGAACATATCAAAACATTAGTTCACAAGTGTTTATTACGAACTATTTCGAAGTTGGAACAAGAAATAACACAAGTAGAACAATCGTTTATTAAATGACGAAAAACAGTTATCCTACACTGCTTTCAAGGTACAAAACCGCTAATACGCAAGAACTAAAAGTTAAACTGGTAGTAGGGTGGGTCTGGGTTGGGAAAAGCATCGCATAAGCTATTAGGGCCCAAAGGTTATTGTCCCACCCGCACTTGATATTCCATGGCGCAGTGCCTCATGTCTACCAAGCAGTTCGTTCCACTTCAGAAACTCTTAAAAACCGCGATGACAACATATGACGTCTTAAAAAGAAACTGTTTATGGATGTTACCATTAGTATTAAGTCTACTCCGGATACCTCTCAATGACATACGTGTCGTGTGCAAATCTTAGGGTGTCATATTGCGTTGCCATGGAGATATGTCCTGTTAAAAACCGTAATTTCCATACAAGCCTTCATGTGGGACAACATCCAAGCCGACGATCAACAACAAGATGTCACTCCTCCAACAACATCGAGGAGACAACCTAGCACGTCTCGTGCACGCTCCGCACAACGTGCAGGCAGAAGTTCGCAAAGTCCAGTGGTAGAGGAAACGGTGGATGAAGAACAAGAACGGGAGGAGGAAGAATTTCAAGGTCTCTTAACAGCCACACTGGGGAAGTCTGCAAGACGCACTCTGGTGACACAGACGGAGACAAGGCGACAGAGATCAACGGTCGACGAGACAGAGGAAGAAGAGGAGCAATTAGCCAACCTCTTAAACTCGACTATCTTGGGGGCATCCCAAAAGAAAACACAACAACAATCAACGAAATGCCATGACGTCCAACCTATGACAGATAGTGCTGAGGAAAAGAGGAGATGGAGAAAACACCTACCCAACAACAGAACCAAAAAATAGGTCCGCGACGCGTACTCAAATGGCTACTGCGGTTTTAACTCGGAGAATGCGCATAGCGAATAATTTTAAGCTGAGTTAACGAAATGGATTGGGAACCTGCGATGTCACTCAGTATTAGGTGGATTCTCGGAAATATCCTGCATCTTACATGTACGTTTTAATACCGACTTGTCTATGTTGTTCACACTAACGCAATGGAAGATTTACGATATGCTTCAAGTAAACCCAGCGAATTCGAAGGGAAGATGGACTTATTTACAAGGCTGTATTTAAGCCAGCCCATTACGATGCTTTGCTGTTTGAAAAACGTTTGACACACTGGTTTAGACTTCATGGAAATTAATAACACTTTTTGGATTTTAAGGTGAGTCAAAAACTTGTTTTTAGATCTTGTTGGATTGTAATCATCTCGCTCCAAATCCATACCAATTTATTTCATTATCTCACGTGTGCTGTGTTAGGTGTTAATTATCTTATGAAGCATTCTTGTTCTGTCATGATGACTGGTATCAATTATAAAGCCTGCACTTGGGGTTAAGTAGTTTTCGTTCCTCAAAAATAAATTTACTTAGTTATTAGTTAGCTTAGCTTCTTGTGATGAGAGAAATGATATCCCAATCCACTGTATAATTGAAGGGCGTGCTGGAATAAGGGCATAACGACAATAGAATTCTATTGTTAATTATGCCCTTATTCCAGCATGCCCTTCAATTATATTACAGTATCTGTCTATTTTATTGAAAAAATTTAAATTTGTGGCTCAAAGCAAATATTGGCGCGAAGTAAAGCCTGTGCCGGTGATTTCTCCGGCATCAAAGATGATTTACAGTCTGTATTGTGCAGCCTCAGGGTTTGTTTTCATTTTTGTTTTGATTTTGTTGATTTACTTGTTACACTTCGTCGAGGTTCTTCTATCTGGCGTTAATAATGAGGAATTTTTATTTTGGATAGTATTTACATTCCTCCGTTTGAGACTCAAAAATATTGCAGGGCCGTGATTGCGCAGTACGGACTGTAAATGCATACAAAAAATTTGTTAATAGGAACCAAAAGACAAATAACCAAGGCAAACCCGTTCTCTTCCGATCCTCCTCTCTCTGGCTCTCTGGCAAGTGGGAAGTTACGTAAGAACCTGGGAACGGGTTTGCGTGCTTCTTCTATGACAGCCGGTGATGTCATGAAATTTCATGCCAATTCAAATGGGAAACGCGTATATTAACAAGTTGTAACGCGAAAGAAACAACTTGAATTTCGTGAATTACAAACAAACTACAGGTGGTAGCTGGCTTAAACTAGAGACATGTAAATATAATGTATGAACATGGAACGAGCACACAGTTTGCATTTGAATTTGTCACGCTAACCCCGGCGCTACATGTTTGCCACGTGCATTGACTAGATTGATTACCTGAGCGATGTAGCAACTTTGCTGCCTTTTTTTTCTTTCTTTGGTGTATTGTATTTGATAACCCCGGCTAACGCCAAACATCTCTTGCTTTGAAGTTCTGTTCTACTTCACGTCCACCCTAAACTCTGTCTCTTGTATTTGACCTACAATTGTACGTTGCCTTTGGTGCCTATAAGGTCACAGTTCTAAAAACTATTTTCATTTATCTCAGTTCTTTTTTTATCAATATGAAGACAAGCACATCTTTGTTTCTTTTAGAAAGAAACCGCAATTAAGGCTGTTCTTATCTTATGTCAACATGTCTATACATGTTTTAGCTTTTTGAACATACGATAAACAACTCACTCTTTCAGAGTCTGGGTAATTGTTGAGAGTCGAGAGTCGAGAGTAACATGTCGAGAGTTGAGAGTAACATGTCGAGAGTCGAGACTGACATGTCGAGAGTCGAGACTGATATGTCGAGAGTCGAGACTGACATGTTGAGAGTCGATAAATAGTCAATAACTCTATCAATCGATAATTAACCCATTGACACCCGGGCTTTTCTCAAAAAGCGGCAATCTAACAACCCAGATGCCTATTTCTGGCCATTATCTCAACAGTTTAATGTCAAACTGTCTAAAACTTAGTTTAAAACACGGCAACTAACATCCCCTTCTACGTAGAAGCAACAAATTCAATATTTTTCTCGGGCATGCGCAGAAATCAAAATTTGGACATAGTTTTTGGGTTTGAAAAACTCACCTGACTTTAGGCTTTTCTTTTCCTTTTATTTTTTTTGCCGTTCTTGCTCTCCTTTTTCTCTCCTTTTGTTTTGTGGTTTTGTTTGGCCTATCAGTCGCCTTTGTTCACGTTGAAAAAGTTTTAAATTAAACGTTGGGAAAAGGGAATTTTTTTGACAAAGAGTGTCAATGGTAGTGAAGGTCGCGTTTTTGGGTGATTTTGGAGGAAAAAATCCAAGTTGTTTTGTGTGTATCTCTGCTCCAATTTAACGTTTCGTGATCGTTTAGGCATGGTTTGTTAGACATTTTCCAACTCTATCCGTTGATTATCAAAGACATCCTCTGGCGTAAAAAGTGATGACGTCACAAGTGGTAGAAGTTCGTGGTCTCCTCTTGGCCGGTTATGGCCGGTATGGGCGTCAATGTGTTAATCAATTTATAAAACTAAAGTCCCATGCGATCTCCAGGCCGCGCTTCACTCGCCGATTTTCTTGCGACGCTATTCCCCGGCCGTAACCACTTTCCTTGCAATGTTTCCATTTTCCAATGGCTTAATATTCATTTTATGGCTGGAAGGTACAAATAACTATACAAACATAGGCACGCAATGCGTGCAGAAGCGATGACATTAGACAACTAGTCAGAGTGATATTGAATTTGTCAGTCACAATTGGGGCAAGTAAAAATGTTGGGAGTGGAAGCGAGGTCTGAAGAAAGAGGAAGGACAGGGGGAGAGGGAATTTAGCGATCGCTTGTAATGGCTGAAGTGCAGGCTGTTTAATATGATATGAAAATGACTATGTAACTTTTTGTAGAAAGTTGCAGTCAATCTCATGGAAATATTTGTTTCCAATTTTCGAATTGAAGAGGGGTTGAACAACAGAATCCAAGGGGTACATGTATGTCGTTGATCAGGTATGTTTACAGGAGTGTGCCTCTATGACCTCTAACCCCGTGAAAGTCATAGAACGTCAACCTACAGATGATGCATTTATATACAATATACAGTACACGGTGCAGTGTAAACTCGTTAATCTGACCACCAATGGGCACCAAAATCTGGTTGAATAAATAAATGGGTGGTCATATTAATGGGATTCTTAAATAAGAAAAATACTACAATGTAACTTTGCTGCTATTCAGACAAAAGCGACCGTAATAACGTGGTGGTCGTATTAATAAAGTGGTCAAAATAACAAGGTGGTTGTAATCGGGTTCTACTGTACATGTACATTCAACAACTGTTGTACTCAAAAATGAGCTGCAAACAAGTTTGTTGTAAAGCAAATATAATAAATACTTATACCTCAAGCTAGCAATACATCACAAGATATTGATATTTTGGAGAAAAAGTTGTTCTGTGGATATAATGTACATGCACACAAGTTTGTGGCACATGTATCCAGTTCTCTGCTAGGTTACAATACAGTGATTCTGTAACATTTGCAAAGATCGATGTCCAGCCTGTATGAAACTGCACAATTGTAAGGTGTCATTCTAGACCAGTCCAACTGTCTGGATACAGATGTTCAGATGTACTGTTTTCTATGTAGCACTGTCATGCAAAATATAAAGCCAAGTGCCGAAATTTGTGAGACTGTCTGAACAACAACAGCAAGTATGCTTCCTTCATATACATCTACAAATGTAATGGTTTGTTATGAAGGTTGGGTCCAGTTCTGAATATGTTTTGATGGTTTCAAGGCAGCTTTCTTGACAGTTTTCTTTGTGTAAATTCCCTTCCTTTTCAATTCAAGATTGTTTACACCAGGTGATCTATTGAATGCTGTCACAGCAAGGCAGCCTTTAAGTACTAGAAATTAGTGACGATTATACATCAGGCACTTTTATCTTCATCACCATCTTAACTTGATATCATCAATTTCTGGAACTGTATACAGGCTGTGTAGTATGGGTAGTTGACTGCGTTGATGTATAAAAAAAGAAAACAAAAGTTTAAATAGAAGGCTTGGCACACTGCTTTTTCTTACTGTGTGAATTGGTTAAGTATTTTATTACATACGTTTTAGTAAGGTCGTTAAAAAATGAGCCCCCTGTCTGTTTTCCCCAGAAAATAATTTTAGACTTGTATTCATGACAATGTGTTGGTTTTCAGCGCAACATAAGTTAATGATTAAATTTCTAGTAGAAAACTGTCAATAATTGTTCAGCAGATATTGCTGCTCCTTTAATAGACAAATGCAGTTGAATGTGGGTTCTATTTTAATAATAATTATTGTTTTTCTGATGTTGCTGGAATTGAAGTCAATAAAGTTGAAGTTCTATTTTTTCCAGAGGTGGAGAAAATTTCTCAGAAATCATTTTTAAAAGGACTGCTGAAGTTGAAATTGAAATATCTAGTGTATATGATTTTAAGGATAACTTTGCATTAGCAGATATTTAACATTTTAGGAATTTACCAACCAACTGAGAAATGTTTAAAAGTAGTATAAGTATTATATTTATGGCTACTGCGCTTGCGCAAGTGGCCATTATTGTCGTCGTCGCAGCATTCTTTGTAACATTCCTTCGTAAGACTTTTTTGTAACAATTCTTTGAATAACTGAACATGATATGGCATTGTTCGATTGTTTCGCTTCATTGAGAGTGGTGTCAAGTGCAATGCTTAAAAAGAAGATTGGCATATTTAGTGAGCTATATGGAGAGAAATTGCGTTGCAAAATAAATATGAAAGACACGTTTGTTTTTAAATGTTTTTATTTACGTAGGTGTATTTCTTTGACAACTGCACAAACAGGGTCGCGTATGATTGAGTCACATTGTTGAAGCTTTTTGTTGAGTAACCGCCGGTCTTTTAGAGTCCTTCGTACAATTCATTTGTTTGAGTTGTACTTTCCTGAAATAAAGATAAAGGTTGCTAAAAAGGGAATAGGTAAAATTAAGATATTTACTAAGAAGGACGGATCATTTTTTTTTCTAGTTAGTAATGTTTATGTGGGAGCTGTATTTGTTTGGCTAGGCTTCAAGGAGTCATTCACGCGCGAAGGGCGAAGCCGCGAAAAGAAGACGGCGAGCTAGTTTACTGGAGCAGAATTTTTGAAAATCATTCCCGCACAGCTTCAGTTGTTTAAAACGAGCAATTGATAACTGAAGAGATAAATGAAATTTCTACAGGTAAAAGGTTGTCGCGTGACGTGATATTCGTTAACTCATTTAGTCACACGCGCGCGCGAGGGGTGAAGTCAGAGAAGAAAGTATTGCTGAGGGACCAAATAATTTTGTTATGCTAGCGTGAATTTACAACTCTTTGAAAATCTTTCAGAGCTTCAGTTGTTGAAAGGCTGATGTGCAATTTATTTTTAGATTGTTATGTCAGCGCGAATGCTGCTGTGTAAACAAAGATATTACAGTATGACGACAATCAGAAGAGTATGAGTGATGAGTGATTTGAGAATTTTGTTATGTCAGCATGAATGCTGCGAATGCTGTTGTGACAAAGATCAAAGCCGCGTGCTGGATTGCAGAAAATTAATTCACCGCGCTTTCGGGAGTCTGACGTTGGACATCGTGACAAAATGATATTAGAAAATGGATTTTAGATCTACTATTGTTAAGTGTGTTAAAGTGCACCTAACCCCCAAAAGTTTTTTTCGCTAAATAAAATGACCACATTTTGTTGAGCATGACTGCGCAAAAATTTTTTTGATTTGGTAAAAACCTCTATTTTTTTGTGCCCTGTTGAAGTACGGAAAATCGCACCAAAATCGCCGCCATTTTGTATCACGACCTATAATGAGTGGAATGGGTCGAGTTTCTGGATGTGACGTCAAATCCAGAACACGGCAAATCTGCATATCGCACATTTCACTTGTTTCTTTGTACTTGTACGATAACCGTAGTTCGAAAAAATATGGCCCGATAGCTCCATTTGTTCTGCTGCTGGAGCATATCATTACCAAATACGTTGATGAATGAACAACTGACTTCAAGCTGAATTGTCTTTAGCTATTCAAGTATAATATGAGCTTACCTGGAAACATCGTTGCAGGGTACGGTGTGACATATTAAAGTTCTGTTTGTTCCATGTTCATACATTTTATTTTCATTTATCAACGGTTACAATATATGATTTGATTATAATTCACGAAAATCAAACCAATAACGTCTGTGACTGGCGAATTTACTTTCGTTCAGCTGATTTTACGTTTACTGCCGGATTGAAATCTTATCTTGTGCCGCCGACATAAGCTTACTTTTACGTATTCGCCGACTTATTTTCGGCTTGGTTTGAGTTTCTATTTTAAAGTAAAATTGACATACGTTAAATAAAAAGATATTATTTTCTTTCAATGTTTGAACAGGTCACAGAAAATCGAGGATTTAACCCAATCAAAAATTTTTTTGCGCAGTAATACTCAAACAAAATCTGACAATTTTTATTTAGCGAAAAAACTTTTTGGGTTAGGTGCACTTTAAATTTTTTTCAAAACGAGGAATGATTTTCATATGAAAATATATTCTAAAATTAAAGACGAACTTATCTGCTTGGTTTGTACACGAAAGATAAGATCATCTCATTTGAGCACAGTTTCCGTTGTTTTAAGAAAACAGTGGGTGATTGTATTCAAATTAGCTTGGGTTTCAAGTCTTGTTAGATGTACTGATCAAAATGACATGAAGGTAAATAATCTGAACAGAGTTTGTTGTCCGCAACTGAGAAGTCGGCGAGCTAGTTTACGAGAGCAGAGTGTTGCTAAAAGTGACCTAATAAATTTGTTACGTTAAACGTGAATCGTGTAGTGTACTGTAATTACCCTCTCCAGTTAGCTATGATATGAGCAGAGTCACCTCACGCGCGAGGAGCGAAGCCCGGTGTGGGGGGGGGTACTCCCAAAACATTTGGGTAGGGGTGTGCCGCTGGGCAGGAGCTATAAAACCTAGACTACAAAACGCTAATTTTGCAACCCTGTTCCACACTAAATGTTAAAAAAGATACCCAGTTCCAGACGATTTTTTCTAACCCAAAAGGCTAAACTAGTAAGCAGCAGTTGTAAAGCTTCTTTCCTACGCGTTTCGATTCGAGTAACAATTAACGATACTTGTGCCAACTTCTAGGAAACTGATACCCTGTTCCAGACCAAAAATTGTTGTTTGTTATACCCTGTTCCAGACCAAACTGCTTAAAAACCATACCCTGTCCAGCGGCACGTTCCTATATAGCGTATATAAGGGAGTGCCCCCCCCCCCCCCCCTCCGGAGCGAAGCCGCGAGAAGAAGCAACCAGCATGGCTGCGTAGCTGGCGATTTTGTTGGCGTGCGATGGAAAAATACGCGCATGCTGAAGCCATGAACGAAAACGAGGGCAAACCACGCGCGTGGCCGCCGAAACTGCCAGCTACGCAGGCTGAAATGTCAGTTTGGAGACTTGGAGACGATTGACTTGAAGCATTTACAGTTGTTTATAGTACCCTGGGTGAAAAGGTTTTTTTCCTCTGCTCAAACTGAGCGGTGAATCACGACGGCAAAACCGGAGTAAAACAAAATCGCTCAGTTTTTTTTGCTGTCCTTTATCTTCGTCAAGGAAAAAATATCCTCAGACGCCCTGTTGTAGTGGTGTACCAAGTCTACACATAAAGTTCGATCTACGTAGTAGTTTTAGTTAGCATTTCTGTGAAATGTAATTACCTTTTTCCAGCCCGCTTTGAATTGAGGTTGATCGTTCATAGCTTCAGTTCAGTTGAAAGACTGTTGATGCAACTGTACTTATGAGTGATTCAAACAGAATCACTACATGGTGGAGTCACTTGTCGAGCGTTTTGCTGTGTGCATGTGTCGAGGAAAGATAAGACGGAAAAATACAGATACATGTTGATCTTGGGTTGAAAACAACAGTGACGTTAGACTATGTGTTGACATAAGATAACAGAATTGCGGTTTCTTTGTAAAGGATGTAAGTCATTAAGTTGCGTCTTTATTGATAAGAAGATAAAATTTAAGTTGTACCAGTCCAAATGGCTGTTCTGTGGGCTTCTGTGGCTTATTTGCTGCCGTTTGGGGGAGTCTGGGACGGCCGGGCAAGTTCTAATTTGTATAAGTGTATAGTGGGGAAAAATCGAGATTTTCTTTTACCACAATGCATCTTTTTGCGTGACATTATAGCAGGAAGCAAGATGAGAACTGTTCTTTGATGGATTCTTGTGTAATAATTCGTCGTCTATTTATAATATGTCAATAATTTTGCGGCGTGTAATTGGTCGGGTTATTACACAATTACAGAGATAAAGGCAAATAACTGACAGTTTTGGCAGGGTTTTTTTTCGGTTTCTCAGGTTTCTTACTTTCGTGAAGTCAAATCCCTTCGTTTTGACTGTGATTGAAATGCCTCCGTATTAAGCAACGTCTAATGACTGCAATAAAAGGCCAAGGAAGTGAAACTTTTGTGCTACGCCTGTCACGCAGGCTACTTTTGTGCGAGCACAGTGAGCAGAGAACGTTTTATAGGTCTACAAGGGTCAAACACCGGAAGACAGTTGTCAAACATGTGGAGTCACTTGTAGAGCATAGGTTGAAAACAACAGACTCATTTGCTGTGTGTGCATGTGTTGAGGAAAGATAAGACGGAACAAAAACAACAGTGACGTTAGACTATGTGTTTGACATAAGATACCAGAATAGCGGTTTCTTTGATAATAAGATAAAATTTAAGTTGTACTAGTACAAATGGCTGTTCTGTGACTTATTTGCTGCCATGTGAGGTAGTCAACGACCGAACAAGTTCTAATCTGTATAAGTATATAATGCGGGGGGGGAAATCGAGTTTTTTACCACAATGCACCTTTTTGCGTGACATTATAGTAGGAAGCAAGATGAGAACTGTTCTTTGATGGATTCTTGTGTAATAATTCGTCGTCTATTTATAATATGTCAATAATTTTGCGGCGTGTAATTGGTCGGGTTATTACACAATTACAGAGATAAAGGCAAATAACTTTGACAGTTTGCAGGGGTTTTTTTGGCAGGTTTTTTTTCAGCTTCTCAGGTTTCTCACTTTCGAAAAGTCAAATCCCTTTGTTTTGACTGTGATTGAAACGCCTCGTATGTACAGTGGAACCCGGATAAGACGGACACGAAAAATTGTCCGTATTAAGCAACGTCTAATGACTGCAGTAAAAGACCAAGGAAGTGAAACTTTTGTGTTACGCCTGCCACGCAGCACAGTGAGCAGACAGTTGTCAAACATGTCATGTCAAATGAAAATATACAGTGCACAGATAAGCGAGGTTAACTTTGTATGGGAGCGGAAAAGTGACCATGTAATGTAAATAAAAATATGAGCTTTTCGTCGGGACAAACAAAACTGTCCGTAATAAGTGCGATAGGGGAGGGGATAGCCTGCATGGAGACGTCTCCTTTTCCTTGCGCGTACTAACTTTCGAGTGCCTCCCGAGTTTGTAGGGGGGTCCTGCCGGGAAAATTTTGATACAGTCGAACCTCTACTAACGGCCACATCTCCACAACGGCCACTTTCTTTTGTCCCGGCGGACAGTCCATACTTTCACTCTTGTTTTAACCTCTCTACAACGGCCACCTCTCAACAACGGCCACTAAAGCGCGTCCCAGCTTCCAACCTCGCCACAACGGCCACTTAATCAACGACTGACGAACGGTATATACAAAACCCTATCTTTTTTGGCGTACAGTAATAAAAGGTCACGCAACCTCATCTGTACCACGCATCATCGGGCAATACAGTATCTTATATTGCGGCACGTGTTTAGCCACTGATGTAAGAGTCACACAGTACTAGAAAGTACAAGGCCCCCATTTTTTTCTATTTTCCATTTTTTTTACGCTTTTACAGTACTGTATTTTTATTTCAGTCGTAAATCGAGTACAGCTGATAAGGCTCTGTGTTTAAATTGCATTGCGAAATTGAAAACAAAACATGCCTTGTGGCACAGTAAGTCACATTAAAATAGAACCTCGCAGCCACTCACTCAAGCAAACAACCCTTGACAACTTAATTTCACGAAAGAGAAAGTAAACGATGTACAAACTGATGTACTCACTGTACCTTACTAGCTTTGTTTTGTTAACATTCCTGTTCTGAACATTTGGTTTCTGTTTTATTGATACATTTTGATTGTGTTACGTATTCATATGCCTCTACAACAGCCACTTACCTCTGTCCCCAAGGTGGCCGTTGTGGAGAGGTTCGACTGTATTTCGCATTTCGTGCGTTTTGATATGAAACCAGGCAACAAAAAGCGAACGTATAAACATAAAAATTTCTTGCACTTTTTAAATTCAAAATGGATTATTGACAAACAAGAAACTTTATGTGACATGTAATTTACAATTTACGGACAAATGTATCTATCGATTGACAGGATTTTGCTGCGGCCTCTATTTCGCTCTTCTGTGACCTCTGGCTCTGTTCGGTCCATTTTATCCAATATTGACACACATGCTGAGCCCTTTTGCAGTTCATTATTGGGGTACCCAGTCTTCTCTCATTTTGAGAGCCTGGGGATTAAAATTTCGTATGAGGGTTTTAGGTCGAATTTATCGTTAACGTTAAATTCAGCTTATAGAATCTCAAGATCTGGTCCAAAATTTAATATGTCACCCAGCAAATCTACAAATGGCGGACCTTCGATGTTATCTTCGTTGATTCAGGCTTCATTTCCATACTACACCAGTTAGCAAATTAGAGCTTTTAATTCACTTTATTTTCAGCCATCGGTCCACGGACGCACCTGTCACACCCCTCGCCCTACGGGCCTGATTATTTTAGTGTGGTTAGCCAAAGCAAGAGATGTTGCCTTAGGGCTAGGGTTATCAAATGCAATACACCAAAGAAAAAAATAACAAAACCAACAAAGTTGCTGCACTATCCTCAACGGCGACAACTCGGAGAACCTATATTATCAATTGAGAGGTCTGGTGAGAGTTAACGAAAGCCATTGGTGTGAAAATGTTTATATCTAGTATGTCTAGTATACATGTTATAAAGGGATGATGTGGATTCATGACTGCTGGGTAGAGAAAAATATAACTTACTGATTGAAATCGTGAGAGTCGCTAACCCATTCCGTTTAATCGGCTCATGGGCTTCATGTATGCGCATTCTCTGAGTAAAAAATGCAGTAGCCATGAGCACGCGTCGCGGGCCTATTTTTTTAAATTGTGATACTCACCTTATTTAAAAAGGGGATTCCTTGGTTTCTGAAGGGTGGTGCTCTCAGTCTCCAGTAAAGGAGACTGGAAATTAGTCTCCAGTGAAGGAGACTGGAGAAGACATGGCAAAGGTTAAATTACAGGAGTAACACAGATGAATAGCTGTTGAAAAAAGAGAAGCGGTTACATTGTAGGTCCATCAGATGTCTCGAACTTACAGTCGATGCGCTTCACGCATGAACGCTTGTAGAATGAAGGTTGCGATTTTCATGTGCACATTCCTTTCCATAATTAAATTAACGTGTCTTCACAGCAAGATTCGTGCAAAAAATATTTATCCATCTTTGTAATATCATATATATATCTTTAAACATTCACCTGTAGTTTCTAATATTCAATTTAATTTACGAATGTGAAAATTCAAGGTTCGAAGAATCATTTTTAATAATCAAATAATGACATTGAAGAATGAACAGTTCGATGAATAGCTGAAGTTGAGCGCTCATGCGTGAAGCACGTTGACTGTAAGTGTCTTATGTAATTGCTAATGCTGAGTTTGTCTATCAAGACTATTGAAAAAAAATGGCGTTTAGTCTTTCTTAGTGGCTATCCACACTGCTTTATGGTCACTGAAGTATGTCTCAAGTACACCTGCTTGAATTCTTGATTCACTAAGATTGCTATAAATGTGATCAATTGTAGTTCTGTTGTCAGTGGTGCAGCCCAAAATATGTTGTTTATAACCATATGAAACAATCATTTGGTTATGTAAACTACTTATTTGTACATCATCATTCCAATCAATGTTAAAATCCCCAAGTATTATATGAAAAGGGTCTGTTGACATGATGGAGTGAAGTTCTCCTAATGCTTGATATAAATGTCTCAATGGGACTCTTGGTGATCGATAAAGTCCAGCAATAACAACATTTGGAAGACATTGAAGTTTGATAATTGTTATTTCAACTCCACAAATGTTTTGACACTTGGGATATTCATCATGACATGGAACTCTGGTATAAACTGCAGTTCCATAGAATGGTCTGTGTGTTTGTGAATGTATATCTATATAGGCATCATTTCTGAATAAAGTGAAGTCACTGATTTCAAAATCTTCATTTCTGTCAAAGAGCCAAAATCTGGTTTCAACAAATATATTTACATCAGCCACTTTCAGGTTAATGTCATTTCTCACATCTGATATATGTTTATGTAATGAACGTGTATTAAGAAAATACAACCTTAAACAAAATCATCTCCAATGTCACTGAGACATAATAAGGTTGGCTGAAGATAAGCTACTGTTCGTAATCTGTTCATTTCATTCTTAACTTTGTTGCTGACAGTTATCTTCTGTTCATTAAGATTCTTTATGTGCAATCCCTCAATTGTGGTAACCCTGCTCAGTGCAACATAGTGAATATGAGGAATGGCTCGTTTTGAAGCAAGATCAACTACAACTTCAGTTTCAGTGTCACCCTGAGAGCGGTGAATGGTTTTTCCAGCAGATGGTCGTAAAGGAAATTGTTTTCGAACAATTTGAGCAGCTTTACCTCTCCCTACATAAAACGTTGAACAAACAGGTTTTATTGGTGTCCAAGAGGGCTGGATATCACCAGTATAAAGATGTCTGTTTTCCCTGCGCATTTTTTGTCCAACTTCAGGATGGTCAAACTCTACCCAAATAATTCCCTCTGGACGTTGTGAACTAAGCAGATTGACTAATCTGACTACATTACCAGCACCATTCGTTAGCCCATCATCTAGTCTGATGTTTTGAGAGAGCTCAGTCCTTTCATTTTCTGCAATTTGAAGACGAGTGGCTAGTTGCATGGTTTTTCGAGGATAATCTGGTACCTGTCTCAATAAGCGTTGCTTTAATTCGTCAGATTGAGCACCAATCACACTATCAACTGCTTTCACAGTATACTTTCTGCCAGCTGCAGAATTGAAAATTGTCCAGTTGAAGTCATCAACTCTGTTGTTTTGAATGAAAAGGTGTGGAGCATGTCTGGGATAGTTAAGATCAGCATTTTCAATCATTCTTGTTCTTAGTATATTCAAGTCATTATTGGTATGGATGCCCTCACGAAGCTGATTAAGAATTTCGACAAACTGACGACTTTCTCTCTGCCTCATAATTTCATGCAACTCAAAGAAGCATAGTCAGTTCCCAAATCTTCAAAAACATAACCATCAAACACTGGTTGAAGTTGAAAGAGATCTCCAATTGTAATAATGCTCACTCCTCCAAAGTCATTAGTGGTACCTCTGATATCTTGTAGACGTTTATTAATCTGAATACTAAACATTGAATTTCCAACCATTGACACCTCATCAATAAAAATTATCTTTAAACCGGCAAATTTACATCTTATAGAGTTCAGACGACTGGCATCTAGCTTCTTGTAAATTTTTAAGGACTGGTTTGCAGGTACCGCCAGGGCACTATGGATTGTACTACCTCGAATATTGTAGGCAGCTTTGCCAGTTGGAGCAACAAGAATAGCTTTTATTTCATGAAAATTATCACCAGCTCTTGTGATTAAATATTTGTAAACTGCTTGAAACAATGCTTTTGTCAAGTGAGATTTACCCACTCCAGCTCCACCAGAAAGGAAACAATAAAAGGGTTCATTACTTGTCTTGACAAGGTGTAGAACATGGTAAAAACATTTCAACTGTTCTATGTTAAGGTGGCGCAGGACCCTTGCTCATGAATAAATTCATAAGCTTAATTTCTGGGGTGGGTGTTGTCTTCTAAACCTTCAAATCTCCGAATTTTGAAAGTCGATTCCGCTGAAACTTAATAGGGATATTGGCGGATGATGGAACTATATCATGATTGTGGTTTTTCTGGCAGATCGCGCTGTACGGTGATACGTTAAGCTTCTAAAGTTAGAATTGTGGACATGCAATTTTTGTGTCCAAGCTTTCAACTTGAGAAGCGTTCTAAATTAAATGTTTGTATTACCTAGTGGTAGATAATAACCTCTTTTGTGATGTGACAGAAGCAGATTTTGCAATTTCAAGACTCGTTGAAAGTTATTGCCTTCCAAAGGAGTAAAATTTTGAAAATTAGAATTTGAAACGTTCTATCTTCTTTTTGAAAGGCTTTTTTTCAATTCCGCTTCTGTCACATCACAATACAGTACACTAAGTTTACCTTCCTCGTGTATCAATTCCTGAAATTATATATCCGCGACGAAAGCTTGGACACAAAATTGCCGGTTTTGCCCCGTTCCGAAGACTGACCGAGTCAACAAAGTGTATGACAACAAAAGTTGTGAATCTATTATGATAATTCGGAACATTGAATTACACGTGCCGCAAAACTAAGAACAATAACTTTCTAATTATCAATACGCCGAAAACAAATTTTTTTGAATCGATTATAGTAACGTTATAAAAACACCTTCTCATGAATATTTCGCGTACGGTCGGCATCAGTCGTCACGGTTTCGTGCATACTCTTTAAATAAATACATACATAATGAGAGCAAGGGTCCTGCGTCACCTTAAGGGAACGGATAGTTTGGCGATACTCTTCATCTGGCATTTCATCATATGGGATATTCTGCTCATGATTTACTGAACTGGAGGGAATCCCCAGATCTTCAGAAAGATCATAGTTGCTAACTTCATCTGTGTGACGTGCATGTTCACAGTGGGTTTCCTCAAGGTGACTGTGTTGTGTATTTGGAGCTACAGAATCCCACATATCATCATTGTATTCTACAGTTTGTATATCACCTAATGCTTGGTCTAGTTGCTCACCGCATGGTGCATACTGAGCCAATTGATCATTAATCTGTTCCCTAAATATCTGACTCTGCTCCATGTAGGTCTCGCAGTCTTTAAACAAATCAGTATTTTCATTTCTCCAAGCAGTAAATAGCATTAGGAGCTCACGATAGTGTTTTTCAGGATGACTTTCCTTATTGAACCATACACTTCTAATTACCCTAGCCTTTGAGCGCTTCTGAGTTTGTTTTTGCTTCTTGTTAGTTGTCAATGCATTGTCATTAGTGTTAAGATTAGTATTATCATCTTCATTATTGTCTTCATCAAATATTTCTAAAGGTTAACCATCAACATCAGTTGTCTTGCATTTCTGTAAGTGTTGAAGATTTGATTTTGTATTGTCATACCAAGCGGCCCAATCAGCTAATGTCACATTCTCCAAACAAGATGGTCTTTGTGTGTACCTTTTTATCAGACCACCTGATTCAATATCTTCAGAGTCATCTTCTAGCTGCTGAATATCATCAAATGATTTCAAAAGACAAAACCTTTCATCCGGTAAACCAATATTAATGAAGATCGCTTCACGAGAGGAACGCCGCATTGGTAACTGAAGAACAATATACACTGCCTCTTGTGCACTTATTTCAACACTGTTCAAGAATTTGTTACCAATGTCACAAACTTGCTGTTTAATACCCAGATTGCCCTCTCGAGCTTCCTCACATGCTTTTCTTAAGAGTTCACTCATACCTCGTTGTGCCTTTGATATGTAAGAAACAACATACATTGCACAAGAATAGATATCTAGGATAAATTGAACATCCATGTTTGTTCTCCATGCAAGCAGGCATTGCTTGTTATAATTGTTGATTCTAAGTTCATTTGCATTTCTTTTCAAAAATATGGTTGGTCTATTTAAGGAAGATCGAATGGCAAGAATGTAGTGGTCTTCTGTGACACCAAGTTTTTCAAGAAGTTGTTCAAAGTAAATATCCTTTCCTTCCTTCATGTTATTAAGCTGTTCATTAATTCCTTTCCAGGTAGCTTTGTGCTGATTCAAATTACTAATTTGGTCAAGTTCAGAAAAAGGATGTAATATTTGAGTGCTTTTCATTGGAGGCTGTGGGAAATTGAATCTACATTGTTTCTGAAACTTCTTTTTACATGTAAATGAATGATTATGTATCTGACGAGAAACTAATTGATCCAACTCAGTATTTTCTACAGGTTTTGAACATGAGATAATTTTATCGATAAAATTACAAACTTCTTCATATGAATTTTCACCAAACTTTGGTGCACCTTCAATCCATAAGAGCATGTGAATATGTGGTGAACCACGCTGTTGAAATTCAACTCGATAAAACCAATCTTCTATTCTTCCCAGAGGTTTACAATCACTTTGCAAAAATTTTAAAATAAACTGCTGAACTTGGAAATCAAAATGTCTTGCACAAGTGACAGGATCACTTTGTATTAGCCTTGTTTTTTCCTCCCATGTCATTGCATTTAATTGATCATCGCTGTATATTCTGTTATCAATCAATTCACCTAACATTCTTAACAGATGGTTCCACTTGGTTTCAGCTGCAGAAAAAACTACAGAAAAGTGTTGCAGATCCAAGTTGCCTTATCATAGCGAATAAATCTTTTTTAGCCTTTTCGAAGTATGGTGGAGAACCTCTAAGAGCTCTTAAAAATCTGAAGCCTTCATCTAAGTGAACTAATTTGTCAAACGCTCCTTCTTTTTTAAGTCGCCTGCTGTTAGTGTCTTTCCTTTGGTTTTATGCTTTCGCAAGGCAATCTGGCACTTGCCTAAGATAATTTTCATTTGCAATTTTTCAATTTAAAAAATATATTTTCAACACACTGAGCAACTCTACGGTCGGATCGTCTTAACTCTGATTTGCAAATATCACTATAACACACAGGCACATATCTGTCCTTATTGTCTGCTCTTGCTTGACCACAGAATATACCAGGATATGCTAGCTCTTCACAATACTGGTCTTTAAAGATACTTAATGGACGGTTGCTTTCACCTGGGGCAAAGTTTAAAACCTTTTCACGTTCACAATCTTCTACAAAGTCTGGGGATGTTAACATTGTATCCAAAGTACCAGCACACATTTCTGATTCATCTACCTCATTCCAAGGATCTTCTGTTGCTGTTTCAGTCGGACAAGAATTTTTCTCAAATTCAGTAATGTCTTTAATGGGAAAATGGAAATCTTGCCCAATAACTGAGCACCTTGATACATTTAGAGTCCCTGGTATACCCACCAATGCTTTAAGACCAATAGGATTGGGTGATCTACATGTATGCTGTTTTGCACACACCTTGACAAGAACAACATTTTGTGGCTCAATAATTTTATATCTAAACTGTCTCACCACAGTAGTCATACTTACAGTAGCTGTTGCTTCACTGCATTGTGTAGATAAGTCATCTTCTAGTGGTGGTAGATCATGAACAATGGCCATGTGCTTAGTAAAAAGGGATTGGTCTTTTCCCAGGCACTACACAAAGAACAAAAAAACACAACTTCATTACTATTACAATCATTTTCATGGAAAATTGGAATGCGTTTGCTTTCCTCAAAGATTCACCATCAATTTCTACACCATGATTATACACCATATGACTTTCTAAGCTCACCCAGTTTGTTAAAACTTGCTCACAGTCAAGGCAAATAAATACTTTATCAGAATCAAACAAAAACAATCCACCATTTTGTGACAATGATTGCACTGTACATGTGCTATCCAATGACTTATTTGAAGCTACTGGTGTGTTCATTTCTGTAAGGTTACTTGAACTGCTGCCAGCACTATTATCATAAATGTCATTTTCTTTACATCCTGTGAACAAATCATTCCACTCTGGGTTAAGTTTGATGCTTTCTTGTTTGTATAATGTGCCATTTTCAGTCAGCCACTTAGCTGCTTCAAAAACTTTGGATGGTCTTATGTTTTGAGACAGAACATAGTTCTTGTACTTTAATTTTCTCTTAAGTTGTACTTTGATAGTATCTGTTTCAGTTGATAGTCTTGGTAAAATATTCACTGTATTAACAACATCAGCAGGGACATTCACTATGTTCCCATGAATTTTAAACTGCTTTCCCCTTGCTGCCTCATGTATCTTTTGAAAGATCAATCTAGGTGATACAAGTCTCCACTCCAGTTCTGTTAAGTCTAAAAGATTAGGTTTACATGGAAAACTCATTTTATTTTGGGCTGCACATGGAGGGATTTTATTCTGCTTTAGGTGATTATAACAGGTACGACAAACCCACTGTACTAAACAAAATGTCTCACTAGTACATGTAGTTGTTCTTATGCATCTTAATACAGCTTGATTATCAAGTTTCAATACAGTTTCAGCTTTGACAACACTATGTTTGTACCATAGCTGATCACAACATATGCAAACAAATGTCGGTCCTGCAGCAGCCAGCTCATGAAACTTAACAACCAACCTCTCACAACATGTTTGTTTTAAGTGATCTTCCAGTTCCTGTTCTTGACTTTGAACTTCTTTCTTATTTTGGCAGTTTTCCAACCTCATTTCTTTCTCTTTGGCATTTTCAGATTCTTTTCTTGCTCTATAGCGTTCTCTCCTTTTTTTTAACCTGATTTCTTTCTGATGTTTACTTTCAGTTTCCTTTAACCTTCTATCACTTTCCCGACGCTTTTTTAATCTCCTTTCTTGTTGTTCTTTGCTTTCAGTTTTTGTTTTTTCCTTCTCTGTTCCCGAGACTCCAATAACCTATCTACTCTCTCTTCTTTGCTTTCAGTTTTTGTTTTTTTCCTTCTCTGTTCCCGAGACTCCCTTAACCTATCTTCTCTCTCTTCTTTGCTTTCAGTTCTGTTTTTTCTTTCTTTGTTCCCGAGACTCCCTTAACCTATCTTCTCTCTCTTCTTTGCTTTCAGTTTCTCTGTTTTTTCTTCTTTGCTCCGAGACTTCGTTAACCTATTTTCTTTCTGTTCTTTGGTTTCAATTTCTTTCCTTTTTTGGTTGCTTTCTCTGTATTTTTGCAATATACTTTCTTGTCCACCTTGAGTTTCACCTCCGTTTTGTCTCAATTTTTCTCTCTAAACCTTAGCAGGCTTTCTTCTTGTTCTTGGGATTTTGTTTTCTCTTCCTGCTATTTTTATCTTCATTTTCTAGCAAGTAATCCTGTCTTTCCAATTCAAAATTGTCACAGTGTGTTTTTTTTGGCATGTCATCTGCATTCACTGTTGTCGAAGTGTTGCCATTTTTCTCCAAAACAATTTCTTTATTGTAATTTTCATCTACCACAAGGTGATTACATGCTCTTTGGCCAAACAACCCATTGCAGTGTATAGATTGATCTACTGTGGCAATTGAACTACAAGAACTTGTGTATCTCTAATTCTGATTACCTGATAAATTGCTAACTTTAATACCCAACACTTCAAATGGGACGACACTCTTTTCACTATAAAAGTTTTGAAGATATTGCACTGTTTTCTCTATACTGTTCAATTCCAACAGAATGGCTCTTCCATTTGCAGTGAGATTTCCATACATATCTCGTGAATGAGAATCAAAAATTCTGTAATGACCTTTATTGTCAAAGATAATGGCATTATAGTCTTTAATTAACATATTAAGCACATGTTGCAATGGTAGAAAACAGTCTCTTATATCAGACATATGTAAGTCCCCACTAAAGCTATCACTGCAATTAATGGAAAAGTTTTCATCATTGATTGACAAAGCAGAAGGAATCTCAGACAGCAATAAGAAGTCTTTTCCTGCTAAATTACTAATATGAGAATAAAGTTCATTACCGAGCATCAGTATTTCATTTAGGTTATCTCTACACCAAGTAGATGCATTGGTTTTACAATTATAAACAACTGCAGTTGAGCACATCGCCACGCACTGTTTACCAGCATTTCTTCCAAACCGTGAAATATCACCTTGATGATAGTCAGCTGTAATTGTTTAGACGAATCCACAAAGTAGAAAGGGCCAGGATTCATTTCCACATCATTAGCAAGTCGAATCAGCAAGGGAATGTAAAAACGATACAACCATATTTGAGTGAACCAAAGCCTGGCATAATAAGTCATTTGCCACGAGCGGATTACTCTTTTCAACGTTGGAAGATATATTGCTTCCAAATAAAGCATAAACAACAACATAGACCAGAATTTCCCTTTCACGCGATTTGAGTATTCTTTGGCTTCGATATGAATTTTATGTAACCCCACTGCGGCTCTATATTGCATTAAAGACACCATGATCTATACATCAACGCAAGTTCAAGCTAAAGAAATATTTTAGATGGCTTACCTTTTCCGGCAATCTTTTCAATCAAGGAACTGTTTTCGGTAACTTGTCTCTTTTGTCTCAAGCTTCCCTTCTGAACTTCAAGCTCACGCAATTCAATATATTTCTCAGTGCTATTTCAATGATATTTCAGTGCTATTTCAGTGCTATTTCAAGATAGGCAAGGACCCGGCCGAAAAAGCGCTCACGTATAAAAACACTCGACAATTTAATGTGGGCCCTTGACCTATCGCGTATGCGTGTAAGCTTATCTCGATACTGCTGTGTGCACGAGTTTAAAGCTTATATGTGTTTGTACGTGAGCACAAATATATCCGATATGTGATAAAGTACCAGTCACCTTTGATTACTGGCTCAGTCCGGCTGGAGTTCTTTGCGAATTGCCCCAAAGAATACCAAGATGGTGGATCGTAAAGAAAATAAACCAAAACATCACGTGACCTTAGCTCGCTTCCAGTGCTTTTCGGTTCAATAGTAATCCATCTGCATTCACCGTACCAAAATCGATAACGGTATGCCGACATATAAGCGATGACGTAATGACGTCATCGCTTAAAAATAGCTTATCTCTTGTAACAGTGCTTTGCAGTTTCAAATGGCTAAAATAAGCGTAAATGATGCAAATGGAGATTTGCGTGACTGTGTTAGTCTTGTGTAGTGCGTGTGTTTCCGGACATTGTTACGATAAGAGTACCCAGTCACTTTCCCTTTCGCACGCTACCCGGCTTTGCTTGGAAGACATTTCAGTTTTAAAATAGGTTATAGCAACAGCAATAGGTATGATGACAAAAAAGGTACAACTATTTGGCGTTAGGAGCTTGTAATTAACACAGTGAAGCTCTGCAAATTATGACAACGATTTGCAGAATGATTTTAGATAGCAGCTATATTAATGGATACAGGTACGTAAACAAAAATGCTTAGAAAAAGCCGTGGGAAATAGATGATATCACCTAATATCAGCCTTTGATGTGCCAAGAACGAGCTACATCTGAAACTATGTGAAACCATTGTTTATTTTACTGAAAGATTCTGTCTATTTTTCATTAAATATGAGATAACAATCCGAAGATTGACGAAGACTTACGAAGATACTTCGATTATATCCGTGATACATTTCATCATTGGATTTAGTATACATGTATCAGTTGATTAATTATCGATTGATAGAGTTATTGACTATTTATCGACTCTCGACATTTCAGTCTACTCTCGACATGTTACTCTCTACTCTCGACATGTTACTCTCGACTCTCGACAATTACCCAGACTCACTCTTTCGTACTCTTTCATGACCATGGAACGGCCCAATCGGTATTTATCATTGACATGACAAAGACTAGACAATCGCGGACGGAAATTGATCTCATAATTAAGTGACATGTTGTTTTCTTTAACGAAAAGCAGAATTCTGCAAATCAATGAAATCAGTAAGTTGTGGTCGGGGGGGGGGGGGTACTCCCATATATTAGCTATATAGGTATGTGCGGCCCCAAAGGGTATTGTTTTTGAGCTGTTTTGTCTGAAATAGGATATAGATTTTGACCATTTTGGTCTGAAATAGGGTATGTTTTGTGCCCTTTGGCCTGGAATTGGTTTGGCTTTTAGACGAAACTATTTTCCTCATTAACATCGGGAAATTTGAAGCCCTTTAACTTTTCAAATGTTTGCGCAAATGGAACCCATTCCTGGGTAGATGAAGTCATGTACGTAGACATGTCAGTACTAATTTTTTTAGGTCTGAAATAGGGTATCGATTTTTGGGTCAGGTCTGAAATAGGGTATGGAAAATCACATATTTTGGTCTGAAATAGGTTAAGGGTTTCAAGAAGCAGGCCGCACACCCCTACCAAAAATTTCAGGGAGTACCCTCCTTCCCCGGGGGGGGGGGGGGGGGGGGGGGGGGTTGTGGTATGTTCAGAGTTATCTTTCCTCGACACAGCAAATGAGTCTGTTGTTTTTAACCCATTGACGCCTGTACCGGCCAAACCGGCCAGGCGCAACGACCTCTGAATTACCTATACCGGCCACAACCGGCCAGAAAGAACACGTGTTTACAAATGCACTTTCCCTCCCTCCCTGGAGAGTTTTTGGTTCCCCTATTGTTCTATTGTTTTAGAGGACAAATAAACCAATCAGAATCCACCTTTTGCGCATATTTTTAGAGAACTCTAGGGGCTCTAGAAAGAAGGTTTTTTGTCTTGATCTTGCACGGGTCAAATTGAACAAGAAAAGTATGGCGCGCCTTCCATGTCTGGGAGCGAATGTACAAACTTTCAGGGCCTTGTTTTCATTATTTAACACGGAAAATTACCTCTTCGAAGCTTGAAATGAAAAGGAGAAACACCAATTAATTTCTAAGTGGCTTCAAAACGAATTATCACCGAGTACAGACTGAATAAACCTTGCTGGAGAAGAATTTATACTCTCCTTCGGCGGCCGGGAATTGCGAAGACATCGAGCGGCCGCTTCAAAACAAATATTCACAGACTAATTATGGATCTTCTCAAGACTCCTAAAAGCGAAATGGTAATGTACTTTATTTCTTTGAATGTGTATGGAATTAGTGGAAGGATTTTTAAAGCGATCGATTTGAACAAATGACTGCAAAAGTCATCGCTAAAAGTCCAAAACTTTTGCTTCGCGTAATAAACAACGAATTTGACGGCGAATTGCACACAGCGGCACCAGATTTTTCATAAATATTATTATGCTTTTGGACACGTTTCTCGGCTTCAGTTTGAATGAAAGTTTATTTCAAACATAGTTTCTTTCAAGTTTCTATAATTTATTCACCTTTAACGGGGAATTTTAGGTTTTCAAAGAAATGAAATGAACAACAAACTTCTCGCACGCGGTGATATTTGATCTGCGTATTTACGACGATTTCCTCGCCTTTGTTTATTTAAGCTTATTCGCTTCTATTTTCGGGAAATTACCACAGTATTTCAGAAATGAATCCTGAATAGTTTATTAATCATACCAACGAGAAAAAAGGAGAAATTCTAAGTGTTAAATTCTTTAGTTTCGAAAGCGAAAACGATTTACGCCGCGGTAATTAAAGTTAAGCTTATAACACTCGCAATCAGTAATTTTATCATCTCGAATTACCGCTTTTGACCGCTTTTCTGCGGCAAGAAAATACTTCTTTGCCGTTGAATTAATGAAAGTACAAGTTGACCAAAATAAAACCGACTTTTTACCAGAGTATTTTGTGATATTTGTGTCTTTTGTACAAAGTCTTTGTGCTTTCGCTAGTTTCTAAAATCAATCAAAAATGGCGTGCAGTAGTGAAGAAAATTTTATCGTTGTTTTCAAGTTTTGTAATCAGATCAATTTATCAAGGCATTGATGTTTTGTAGTTATAAATTGGTCTTTCAACCTGTCTAGTTGGAATAAAAGTGTACAAAATAAGCTAATTATTTGTCTGTATTTACTGCGCATATGGTTTATTTGTTCAACTCGCACATTTCGCTCAAATCCCGAAAAGCTCCAGGTAATTCAGGGGTGGCTGCGCGGCTAAATCTCTAGTAGTCAATGGGTTAACCTAAGTCCAAGTTCTTCCAAGATCTACAATAGCAAACTCTGATGTAGCCTTCCTCTAGTCCAATCTCGTAAACAGGAAATTGTGCTGGACAGACATCAAACTGTTCGAATACAAAACTACAACAATACCCGGGTGCCAGGGGGATTTTCCCTTGAAGAGGAGCGCTGAGGCCAGCGGGTTTTGTCGTCGCGGCTTGCCGTTCACAGTTTGCGCAGAGTAAAAAAACACCTCTCACTCGGGGTACTATAAAAAATACTTATTAATTCTGTAACGCTTCAAGCTGCTTCAAGTCTATTGCCTCCAAACAAACATTTTCTTTAATCCTTGCCGGTAGCCTGCGTAGCATAATATGTTATTAATTTAAGTCTATATACTGTAACATTTTAAGCCACTAATCCAGTATGTAAATATATAATATATTAATTTACCGACGGCTTTGTCAGGCTCTTATTTTCCCCTAGTTTTCATGGCTTCAGCACCTGGGGATTTTACCATCGCGCGTCGACGAGCGCCAGCTACGCAGGCTACGGCGGTCGCTTTGTTCTCCAGCGCATCTTCTCCAGGGAGTCAAGGCTAGTTTCCCTCCTCTCGCGCGAGGCTTTGCTAGGCTAGGCTTATTAATTAAACATTAATCTGCTTATAGGCCTGGCCAAAAAGATTATTACAGTACATTCTACACAGGATGATTCACATCAACATAAAAAATTTATTATAGGGCACTAAGCAATACCCTGCTCTCTTAAAATACAATAGCTCACCGACTTCGCGATCCTTCTCGCGGACAACAAACTCTGTTCAGTTTACCATCGTGTCATTTTGACCAGTATAAACAAAACTTGAAACATACCCTCTTGAATACAATTACAATCACCCACTGTTTTCTTTACAAAACAACGGAAATAGTGCTCATTAATGGGATGATCTTATCTTTCGTCTACATTCTTAATGGTTCTTGAAATTTCTCAAACCACTGAAGCAGACAAGTTCGTCTACAATTTTAGAAGATAATCATTCCTCGTCTTGAAATTAAAAGCCTATAATTTTTGTCACGATGTCCAACGCGAAAGTCTTGTGGCCCATCAGCAAAAAACATGCAATATTTTTGTTTATACAGCACCATTCGTGCTGACAGAGCAAAATTCTCAAATCAGTCGTCATACTAATAACTTGCACCATCAGCCTTTCGACAACTGAAGCTCTTAACGATTTTCAAATATTTAAAGAGTCCAAAACTGACACAGCACCACTGATTCCAAAATATTTGGTCACTAAGCAATACTTTCCTCTCGTAATTACTAGTGGCTCGCCATCTTCTTGTCGCGACTTCACCCCTCGCATGTGAGACTTAATGAGTCTGTCATAGCCTAGCCAAGACAAGCTTAACGAATATCAGGTCACACGACAACCTTTTACGTAGCTGTAAAATTTCATTTATCTTTTATCAATTGCTCGTACGTTTTGAAAACAAATAATTGTACATGTGATACTGTTTCATTCGCCTTTAACAGTGAATGATTTTCAAAAGGCAATTACAGGTCATTCAGCAATACTCTGCTCCAGTAAACAAGCTCGCTGCCTTAGATTATCGCGGCTTTTCTCCTCAGCGTGAAAAATGACCAGCACCTTCGCGGACAAAAGCTTCGAAAAGCTTCAAGACTGTGGCTAAAACGCGATCCTGCTCGTAGTTGTCTACACCTCCCATGTAAACTTGTCTTTAATAATTTTGCAACGCAATTTCTCTTGTGACACCACTGTCAACAAAGCGAAAGTCTTTGACAGTTGTCATACCAACCTTTCAATCGAACAATACCATTTGTCTTCGCAGGAATTCAATTGTTACACAAAAAGTCTTACACAGGAATGTAAAGAATGCTTCGACGATGGCAATAACTGGGTGCGCAGCAGCCATTAAAAAGACAGCCCACACCTGAAGAGGAAACCACCATGCCCACCTCCAACAAACGAAAGGAATCTGCATGTAAAAGTACGTCACAGAAACAACAGCGTGTGGCACCTCGTCAGATGTGACTGGAAGCACGAGTTTTCAATCCACGAAGAAGAAACGACATTCACACAAACAGGACATTACTGACGCTCAGGAAGAAGCCCTTTCTTCGTTGTCCGCCATTGCCCCATCATCCACTCAGAAAAAAAAGAAAAACAAGAAGACTATTGATGTTCAACGACCAAAGACTGACACTTAAAAGTAACATATCACGCAAGTATTCAATCAAGGCACCAAAATATTGGATTCCTTGATGAACCAAGCCTTTAAGAGAGCATCTCCAGAAAAATCGAACTTTGACCGGCAAACTTCAAAATTTCAAAATCACTCAAACTTTGGCTGTTAGTAGTCCATATTGAGTCATTCATTGCTATGTGGTTCATTTGTCAAATAATTTATTGTTTTGGCAGAAAATGACGAAAATCAATTTCAGGGCTCCATACAAGAAAATTTGGCTTGAAAAATTAGCCATTTTTAAGCGAACCGCTTGCGTTAACTATTAATCCAGAAGACATCCACTTGATATCAGCGTATTCTACGACTATTCGAGGTTCTATTTTATAATTTCCATAAAGATTGAAAAACTTATGGCACTGAGAGAGGCCTGAAAAAAATCCCCCTGTTTCTCTATGGCAATTACTAGCTCGATTGAAAAAATTATTTACCCTACTACCTTTATCACAAATCAAATGAAATTTAGGAATTACACTAAGGAGAAAATGGCCTTTTAACTGATATAATTTTTTTTCTGGGGAAATTATATTGCGCTCTGTGAGAGAGCGCTCAAAATGGCCGAAAAATGATATACGTGACTAGTGGATTGCGTGACATAACCGTGACCGTAGCACATATTTCAGTGCTGCTTTAGTCAAAGAAATGGTAAAATCCAAATTCCTGCCTTGGGGATATTAAAAAAACACTTTCTTTTGAGAATCTCAGTATTTTTCGTACATCATTGATGCTTCCCACGATGATGTGACGTAAGAAAATGGTTTATTTCACTGTGTGAATTGTACTTTGGCTTATAAGAAATTCTCTGATATCCACGCTATTTGAACTTAATCTTGTGTAATCTTGTTGTTTTTCTAACATTCATTCTCAGCTAAACACTTCTCCGTCTGGGTATTAATTTACATATCATACATGTATGTGTTACAAGAGGGTTACCAACTTTAAATGTATAAATACTAGGGTGGATCTAAGGGGTGGGGTCAAGGGTTTCTGGACCCCCTTTTCCATTATGGTAGATACTTTAAGAATAAACAAATTACATTGCTTTACGCGTTTTGACACCTAGCGGGAATTGTATCTATTTCTACATTTACATATAAATATAATTTCTTTTTCATCCATACTGTTGTCAGAACTTACTCATTTAACATGGAATTGTATCTATTTCTATATTTGCGCACGAAATGCTCTATGACAAGGCCATGTTAGACTACTCGACTAAACTGAACTGTGGCGCAAGCAAAGCTCCAACAGTGATACATGTAGAGGGAAGTAGATCATCACTACCAGCCACACCTACTCTCTCGATGGGATGGGCACTGATATCGACACAGTCATGAAGGCTTTGAATTTACCGACAAACAAAAGCAGTACCTAAATGTCAAGTTTCAAATTGGAGAGAGAACCGGGAAGAAGGACGATCGACCGACGTCTCTAAAGCGATGAGGATTGCGAAAGATAGCAACGGGGAGAGATTATTCGCGTACGGCTATGGCGATTTTCTCACGAGCCAGTAAATTAATAATAATAATAATAGATCAGCTGTGAAAAGAATCACAGCTGGTGTAAACCTATGTGCGATGCAGTAAATAAGGTTGTCAAAGGTTGCAGACTGGCAACCGAAAGCTCATATTTTAAATTTTTAACCAGAGAACGATTTTTTAAATTTTTACAATAAAATATGTACATAAATAATTGTTCTTATAAAAATAGTCTAAAATATTTATAATTTAAAAAGGAAAGAAGAAATATTCCAAAAAATATAAAGTTACCTTATTATAGGAAATTAACACTCGTGTTAATTAAGGTATTTGAAATTAACGCGACTTAAATTAACGCGAATTGGAAGGAAAATTAATTCCGAATAAAGGAAATTAACGCGAAAGAGGAGGTAAAATTTCAAATGAAGGAAATTAACGCGTTTAACTCAAAGAAACAAATATATTTTGGGCGAAATACAAGAACTCAGATGTCGAGAACTGCTCTTCTGAAAGCGAGGGTGAACTGGAAATAATGTTTTATTGCTTTTTTTTAGACTTTTACATTGTACAAGATTGTAATACAGTGTGCAGAAAAGAGAAAGCTATTGTTTTCTAAGTGTCAAATATGTCTGAAAAAGGATCCAGAATTTGGGGTAATAATAATGGAAATTAAGGTCGCGGAAATTAACGCTCTGACTTAATTAATGTCGCGGAAATCAACGCTCACAAAAATTACCGCGACTTAAATTAACGCGAATTTTTCAAATTCGCGTTAATTTCATGGAGCGTTAATTTCCTATAATATGGTACATATCGAAAAAGAAAAAGAAGAAAAAGAATATGACAATTTTCATCTAACTCTAAAAAGTATCGATGATTATACGAAAAATCTGACTAAATAATTATATAAATTTCCCTGAGAGACGAGCTTAGTAGCCGGCGCTTTTCAAAGATAGTTTTCCAAAAGGGTATTTAAATTAGTTTAACCCTATTCTGCCTGGGGGGGGGGGGGGGGGGGGCGGAAAGTGCCCGCGCTGATTTAAAACCTTTATTACTTTAAGGAAATGTAGCCAAACTTTGTGACTTTTCCTAAAAAATTATCTGGGAACATGTTGGTGCGTCAATGTTTTGATCACGTGACTTGACATTTCCATAGCAATCAATTTTTGACAGGTTGTTTTATTCAAATTAGGTGTTTTTCATCTAATTCTTTCGGGTTTTATGTGATTTTTGCTTTTTATTAAGAGTGTCTTCCAAAATCTTTACAGTTTCTGTATCCTTATATTTTTCTTGATTTTTTTTAAATCAAATTTGGAGATTTTCTGACATTTCCGAAAGATTTAGCAATCCAAGATGGCGGATCCAAGATGGCGGATCCAAGATGGCGGATTTTTAAACGTATGACGTCAATTTGGCGTGATATGACGTCGTGATCGACACGTGACTGTTACCAAAATAAACATTTTTTGATGCTTTACACACCATATAAGTTTCATTTCTTTTGCATTAATACTTATGAAGATATATTGGGGGGGGGGGGGGGGGCACATTCTGCCTCCCCCCCCCCCATCCCCAGGCTCATGAATGAAAAACAAAGCCCAGGCAGAATAGTGTTAATTTAGTTGGTACTCAAAGATGTTACAGATAACAAATAACAGTCTTTATTGTCACATGTTAAATGAGTAAGTTCTGACAACAGTATGGATGAAAAAGAAATTATATTTATATGTAAATGTAGAAATAGATACAATTCCCGCTAGGTGTCAAAACGCGTAAAGCAATATAATTTGTTTATCCTTAAAGTATCTACCATCATGGAAAAGGGGTCCAGAAACCCTTGACCCCACCCCTTAGATCCACCCTAGTATTTATACATTTAAAGTTGGTAACCCTCTTGTAACACATACATGTATGATATGTAAATTAGCACCCAACCGGGGAAGTGTTTAGCTGAGAATGAATGTTAGAAAAACAACAAGATTACACAAGATTAAGTTCAAATAGCGTGGATATCAGAGCATTTCTTATAAGCCAAAGTACAATTCACACAGTGAAATAAACCATTTTCTTACGATGATGTACGAAAAATACTGAGATTCTCAAAAGAAAGTGTTTTTTTAATATCCCCAAGGCAGGAATTTGGATTTTGCCATTTCTTTGACTAAAGCAGCACTGAAATATGTGCTACGGTCACGGTATGTCACGCAATCCACTAGTCACGTATATCATTTTTCGGCCATTTGAGCGCTCTCTCACAGAGCGCAATATAATTTCCCCAGAAAAAAAATTATATCAGTTAAAAGGCCATTTTCTCCTTAGTGTAATTCCTAAATTTCATTTGATTTGTTATAAAGGTAGTAGGGTAAATAATTTTTTCAATCAAGCTAGTAATTGCCATAGAGAAACAGGGGGATTTTTTTCAGGCCTCTCTCAGTGTCATAAGTTTTTCAATCTTTATGGAAATTATAAAATAGAACCTCGAATAGTCGTAGAATACGCTGATATCAAGTGGATGTCTTCTGGATTAATAGTTAAAGCAAGCGGTTCGCTTAAAAATGGCTAATTTTCAAGCCAAATTTTCTTGTATGGAGCCCTGAAATTGATTTTCGTCATTTTCTGCCAAAACAATAAATTATTTGACAAATGAACCACATAGCAATGAATGACTCAATATGGACTACTAACAGCCAAAGTTTGAGCGTTTTTGAGTTTTCACATTTTTGCCGCTATTTTCCGATTTTGTTTGATTCTTGTGGAGATGCTCTCTTAACAATTTGTACTACCACGCAACAGAGCTCATGTCATCGAGCGAACAGTTGAGACACGCAAGACAAACTATGTCATCAAGCGAACATTTGAGCCATGCCTACTATGAAGAGTTACATAGAGCGAACACTTGAGCCACACAACACAGCCCATGTCATCGTGCGAACACTTGAGCCACGCAAGACAAACCATGTCATCAAGCGAACATTTGAAGAATCACCTACTACTACTATGAAGAATCACATGCCCATGTCATCGAGCGAAACACTTGAGCCACGCAACACAAACCATGTCATCGAGCGAACATTTGAGCCACGCCTACTATGAAGAGTTACATCGAGCGAACACTTGAGGCACGCAACACAGCCCATGTCATCAAGCGAACACTTGAGTCATGCAAGACAAACCATCTCATCGAGCGAACATTTGAGCCACGCAACAGTATCCATGTCATCGAGCGAACACTTGAGCCAGGCAACACAAACCATGTCATCGAGCGAACATTTGAAGCACGCCTATTATGAAGACTTACATCAGGTGAACACTTGATGCCCGCAATCACTTCCAATGTCCATTTCCCATCACACTTTTCGGGCGTCTGAAAGTTACAGGAGCTGTGTGTAGAGCTCAACCTCACTTCAAAACGACAACATCACAAGACATGAGGCGACATTGGAGCGAAATACACAATATCGGCTCTGTGTTGAAGACGACAAACATGCCTTGCGGTTGCATGTACACAAGACACGTCCAACAAAGGAACAATTTACTTTGTGCGATCTTGTTCACTTTTCGTGGAATGTTAGCTATTGTCTAAAAAATAAGACTGGCACAATTTTAAGTCCATCGGGTGGAAGGTGTAACACAAATTGCAGCAACAAAGTTTAAAAAGTGGCCAGCCTTTTGGAAATTTATTCAACATACCATTTCTAATAGAATAGGGTCATCGATGTTAAATTTTGACAGCAATCATTTTGCATCAGTGGCTAACGGTCCACCAAAAATTAACGACCTGAATGGAACGATATTGGGCATACATTGCCTGTTACATAAGACGTCATCATGTCCCAAACTGTTATTATTCCTCATCTAACATCACCAGCTAATCCCTCATGCCATAATCACGTTCACAATCACTACTTGTCAAATAGTTAACTTCAAAACACATTAAAAAGAAATTACAAGTCTCGTCATCACTTAACTTACATAGTCGCAGCCCTTATTGTCTGACGGACAAAAAGAAAAGTAAAAGGGAACCACACACAAGCCCCAGGTCAGCCCATTCGTGCCAACGAGCAAAAGCTCTCTAGAAAGGCGGGCCAGGAAAATTTGTGATTAACAAGATCCCCTGAAGGGATTACAAGCGGCCGATTTCCTCGGGGGGGGGGGGGGGGTAGGGGCTCTCCCTTGTGTACGCTATATAGGAATGTCCCGCTGGACAGGGTTTGGTTTTTGAGCATTTTTGTCTTCCACAGGGTAACCCATACGTTCAGAATAGGATAACGTTGATTGTTATGTAAGTCGTGAAAATTAAAAAATAACAAGCTTACACACAAGCCAAGTAAAACGTAATTTTATTCACCTGTTTACAAGCGAGCGGTGTGTTTGACAATTCTGCTTCGATTCGATTCGATCGCTTCGAGTAAACTCGCGGTCACTGGACTCTAAGGCCTATAAAGAGTCAACACACAAACCTGCGTGACGAAAAACGTGACTGCCTGATGTAATATTGCATCATGCTAAAGGCCCGTTTAAGTAGAAAGAAATTCTACAGAAAGACTGTGGAAGAGAAATTCTCCAGTGGCTAATTTTAGACACTGTCGGATTGCGTCATGTCAACCATGTGGATTTCGCTTGTTTCTTTGTAAAGAACATGAAAAGAGCACTTACACGATACGAAAATCGAAATTTTCTCTAAAAGTAGGAAGAAATTATCCAGAAAGCTTGTGGAAGAGAAATTCTCTAGTGGCTAATTTTAGACAATGCAATGCCAACTGGGGAAAGTGCAGTGACTAGTCTGCAGTTTGCGTGAAACCGTAAGCCGATTCCCCGCTGGGATCGAATAACGCGCAAAGGTCACACCGCCAAATTTAGCACATTTTGCAACAACACTGCTGTTCACTGCTGTGGGACATTTGTCTTTGCTTTTTTCAATGCGATTCCTGTAATAAACTCAATACATGTACGCACTTACACGACACTACAGAAAGCCTGTGGAAGAGAAATTCTCTACTGGCTAATTTTAGACCGAGATGCGATAACATCATGTCAACCGTGTAGAGGGCTAGGGCTAGCGACATGAAAACAAGATCGAATAACGCAGTAACGCAATTCGACTCCTCTGCTCCCTGTGTCATTTCAAGTCATCAAGTTTCATTTCTGCTGAAGTAAGAAAGACGACTTTTTGTTTGTTATCCAACTACATTCTGAAACTCTGCATCCAGCACATACATGATCAGCTTCACATATTAGTATTAAAGAGAATCACTGTTCTTATGCACACATTTTTTATTTCTCCACCGCAAGTATTTGAATTATTTATCTCGTAGGAAAAGACGATTAATAAGCTTATTCCTGACTTCATAGGTTAACTTTAAGATGCTCAGCTTCACAGATTAGTATTAAAAATAATCACTTTTCTTATGCACACATTTTGATTTCTAGACAGAAAGTATTTGAATTATTCATCTCTTGTAGGAAAAGTGTGAATGTTAAAACCTTTCACGACAAACAATTAATAAGCTTATTCCAGACTTCATAGGTTAACTTTAAGATTACTGTGTAGAAACTGAAATATATATCTAAATGCCATCAACTAATGACAAATAGTCATTTGAAAACATACCTTAATTTATCTTAATACCACTAATCCAAGGACACTAATCACGTTTACAAAAACATATACCACGGGGTATCGTAACTGCGATCAGGAAGAGAAATCCCAATGCGGATTGCTTCATGCTCATAGCACAATACCTCTATTGCATCATCTTTACATATGACCAGAGATTGCGTCATGTCAACCGTGGGATCGAATAACGAGAAAAGGTCACACAACAAAATTTAGCACATTTTGCAACAACACTGCTGTTCACTGCTGTGGGACATTTGTCTTTGCTTTTTCCAATGCAATTACTGTAATAAACTAAATACATCTACGCACTAACACGACACTACAGAAAGAATGTGGAAGAGAAATTCTCTACTGGCTAATTTTAGACCGAGATGCGATAACATCATGTCAACCGTGAAGAGGACTAAGGCTAGCGACATGAAAAAAAAGTCCATTTCTTGAAGCGGCCGCTATGCGTCGGCCACTTAAAAAGGGACTCTGGAAAATTCAGGGAAGCAATGATAGAATTAAAAAACTGCCCACATCATGGGCACAACAAGCAAGGTCGCAATGAACGCAAGGCTGCCAGAAGCCAGTTAGGGGATGTTAAGGGTGCAAAAACGAGCGGAGTACTTGCGCCCCAGGGACAAGGAATACCTGTGCCTTCGCAGAAAACAAAACCTTCAAGGGTTGGGAGGGAGGGTAGTACCATTGATTCCCAACAAAGCCTTGGGTTATTACCACCCACCCGCTGCTGTACTTCTACCGAGGTGCTCCTACAAGTTTTTAAACGTTGCACTGAAATATACTCGAAAACTCATTATTGCACTTATTTTGTACATATATATAAGTATATAAACGTTTCTGAAACACATCACCGATTTCGTTCATTTTTGGTGTGTGATGCTTCTGTTGAGTTATGTGTTGTGCCGAAAGTTTAGTTTCTCTAGTTAAATCCTGTGAGAGTTACGATTTCTTGAATGTGGTCGTTTTCCATACATTCCTTCTTGTGAAAAATTCGGGTTTTTTTCTTCTTCTTGGAATCCTCTCAGATTTCGTACTACAGATGTCTTATGACGCGAAACGTGTGTATCTCGAAGGGTTTACATTTGTACCGTAACGCTTGGAAATGAAGAGCAAAAGTCGTAGACCAATGTTCTGGCGTCACTATGTCTATACTAATGTAATATTCAGTATCATGCTTACGTAGGCTGCTTGAGCATTGCGTGGGCTGTGACATGGTTAAATTTGGCGTATTGTAATCTACTTTTGTCAAATATATCACAAGTTAAACATGCTGTGTCGGTCTGTATTTGGCACTTTTTTTGGTTTCAACGTTTTTTTCCGGATAGTCTCTCATAGATAGGATATGTATATTTCAACAGTTTTGAACAATAATAAGCACATACAAAGGGTATCTTAAGAGCTATAACTGGACAGAAGATGAAGCATTTTAGTCGTATTACTTAGGAGATACGTATCAATAAACATCGATCAGAAAACCTGTGTTTTTTCGTCAATTTCTGGTCGTTTTGTGTTCACATCATATCTCCGGTATTTTGGCATTTGTCACATTATGGATACACATGATGGTAGTGCTGGTAAAGTGAAGTTTGTGGTTGAATTTCAGTAATGAAAACGTCTATTTAGCGACAGTTACCATCATGTGAAATCTCCTAAAAATGCTTTCTGAGTTGTGACACCATGTTTTGGACATTTTATCTCCGGTTTTTTTTACGATCTCCTACGTTCTGAATAAACATGGCAGTACTGCTACTAAAGTACAGTTCGGTCAAGTAATTTGTTCAAAGATATTACAAGTTAATCATGCTGTGTCGGTCTCCGTTTCTCACTTTTTGGGTGGTTTCGACATTTTTTTGGGGGGTGTCCCTCATAGGTAGGATTCGTATATTTCAACCGTTTTCGATAATAGTACACACACTGAAAGAGCGTTATAAGGGCTACTAGTGAACGGTAGATAGATCGTTGTTGTTGTTGTATCACTTAGGAGATATGTGTTGTCAAAAGTCGCTCAGAATGACCTGCTTTTGTCTTCTTTTTCTGGTATTTTGTTTCTATCTGTGTCTTGTTCTGTAAATACAGTAGTATTGTTACATTGCTATCAGTTGTGTACTTTACTGCATAACATCGATGACAAATACATCGAAAAAATCATTCCACTTTTTACAATTTTCAATACAGTAAATGTCTGTTATGATTACGGATAGAGCAATACAAATCCCACTGAATACAGTCCTTCATTCCGCTTAATAAACCATTGTACAAAGTATGTCTCAAATGAAAACTATACAATACACTGTGGTCAAAAAGTGACAAAATGTAAAAAAAAAACACTTTTCACAACATTGACATTTCATTTTGTGCTATTTTCTACAGAAGAAATGTCAGTGACATTTTAATCTAAAGCCAGGAACATTTCTATAAATACACAGCATTATTAAGTCTAATAAGCAGACTTATTGAGTATAACTAACATAAAAACTTGAAAAAGTACTGGCATCTCAAACCTTGAGAACACGAGAAAAAAGCGCCATTTTGGCAACATTGACATGTCATTTTTTGTCCATTTTTCACAGGCCGAATATCAGTTACATTTTTATCAACAGCAATGAAACTGCACATGAATAAAGAGCTGAATGAAGTGTATCTAACAGTGGTATTGACAATATTTCAAATGAAAAGACAAGAAAGTACTGTAATGTTAAATTGTATAAAAATACCATTTTTCGTAGCATTTACATTTTTTTTTTCTCGATTGTCTGCACAGCTAATCTCAGTTATCTTTTAATCTGAAACAGTGAAACTTTGCATGCTAGTAGTCCTACGTCCAGTGTAATTTACTGTTATAAATTATGGTTACGAAATAAAAAGCCAAGAAAGTTATGACATGCCAAAGTAGGCCTCTTTTCCAAAGTCCAAACTGAAAAACTTCAAAATCTCATAATTCTGTCGCGTTATTGCCAATGAGTTCTACAGGACTCATCTTCACAAGAAACTGCCGATGTACTCTTCTGGATCCAGCATATGTCATGGACGTACTGTCACCATTCTGGCGGCCTGAACGCTCAGAAGATGTTGCCATCCTTTAGAAACCGAAAACCGCTGACAGCAATGCAAACCTGCTCCTGCGAAAAAGAAAGGTACTGCTTACCATCACCAGACGACGTGCCTATTTATCTGCTAGACTTAACAACGCAAGAAATTCAGGCTCTCAGACCGCTCGATGTACACACAGGCGATTACGAGAAAAAGCAACACGGTTACAGAGTACGTACCAGTCCATTTCGAGTAACCTGGAGCAAAACCAGTGTGGTGGAAAAAATTCATCGTGTTTGAGACCCAGCTTCACGGCATTGTTGTCAACTGGCTTACCAAGCGCTAATGAACAACAGTGGCTCCGATTATCGGAAATTTGTGGAAATGCAGCAAAGTGGAGTCAGAGATCCATGGCCTTATGAAATCTTCACAAGTGAGCACTACAACAGAGTCAAATGCTCCTTGTGGCCAAAACTTGTATTACCAACGGACACTGCGAAAGCCATTTACAGGGTGGGGAGTCGCGTCATAGCGGTAAAGTCGCCTATCACACCAAAGTGCTGGGACCAATGTTGGACTACATGCTGTCCTATGAAATCCTCCATTACCAGTATGACAGGTGGATGTTCAAGACCATCACTGGTGCTGTCAATTCTGCACGATTGGCGCGCTGTTCGCCGGCTAAAAGTCTAGACGAGAAAACATTCAGCTACGGCTTCTGGCAATGGCAACACCGATTTCTCATCGACGCAGTGCGCCAACACGGATATCCCTCATTTTTCGTCACCATCAGCCCCTACGAATGGACATTTCCTTTCCCACCATGGCTAGATAACATCAGAGAAGTTGCAGGTCGCAGTCACACAGAACTGCCAATTGCAGAGACGCTGCACATTGCGCATGTCTTGGAACAGCTTGTCCGTGGCCACATCTGTGGAGCCAACACAAACAGATGGAGAAGTCACATCTTCACCTGCTACTCCTAACGTGACCAATTATTTTTACTGCTTCGAGTTTCAAGATCGCGGCACCGTACATCTCCCACTTTTAATCTGGGTTAAAGAAGTAGAAGAGATTCAAGCTCACTTACTCAATGCCACCATTCCCCGGAAAATACCAGAAGAAGCATTTCTCGTGTCTGATTTACAGCATGCGGATAAGACCGTGCTCTCTTTGCAGAGTCGTGAGACGCACTTCAGAACTACTGAAGCAGGCACCACCCTCTCCTTTCAGTATACCCAACCAAAAGAAATGGCGAGAAATCTCCGCGCTTACATCACTACTCCTTGGCAGTCTTCTGTGCCACACTGACGTCCAAGCAACAGATGGACGGGCCACGGTTCTGCGTTACGCTTCTTCCTACGTTTCCAAGTGCCATAGCGGAAGTACATCTGAAATACTTCACAGCCATGATCTCAGCGGCTTCCAAGCAGCTAATTCTTTCCTCATAACGTTACGTCCATTGGAGCCCGAAATGGACCTCTCGCTTACATCAATGAAGATGGCTTGGATAGGCGCCCGTACAAAATGAATTACCGTGTCGTATCCTGACGGAGCTGATAGCAATACAACCTACTTGAAGTATCTGAGCCGCCCAGCCAGTGAAGCATCACTCAACTTCCTGGAATGGCTGCGTAAGTTCGACCACACGAAAATCGCTCTGAAAGTCTACAAAACCGGTTCCACACTGGTGGGAGTGAAGATGGTGTCCGTATTCAAATTAAGTTCACTTCTTTCAATATCTGCTGGTCTTCTATCCACATACAGAGTCCACCGCCATCCGTTATTCCTGTGAAAGGAACTGCCCAACTGTCTCCAGTTCTTCATACAAGCTTCCCTTTTGCAACCCCAAATTTGGCAGCAACAGGACACAATCAGATCTCTTTTCACATTGCAAGGACACAAGAGTCATTACGTGGACACCGTGGTGAATTTTGTCTCCAGTCTGCATGACATCTACAAGTTGTGGGCAGTTCGAGTTGTTAGCAGAGACATTAATAGATTCGTTCAGGAAGTCACCGAAGACAGATACCCATTATCAAGTCAACAAACGGCCATCATGACAAGCATACTGCAAGGGGTGGACGCAAGAGATCATTATATGGCGGGATGCGCGGTCAACAACCCTTTCTCCGACCAAACGCGAAAGACCCACAAACGGAACAGACGACGAAACTCCCTGGTGGAAAGTGCATCTCGTCCTTGGAAAACCGGGAACTGGAAATAGTCAAGTACTCATAAGAGTGATACATCGCGTGCCAATGGACGACAAGAAGATGACCATCGGCGCTCCTTTGGCCATCCTCGCCAACAGATATCGACTGCTTTTCGGTGAAGAAGTGACTGTAGACACGGTCCACAGTCTTTTTCACATCCCTGTCACCTCTGAACATCGATATACCGTCAACTATGCGTTAGCAGGAACTGATGTCTTGATCATAGACGAAGCATCCATGATACCCAGGCACAACTACGAAACTCATTGCAGGAACTCTAAACAAATTAGCCAAACGACCACTGGTAATCCTTGCTGGAGATCGTTGCCAACAGCAACCACTCGTTACCGAGAAGGGACGCATCAGACAGGCAGCTAGCATACTCAACGACCACACTTTGGAAGGTGATTCCATGACTTACACATTGTACCGACAATTTCGATGCTCTGACGTCGAATATGCGTGCGTTTCCTTGATCACATCAGGTACACCAAACCGACACAAGCAATGTTGGATGCCTTCCAGAGCCAAAATGTCCTTTACACAGACCCACCCATTAACGACTATCAACTATGGGAGGCCGTTAAAGATCACGAAACACACACACTTCTCACCATTTCAAGGACAGCGGCAGACAAAGTTAATCAAGTTGTTTTAAAACACGTTTTCGCTGACGACAACGTACTCACTGACATTTGCTCCAGCAGCGGCTCAGACACCTTCAACGTCTACAAGAACATGCAAGTCATGATAACCCAAAAACAGGGGCAAGAAGTCGGGAGTGATCAATGGACAATTAGCGACAATCATAAACGCCGAAAACAAAACAATTGTGCTACGGTTAGCCAATGAAAGTGTGGTTTTTACGTATCCCATCACCAGTTTAGACGAAGAAGGCATCAGTACGCCATGACCATCTGCAAATCACATGGAGCCACACTGGATAAACTACTGTTGTGGTTGGATTGCCCAAGTGTTCCTGCAGGGACATCCTATGTTGGACTCTCTCGCGTAAGACGCAAAGTGGCCGATGCGCTCCGACCAATTGCAGGCGGTAAACATCGCCATTTAATGGACCAATGAGATGTGCAGGCGATGACATTTCCTTCCATTCACAAAATTCTAACGCCATTATCATATTTGCAGAACTCGACAAACATGCCTTATCAGAAACCCAATGCAAGCCAATCTAGTACATCTTCTTCACCCAGCACGGCCACGAGAGGAGTACATTACGCCAAACATTTCCCTTGCTCATTTATATCTCCGTATGGTCAAGCACTTGGCATAATGACGGACGAGAAAATCATCAATCCTCTGCAATTCTTCACCTGCGAGTGGTTAAACCGACCAGATTATGCCATTTTGGAATTCAGCGAGACCATGGTCAAAAAACATGGCCGTCTTAGAGAAATACAAGGCGAAAATCATACCAGACAAAGTGGTGGATGTCTTCTCTTCTAACCTAGAGCCCATACCGATGCACCAGGCGAACCTACTGTTGAAGACCTGGCGGAAGTGATGAAGTTTTTGGAAGGCAATGACCAAATGGACGGCATTATGAACAGGGGTGTTTGAAGCATCCGGAGCGATGTTTTTGATGTCGATAAATTTACCTGGTGGCAACAATGCTCCTCTGGAATCCACAGGAAATGGCCTCTCGTACTTTCGACTGTCTGTCGTCCAAAGAATTTATTTAATTTATTTTTCTTCAATCTGAGACAATAACCATTTTAAAAGAAACTGAAAACATTTATTTTTAGTGATCATTTTTACCCTTAGTTAATTAATTAATTAATTAGTTAGTTAGTTAGGAGTTTAGTTATGATTGCATATTTGTAAGCGCGTTGAGATTTTTAAACGGGCAGAAAAGAACTTTATTATTATATTATTATTATTATTATTTAAGGAGAAATCCCAGCAGGACGCAGTTGAAAAATTACTTGACTTCGACAATCTTTCCGAGAAGTACTTGACGCAACCGAACGGCAGACAGAGCGGAAAGATCCAAGAGAGTCTCCATGTGGGACAATCTCGGACAAGAAGACGACGACGAAGACGATGATTGCCCACTACCAGTGCGTGGTAGAACACAGTCAAGGGGAAGGACCGGACGTCCCGCGCCTACCAAGTCTCCGGTCATTGATTCGACAGGTTACTTATTAGAGGAAGAAGAGTTCCAAGAGAGGCCTTTAACGGCGAAGAAAAAGGAAAGAGAGCTCGAAATTCCCAAGTGAGCAGCCAGTTGTCCCACAGTCCCTATCCCAACCAGAATCAGGCCGCGAATCCTCTTCAAACAGCAGAGGCACCGCAAAAACATCACAGACAGAAGTGCAGGATGACGACGACATGGAATTTCCCATTGCCAGCACCAGCAAAACTTCCGCCAAACGAAAAAAGACCAGAGCAGCACAAACTCTATTGAATGACGACAGCGATCAAGGCACTTATTTTGTACATATATATAAGTATATAAACGTTTCTGAAACACATCACCGATTTCGTTCATTTTGGTGTGTGATGCTTCTGTTGAGTTATGTGTTGTGCCGAAAGTTTAGTTTCTCTAGTTAAATCCTGTGAGAGTTACGATTTCTTGAATGTGGTCGTTTTCCATACATTCCTTCTTGTGAAAAATTCGGGTTTTTTTCTTCTTCTTGAAATCCTCTCAGATTTCGTACTACAGATGTCTTATGACGCGAAACGTGTGTATCTCGAAGGGTTTACGTTTGTACCGTAACGCTAGGAAATGAAGAGCAAAAGTCGTAGACCAATGTTCTGGCGTCACTATGTCTATACTAATGTAATATTCAGTATCATGCTTACGTAGGCCTGCTTGAGCATTGCGTGGGCTGTGACATGGTTAAATTTGGCGTATTGTAATCTACTTTTGTCAAATATATCACAAGTTAAAACATGCTGTGTCGGTCTGTATTTGGCACTTTTTTTGGGTTTCAACGTTTTTTTTCCGGATAGTCCTCTCATAGATATGATATGTATATTTCAACAGTTTTGAACAATAATAAAAGCACATACAAAGGGTATCTTAAGAGCTATAACTGGACAGAAGATGAAGCATTTTAGTTGTATTACTTAGGAGATACGTATCGTATACTGTGGTCAAAAAGTGACAAAATGTAAAAAAAAAACAACTTTTAACAACATTGACATTTCATTTTGTGCTATTTTCTACAGAAGAAATGTCAGTGACATTTTAATCTAAAGCCAGGAAAATTTCTATAAATTCACAGCATTATTAAGTGTAATAAGCAGATTTATTGAGTATAAGTAACATAAAAACTTGAAAAAGTACCGGCATCTCAAACCTTGAGAACATGAGAAAAAAGCGCCATTTTGGCAACATTGACATGTCATTTTTCGTCCATTTTTCACGGGCCAAATATCAGTTACATTTTTATCAACAGCAATGAAACTGCACATGAAAAAAGAGCTGAATGAAGTGTATCTAACAGTGGTATTGACAATATTTCAAATGAAAAGACAAGAAAGTACTGTATATGTTAAATTGTATAAAAATAACCATTTTTCGTAACATTTACATTTTATTTTATTTTTTTTATTTTTTTTCCGATTTTCTGCGCAGCTAATCTCAGTATCTTTTAACTTGAAACAGTGAAACTTTGCATGCTAGTAGTCCTATGTCCAGTGTAATTTACTGTTATAAATTATGGTTACGAAATAAAAAGCCAAGAAAGTTATGACATGCCAAAGTAGGCCTCTTTTGCTAAAGTCCAAAACTGAAAAACTTCAAAATCTCATAATTCTGTCGCATTATTGCCAATGAGTTCTACAAGGACTCATCTTCACCAAAGAAACTGCCGATGTACTCTTCTGGATCCAGCATATGTCGTGGACGTACTGTCACCATTGTGGCGGCCTAAACGCTCAGAAGATGTTGCCATCCTTTAGAAACCGAAAACCGCTGACCGCTATGCAAACCTGCTCCTGACGAAAAATAAACGTAGCTGCTTAGCCATCACCAGACGACGTGCCTTATTTAACTGCTAGACTTAACAACGCAAGAAATTCAGGCTCTCAGACCGCTCGGGCTTGTGACGCTATAACAATTTGGCATCAATAAAATTGGACTTGGTATCTCTTATATTTTTGTGTTCATACGGTGCAAAGTGTTACATTTGACAGAATCTCTTAAAATTTGGCATATAGTTAGATTCTGTGGAGGAATGAAAGTGTGCAAAGTTTTGTCGATTTACATTGAAAACAGTTTGTACAGCGCATGCTCAAAGTTTCCATAATTCTGACGTCAGCACAAGTAATCACGACAGCTTAACAAACGATTTGACAAGTTTGCATATTTAATGAGATGACGTCATCAATCCGTATTAATCATTCGGTCCAAAGAGGTCCGAAACTTGGCATA
>MU826442.1:10150-74931 GCA_029204205.1 Desmophyllum pertusum
TTAAAGGGCCTGTTTATATGAAGAAACGTTGTCCCTGGTAGGAGGGTCGCCCTCTATACCGAATAACCCCGGGGAGAGAACTTTTCATACATTTCTTTATAAATAGCAGCGAATCGAACCGTTTTATACATGAGAAATCGCAAAGTTGGCTCGGGGGGCAGGGTAACCCTGGGTGGAGGGGGGCGGGCCAACTTTTTCCATGTAAACACTTTGACTATTGTTGTTTCACCTACTAGGGACAAGTCGGGACATATAGAGCATGCGCGAACACGAGAGGGCCAAGTTTTGGCTCGGTAAACAGGGACAACTTTTTTCTATAAACGCTCGGTAAAAGATGGCTCGGGTTTGGGGGGGGGGGGGGGGGGGTAGCCCTCCTACCAGGGACAACTTCTCTCCATGTAAATATAGGCCCTTACATTCAACGAGGCCTATGTATAAGCGGTACAATTCAACAATACAAGGCTCATGTGTTTGGCCTACTTCATGACATATGTACTTACAACACGTGGTTCGTACTGCAATCCTCCGTGAAAAGTCTTCGAGACGTTTTCTTCAAATCGAATATAGTTGTCGCCAATTTCAAAATTATTCAAAGAAATATTTCTATGCTCGACAGCACGGAGGCCAAACAATTTTCCATTGTAACTAGTACACAACATTAATAAAGACTTAGCTGTGTCCTTTCCTAAAAGTCCAAGTTCCCTGAACTTCTTCCATCGCCGTCATACTGGTAGTTTCTCTTCTTTCTTGTTCTTCAGGCTCAAGTCCTAATCGTGCCTCCTCCTTCATCTCAGCATCAAGATTACGACGAAAGATAGAAAATCTGCGAATAAACGACAACATTAAACTGAACCCAAAGTATCAATAAAGTAATGAATTGTGGTGCAAAACTAAATTTTGTTACCTTTGTCCGGAAGTTTCCAGAGGATATCAACATTTGACTTCTTCTCAACAAGGTAGCGACGAATACCGCAAACTATATGGTACAAGGTTTTGGGAGGATATCTCTCATTGGACGGCTTTGCCACCTATTGGATAAATTTTGTCAGCCAATATATAGTTAAAGCTTACAGCGTCCATTTCAACTAGCGACACTTCCAAGGACTGCACTTTGTGAACGTCGTAACGTCTTCAGGCCAAGTCATAATCGTTACGTGTGTCCCCTCCTTCATCTCAGCATCAAGAGTACGACGAAAGATAGAAAATCTGCGAATAAACGACAACGTTAAACTGAACCCAAAGTATCAATGAAGTAATGAATTGTGGTGCAAAATTAAATTTTGTTACCTTTGTCTGAAGTATCCAGAGGATTTAAATCAACATTTGATTTCTTCCTCAACAAGCCGACGAATACCGCAAACTATCTGGTTTTGGGACGATATCTCTTCTTGGACGGCTTTGCTACCTACATGTATTGGATAAATTTTGTCAGCCAATATATAGTTAAAGCTTACAGCGTCCATTTCAACTCGTCGTAATCTTTAAATAAACCACCTGGTTCCAGCGTTGCAACGTTTACAGTTCGAACTCTCTGCATTCCATTCTTCGAAAATTGAAGCCGTCCACTTATTTTTGTAATGAGTCAGGGACTTGGGAATCGCATTTTGTACCAAAACTTCTTCCTCTTCGATCGTTTTGGAGGGTCTAAACCTGGACTCAGCCATTTCTCCGCCGTCCGAGTTATTCAGTGTCCGCCTTGAATATTAATTCATCACTGCGCGGCAAACTATAATAATACCGCGGTAAATTCAGATCGTTGCGTGAAAACAAAGAATTTGATAACCAAACATGTAGGTGACATGATCGCATTCCGCCTCGCTTACGGATGAAATTCAGTGACCATTTACGGCTGGTTTTCACAAGGGACATGAGAATAAATATAAGCAACATGTTGATCATTAGGGCCTTTGTTAGAACAAAATGGTGCTAATGATCAACACGTTTTAAAATGCGTCAGTGTACGTTGCTTGTGTTTATGCTTATGTCACTTGTGAAAAACAGCTTTTAATGACTCTCTGAATAAGCAATGCTCATTCCCATCCCATCCCCACCGCGGAGCCCTGATTCAAACTGCGGGGACGAGACAATTAAAATTCCAAGAAGTGATTTTATTCCGTTCCAAATATTACTTGGGGGCTTGGATCAGTTCGAGGTGAGTGTGAAAAAAGTTGGGGATCACTTCCCGGCCGGGCCATTTACGTCATGACCGCGCGAGCCGCGCGTGTTTTTGATGATTATTAATCCCACAATTCTACACGCACCGCGCACGACCATGGAGCGACGCCTGGGGACGAGGCAGCTGGCAGCTGACATTTCATTCAAGTTATATGACATACTAATCGTAACTGACTCAATGGCGGACGATTCGAAGGTATAAGTAATCGTGCTTTTGTATCTTGTGTTGTGTTTAATACCGTAAAAGCTCTATTTATCATCCCCTCTCTATTAAGCCCCCTTTGTAAGTCATATTTTGTAATAAACCCCCCTCTCTATTAAGCCCCCCCTCCCCTCCTTCCGTCAGACTGATGTAATTAATGACTTTTCAACAATATTTTCTGGCGTTTTAGTCACTTTGTATTGAAACGTGGTCTTTTATTTCCAGAACTATCGTCGAGTTAGGGTATAAATGACGTTTCCTTTGTAAGACGGTCATACATAACCCATTTCTTGTTCTGTTTTAGTTAGTGGTGTAATAGTAAAGTTTGAAAAATTAATGTGAATTTTCTTGAAAATTTATGATTTGAAATAAGCCCCCCTCTCTAATAAGCCCCCCTTCTTGAGGCCTGAAATTAAATAAGTCCCCAGGGGCTTAATAGAGCATTTACGGTAGTGCTACAACATTATTGCCTTACAACTGCAGTGCACATAATTTGACGTTAACTGATGCATCAGCTAAGTAGATGTTATATTGTTGCCAACTTTTTATACAATACGTTAGGAAGAGGACAACATACCGGCTGCAAGAGCCCTTGAAGACATCAGCTGTTGTGCTAGATGTGTTCTACGTCTGCTTGGAGAGAGGGACATCTCGTTATACGTCAACCCTCAAGAGGTAAAAGGATGAAGATAAATCAAGTTGATTGCGACCATAACCTTGCCAATGTCAGATCAACCCCTGTGAAGGGGTTGATCTGACATTGTCCTTATAAACTTCAAACTTGTAACCCTTTTATCCATGACTGTAAGCTGTAGTAAAACAAAAGTAATTAATCACATAATGAACCAATCAGAACACAAAGCAAAAACATGCAGTGCAGGAAAACGAGGAAAACAAGTACCTTTTTGGGATTTACGACAATACCCCCCCCCCCCCCCCCCGGGTTAGGTTTTGGTACTAAACTAAGTTCTCTCACTGAGAAATTAATAATTTGTTGAGTCAAAACACCAGTTGGGGTAGACTGAGTATCATGCTTTTCAGGGGGGTGGGGGAGATGGCAGAAGGAAGGCATGATATTCAGGCTACAGTTGGGGTGATTGTTTTGTCTTTAGAAAGATGTTAAGAGAACTTGTGTAGCTTGTCTTGGTATCTTGGAAAAGAGCAATGGAAATACGTACATTGATAAGGTGAGTTTACTATTCAGTTCCTACTATTATTTGCAAGTTTGTTAAATTATTATAATATTAATTTTGTTTTTGTCTTTTTTTAGATTCAATCCTCAGTTACAGATGCTGAACACCAATTTGAGAACTTTATGTTTACTATTTCTTTGCCGCATTCTGTAATTCTTCGGCAGGTATGTGTTTATATTTGTAGGTGGAGAACAAAAATGTTTAATTTATCCTGCACCTGTTTTGCTGTGTAATCTAAATAAAATATAATTCTTAGTTTTACGTTAATCAGTATTATTTATTTGATTTTTGAAATCTTTCGTTCGTGATCTAAAAATGTAAAAAATTTCTCCTGAAGACCGCCATCCAATTTTATGTCTCAGCTAATTAATTAATGCATTTTTGTTCATATTTCAGCACTCAATTTTTTTATTTCTCCAAGAAAATTACAGGTATGCCAATAATAATATTAAAAATATTAATGTAATCATTACTAATATCTGTGAGTACGACTTACATTTTTGTATCTGCTGGTATTTATGGTAGTCAATTGTTGTGTGCATCGTTTGTATGGTAAGTTAATTGTAATACTGGAAATTGCAGGCATGAGGAGGAGGGGGGTCGGATCTGGGTACACTTTTCAAAAACAAATTGACTTTAGATTATAATACTATTATTAATCGTTTTTGTTGTTGTTTTTATTACACTTGATAGTTCGATTTTTAACAAAAGGGAGCTGGATGAAAACCCGACAGTTAAGGATGTATTCAAATGGATTTATGGGCCAATTCTTGAGGAAAGGTTACAAGTTAATTACAAACCATTGGTAAGTTATTCCTCAGTTTTGATCTACAGTAAAATCCCAGGGAGGGGAGGGAGGGGAGCAGAGGGAAGGGAGGGGTGGGAAGGGGAGACCAGGAGTCATGAATGGATACCATTCCCATTTATTGGTTAGTAGCATAATAGAATATTTAAAGACAAAGACGCACTATAAAAGGGAGGTTGCCTAAGGAAGACAGACTTCATTTGTCAATCATCAGCAAACAAGACAATAGCTCCAAATTAGCAGCGAATGAAATGTTCAGTTCTTCTTCCGAAATTATTCCAAACATGCAGTAAAAGAGTAAAAATATTTATTTATTTCACCATGAAATAGTTTGTTTTCCATGAAATAGCAACCACAAGAAGATGGAGTTTTTAGGCAAAATTATTACTAGAAGTAACATGCTCATTTACGCAACTCCACACCCGCGAAATTCAGCCACATTTTAATTTTAAGTTTACTCCATATTTTGTTCATAATGGTGCCAATTCAAATGTTCGTATGGTCAATCAAGCAAGCTTTGAGAAATAGGTTTTAGCGAAGCTAACATTTCTAAACAAAATGCAAGAGTGTAGCAGAAGATCCATGTACAAAACTAAAATGCAAACAATTAGATGGAAAGTAGGAGGAGAGAAGGAGGAGCCAAGCCCCTTTTATAGTGCGTCTTCATGTTTAATGTACATTCCATTGTCTAATGAACATTTAGGCCATGTGGAAATTCTTATTTTGGTCTGAAGCAAGGGGGTACTTTTTTAAGTTTTTGAAGCATACAGAAAAATGATGTTTTGTATAATTTACTTTTAAAAAGTTGCAGTCTGAAATCATTACCATAGGAAACTCGATGTGGTGCAGTTTTCAGTAAGAAGTGTTTTTGGGGGTTTATTTTCTCTTTATTTTTTGGTGATGATGAATATATGAAATAATTCATATATGTGAACTGCGGTGGAAAGAACGAAAGAGAATGAGATCTTTGCAGTTATATATCAACTTAAGCTTATCAACTGCTTAAGTTGATATATAACTGTGAAGATCTCATTCTCTTTCTTTCTCTTTTATTATCGCACTACTTTTAGAGTCCATTCAAAATATCATTGGATTTTACATATGAGGATGGCAAGAAAGAATTAGAATTTCTGTAAGTGTCTACATGTATGTGGTGTACGTTCTTTCTATTTTTTAATGGTAAAAGTAGCCTGCAAGCAGGCTCATGTTTTGGGGCCTTATGGGCGAGCAGTGAAGCCACAATAACGAGTCACCAGGGAGACTGGCTCGTTCTTGTAGCATCGCCACTCGGCTTGCAATATTATTGTGTGCAAGGCCCCAAACATGAGCTTTGACAGCTTTTAAGTAAACAATGAATGATGTACAAAATATTTTACACCAAGAGGAACTTGAGATGTGCAAGAAATAATCCTTTCCGCCACCCTCTGTTTTGTTTCATGACCATGTACTACTCTTCTCAGTGGACCGCAACACCCACAAATTTTTTTTGTCGTCTATGGCCATTTTAAATTTGAACTCAAGACGACTGAATTCTTATCATGTGATAGCCGTTTTGTTGACCAGGCGAGTGGACTACTGGGAACAGTAGTAAATAAAAACAGAGGCAGACAAAGGGAAAGCCCAAAGGTATGAAGTGTAGGCACACACTGTATGTTCTCAAAAAGTGTTGAAGTTGAAAATGTACCCGACAAAGAAATGGTCACAAGTAGAAGAGACAGTGTTCTGATAAATGGCAGATCTTTACATCAAGCATGTGGCATGCTAGCCTGAATTTCAGCTGCTGTCTCTCGTACTCTCTCAGGAGTATGGCAAACAGAGGAGATGGCTGAAATTCAGGCTAGTACGTACCATGCCATGTTCCACAAAAAAATATGTGACATCAATAATGACAATAGTATTAATGATACATGTATATACTGATACAGTCGAACCTCCGCAACCGGACACCTCCCGTTGACAGACACCTCTCGTAAGCGGACACTTGGTCATGTATCCAGCTACATACAAACATTTTTTTTTTTTAACCTCCCATAAGTGGACACCTCTCTTAAGCGGACACTTTTTCTGGTCCCGAGGGTGTCTGCTTACGGGAAGTTCGACTGTACCAATAAATGCTATAAACTGATAATTATATATTTTTCTGGAAATGAACAGAAATTATGAGTCATCCAAGTCAAGGCCTCGGCAAAGGCGGAAACGACAAAAGGTACTAATGTCCACGTAAACCATATTTATTTTATGGAAAACTGTTTTGAAATTGGTATATAATGTACATGTACACTGTAAATGATGGAAATTAGTGTCCTTGATCTAATTTTTATGGTGTCCACATCATACTTTCTTTTTTATCTGTTTATTTTTTTTTTTTTGTCAGTACGATCCAGTGACAGTGACTGCCGCTGGTGTTAAGAAAGCTTGTGCAGAATTGACAACAGTGAATCTTTTGAAAAGGTAAAACATACTGGCACATTTACCAACTGAACTAAGCAGATTTGGGTTTTCTATCTTTACTTCCTTCCTGCCTTTCTCCATTCCTCCATAGAAAGGATTTTTAAAATTAATGAAGGGATGGAAGGAGGTGGGATTCTTTTCCTTCCTTCCTTCCTTCCTTCCTTCCTTCCTTCCTTCCTTCCTTCCTTCCTTCCTTCCTTCCTTCCTTCCTTCCTTCCTTCCTTCCTTCCTTCCTTCCTTCCTTCCTTCCTTCCTTCCTTCCTTCCTTCCTTCCTTCTTGTTTTCCTTCCTTCCTGTCTTTCTTTCTTTCTTTCTTTCTTTCTTCCTTCCTTTCTTTTGAGTTTTACAGGTGATTACCTTTAAGGTTACTATTTTTAGCAGCTACTAAATTTAGTGATTTTTCTTTGCTAAGATTTAGCAACTACATGTATTTAATTTTTATTAGCATTTTTTTTCTTCGATTTTTAGAGATTTTGGTGTTAATGATTTTTCATGGCGTCATTAAATTTAGTACCTGCTAAAAATTCTAACGTTAAGGCACATGATGCCTGCAACATCTACGGTGGTAAATTGTTAATTTACTGTTCTAAATCTAAATTGTTAATCTACAAAGGGGCTAGCCCATCACTGCAGATGTGCGGTGCTAGTGCGAGTGCAATATACATGTTAAATTAATCGTGCTAATACAAATGCTGAATAAAATATGGTAAGATGATCATATAACTCAAGCGTGCTCTGGTGCAAGTGCTCAAACATTGTTGTGTTGATTTGAATCTGTTTCAGAGTGGCAGACTGTCCTCCAAAGTCAGCCCAGTCTCCCAGCGAGTTGTCAGAGATTACTTGTTCCCATGATTCTATTCATATCGCAGGTTTGTGCTTCAATCAAATTTCAGTCAGACCTAAAATCAGCTTTATAAAGGTTCGAGTTATCAGGAGTCAACTGTATTCACATTTTTTATTGTGCATGTTTATAGGAAGATACAATAAGTACTCACGAGCACTTTCTCAAACTCCTTGGATAATCAACAATGTTCGACACTGTGAATCATCAGTCGAGGTAAAGCAATCAACATACAATACAATACTTTAATTGACTCTCCCCTTGCTGGGGCTTTTCAGTGACAATAAAATTACAGTAAAAATTACAATATTTAAAATTATGATAAAAATTACAATGATAAAAATCGGATAATAATTTCTAATTTCTCCTTACAAATAGAGTACTAAAGTTATGATGTTACAAAAATTAAATTTGCGAAATTATGAAATTTGATCAGCTATTCAGAGCAAGCATGCCAAAAAACGTCCACTTGCCAAAAATTAGCTCTCCATTGCAATTTGCGGCTAAGATGTGGACACTTCAGGTTTTAATTTCTCCATACAAACCCTTTTAATTTTGCGTCTGTTCCTACAGTTTAGAACCGGTGCAAAATTAGAGAGGTTTGTTTGGGACGGTACCAAACTTTGAATCTCTATGGCTCTATATCTTATTATCTTCTTCTGTTCTATTCTGTTCTATTCGTGCTAACAGTTGAAATTTTGTGGCTGATCATACAGCTGTAATCTTTATCTAATGATGGGATTTTGAGGCTTGATAAAAATAATTTGAAATTTGTGACGTCACTCTATATCAATACATTGTCAAGCAGACAGGTGATGAGAATAAAGAAAATCATGAACTAGCAGATACTGTCTTGATACACCACCGGCCAAATTCTCAGAACGAACATTAAAGTGCTACTACGATCAAATTTTTGATATTCATTTTTTTACATTTTCGTGTACAATATGACTTTTTTATATATCTTGCCGAATTTCAATCCATTACGAACATTAGAAGTCATTTTTTTGGGGACTTTTATTTCCGAGAATTTATGGCCGCCATTACTTGACCTGTTCCAAGGCTTGGTGTGAATTAAAGAAAATGACGTCAGATACTCAAAAATACCTCACGGGTTGAAATTATAATAACAATAAGTATAGAAAATTGCATGAAGAGCAACAAAAACTTTGGACTTTTTCTTCGTGCAATTTTCTATACTTATTGTTATTATAATTTCAACGCCGTGAGGTATTTTTGAGTATCTGACGTCATTTTCTTTAATTCACACCAAGCCTTGGAACAAGGTCAAGTAATGGCGGCCGTAAATTCTCGGAAATAAAAGTCCAAAAAAAATGACTTCTAATGTTCGTAATGAATTGAAATTTAGCAAGATATATAAGAAAGTCATATTGTACACGAAAATGTAAAAAAATGAATATCAACAATTTGATCGTAGTGGCACTTTAAAAGAAATGCATGAAAACAAGAGAGCATGATCTCAGAGAAGCATTCCCCCATACATGGGTCTCTTCCGATGATAATTTTTTGAAATCTATTTTTAATTTTCAGTCCATAGCTGAGCTATTTTAAGACCACTACCTGATTGGTCAGTTCGAGTAACGTGAGATCGGAGCCTCGATCAGAAGGAAATAAAAATAACTTTCGCAGCATGGCACAAAACTATAAATAGATTTCACAAAATGATCATGGGGCACGGGGAATCCTTCTCTTAGATCATCCTATCTTGATGAGAAACGGTATGGAGAATAGACCTTTCTCCAAATTGGCCACCACAAATTCAAAATGATTAAAATTAAGCTGAGCGGAAAATCAATACCAGCAACTGAAAGACCACCTCTTGTTTGGTTTCGTTAGGTTAGGATCTACCTGAGTCGAGAAAACGGAAGTTGAAAACTGGAAAATTTAGAGACGTTTGTATGACTGGGGGTATACGCCATACCCCCAGTCATACGAACGTCTCTAAATTTTCCAGTTTTCAACTTCCGTTTTCTCGACTCAGGTAGAACCTAACCTAACGAAACCAAACAAGAGGTGGTCTTTCAGGTGCTGGTATTGATTTTCCGCTCAGCTTAATTTTAATCATTTTGAATTTGCGGCGGCCATTTTGGCGAAAGGTCTATTAATAATTATGTATAGCTCGGTACTGAAAGGATTAAATCTCCTTGCTGTTGTAGGAAAAAATATGTGACCTGATTACAGCCAAGGTCAAGCCTGACGGTAAGTACCTACTGTGTAGGGGAGGGTAGAAGGGTGTCCCTAGCAGGGTAAGTACCTACTGTGTAGGGGAGGGTAGAAGGGTGTCCCTAGCAGGGTAAGTACCTACTGTGTATGGGAGGGTAGAAGGGTTCCCTAGCAGGGTAAGTACCTATTGTGTATGGGAGGATAGAAGGGTGTCGCCTCCCCACCCCCCACCGCCCAAAAAACCTTAAGAGAGCTTGCTCGCAGGCTACGTCGTTCATAACTTTTAATGCTTGTTTATTTCCATTTATTTCTTAAAATTCATAAAGTTTACAGATCGCTGCTTAGTTTAAGTATAGGTTTAGTTGTTCTGCGGGATGTCTTTAGCAGGCTGGTTCTTCATGTACTATTCTCCTTGAACGTGGACGAAGCTTGCCAACAAAACAGGAAAATAAGTTTGTCAGCGCTTTGCGGTACTTTGTGCCGAGTGTGAACAGGATTGTTGGATTGATGGCAGTGCTTAGCAAAGGACAAAACCTATAGGCTACGATATTTATTACATAACAAGTGTGTTTTGAAAACCGCTTGAAAGAAGTTAAAGAAACTGACAAGTATCCCGTAGCAAATATTGCGAAAGGCGTCCAACATACAAAAAAAGCCGAAACAATTGACACTAAAATTGTCATAATTTTCCTCTGTTCCTTAAGCCTCCGTAAGTTTGCGCCACCTTGTAGATTATTCCCCGGTGGTCTTCGTTTCAACGTTCTCGTGATACGAGAGTAAAGGACAGTTATAACAGCGAGAGGTACACAGTAGTACATCGTAAGGAGCACCCTACCGTATATCGTAACAGCTGCATCAGTCCAAATGGGTGAGCAGAAGACTATATTTCTAATTGTCGGGTATTTCGAATGGTACGCAAGCGGGACGAGCACCAGCGCAGCCAGCAGCCAAGATAACGATATTAACACCGCTCGAGTCCTTGTGGTAACCTTCTTCGCTTTAAATGGTTTGACAGTAGCAATGTATCTGTCTGCAGCGATAAGTACTAGGCTTTCAATTGACACGAAGTGTGCGACTATCTTGGTAGGATGCAAAATTCTGCACAGCAGCATCCCAGTAGAGGTACTTACATCCACCAAGGATTTGATTCGGAACATTGGCCCAGAAACAAATATGTAGAGTAGGTCCGAGATCGCCATGTTTACTATGTAGAGGTTGATGCTGTTTCTAAGCCCTGGGGTCCTGTAAACGCAGACGATCACCAGAAAATTGCCAAGAAAAGATACCAAAGAGAAGGCTGGTTGGACAAACGAGTATATTTCATATACGATCGTTGAACACTGTGAGTGATGTGTGGAATTGACGGCAGTGGAGTTGTTGTTCATGGCTTTCTTCGAGCTCTGACTGGTAACCTGCTTGCTTTGAACACTCTGAAGATCTGAAGATGCGAAATTCAACGATTAACGACCTTTTTTATAGAGGCTAGTAGAAACTCAACCCACCAATCGCTGTAATCTCAATAGATTTGCATCAGACGTGACCAAACTATTAAACAAACTGACCAAACTGTACCAATATATCCTATTAAACTGCCATCTGCGAGTGAAAAGCGCCGTCCTGTCTCCAAAATTAGATTTTATAAGCACGTTTTGAAGTGTAAAATGAAGGAAAGAAATTCGGAGTGAATTTAGCAAACGTAAAGAGCAAAGATGAGAATCGAAAGCAAACATAATGCAGTGAAAACCAGTTACTTCCAAGCTGAATTTTTCAGGCTTGAAGAAGAACTTTAATGTTGTTTCTTGAACGTTTTGGCCAGCTGTAACTTGTGACGTAGCCTGTCATTTTTAATTTGAAACATTCGAGCCGCTGCGTTGGTTATAATCTGACTTTATTATTGTAACCATAACAGACCTGACAGATTGTCAGCATTTGACAGTATTTGTTTTCTCGTTAAGGTGGATTTCCACTGTCACGTAATTTTACGTGCGTTAACGGGCGTAAATTTACGTGCGTAAGTAAGTAAAGACTTTATTTATAGAGGGTAGCCCCAAAATAGTAAAAGGTTGAACCACGTTCAGCTTTTTCCGCAGACGCAAGCCGTCCATACGTTTTCTCTATTTTATTTTACGCACGTAAAGCCCGTCACGCCTGTTGACGCACGTAAAATTACGCGACAGTGGAATCCACCTTTGAACACAACCTCGTCCCAGGGTCTCTCAAACACTGCTTTGGACAACGAGCAGTCTCTCATTTTTCTCAGGGATGGTGGAGTAAGAGAGCACGCACGTGCTCGCCTGCTCTCCCACTCGACTATCCCTGAGAAAAATGAGAGACTGCTCGTTGTCTAACACTGCTTTTTAACGGGCATTTTCCGAATAAATATAACTCGCAATTGGCCAGCTCCCAGTGGCTTCATAGCTCAGTTGTAGAGCGTTTGCACTGGCCGGGAATCGCAAAGATCATGGGTTCGAATCCTGTTGGAGCCTGAATTTTTTTCAGGCCTTCTCTTCAACTGCGAATATCTCATTCTCTTTCGTTCTATCCACCGCAGTTCACATACATTATTTCATTCATATCATCATCGCCAATTACATACAACATTGATAAAACGTCTAAACGTTGGTAAAACAAAACTCGAAAATGAAATTCGAAAGCTAGCTTTGTCTTGTAGAGCAACATTGTATTATATCCTAGTTTAATTAACATTCATTAGGAGTCCATTAGGACACATGTAAAACATTGTCGTGTTTTTCACAGATCATAAATTCGCATCCGCTGGACGAGAGGACATTGACGTGCGCATGCTCGGTTATGGTAAGTTGACGCGACGCAATCTCATTCCCAGAGCCCTCGTTACCCTTATCCAGCGGAATGGGAAACGAGATACTATGAGATAAAGCCGTTCCACCATGACATGCGCAGTAAAACCGGAAATCCAAGAATCCTGTCATGACGGAACACTTTATGCAGAGTATCTCGTTGCCCGTTCCGCCGCTGGATAAAGGTAACGAGGGCTCAGCCTTTGGGAACGAGATTGGACACACGAGCGCACATGCGCGAACATTTAATTCAACTCTTTAAACTGAGGAGCTATGTGCAAAATTGCCTTCAAACTGAAGAAAGCCTCCAAATAATATTTTTCTAAGACAGAAAAACACCAAAGATGTAATAATAAACCAAACAGGAACAAGGATGGTTGAGGATGGAGAAGATTAAGACGGATTGCGAATGGCGAACTTGACAAAATTGGACAATTTTTTCACGCCAACCGTGACGGAGCACCTTTAAAATGCCACAACGCGACGAAACTAAAAGAAGTTAAGGACGTGGGTGAAAATTCTTCAGATCTGCGATCAATGATATATTAATCTTAGCAACCGTGGACAACTGAAGGCGAGAATTCTGGTCACCGTTTACATCTCTGTGAACAATTTACTGAATCAGTTTTCTTTTTCTTTTTTCTTTTTTTCTTTTTCAAAATAATTATTCATACTTCGTGTTTTCGTGATTGTTGTTCTGTTAAAATTGCAGGAAGACCATTTCTAGTGGAATTTATCAATCCCCGAGTAACCCGACTAAGCCGACCATTATTCGCTGATCTTCAAAAAGAAATCAACTCCTCATCTGCGGACATTGCTGTCAGAGATCTTCAGCAAGTCACCAAGTGAGTCAAACTATCGTTAAACGTTAGTTACACTTTCCCTTATTCCTTTCGATTTAATATGTTGGGATAGAGGCGTTAGAAATAAAATATAAATACAGTGGAACCTCCATTAAAGGGACACCCTCGGGACAAGGGGAAGTGTCCTCTTAATGGAGGTGTCCCTTTAACAGAGGTTAAGGACGGTGCCTCCTTTTGTTACTGCGCATACGTTCTGCGCATAATTTATGGCGTCATTAGCGCGCGCTCCAGCGCGCGCACATACAGAACATTGCGGAATCTCTTTCAGGCTAAGCTCGGCAGGGAAATATATGGTCGAACAGTTTTCTTTTTTTTTTTTTTCGAGAAAATGCTATTTCAGCACTTTTTTCCAGATTGAAGCTTGATTATCTCTGAAAAATGCGTGGTTACCCCCAATTTTCTTTTTGGATTCCAATAGCCCTTACTAAGATCTGATTTTCCCGCATAGTCATAAACCGCGCAAAAATACTTTGGTATTAGGAGGCACTGTCCTTAATAAATACAAAGTTATATGAGCGTTAATTTTGCCGCGGGACAATAGTTTGTGCCCCCTTAATGGAGGTGTCCCAAAGTAGAGGTTCTACTGTATGTGATTTTGTACAATTAGCTCAGTGTGTAAAACTCGCGCTGTGATTGGTTAAGGGCAGGTACACACGCGCGAATGACGTCACGAATGGCGGCAACACACGGGCGCCCTGCTCCAGAAAGAAACTTGCCATTTTCTTCGTATCACCGACTCGCCGTGACTAAAAACAGAGACGCGTTTTCATGGCCGTTTTCATCAACTGGAAACAGCCCGTTGGAAAATCAATATAGATCAATTACAATATCTAGATTTTAAATCGGCTGTTCAAGCTTGGCTAAAATTTTGACTGAAGCAAACATGATGAACTTTTTAACTCATTCTGAAGAGAAATTCGTGAAATTGATATAGCGGCAATCTAGGCAAGAGCTCAAGTTCAAAGGAGCTATGTCACGATATTTTACGTCATTTTTGCGAATTGCAAAATCACCTTCAAGTGGAAGAAAGCCTCACAATAATAGTTCACTAAGGTAGAAAAACACCAAAGAGGTGACAATAAACCAAACAGGAACGAGGATGGTTGAGGATGGAGAAGATTAAGGCGGATTGCGAATGGCGAACTTGGAAAAATTGGCCAATTTTTTCAAGATGCGGCATCCGTGACGTAGCTTCTTTAAAATCAGGCGTTATTTTGAAACAGAGGCAAAAGGCAATGGAAGGCTTCCGTATGTTCTCTTACAGTAATTAAAAAGCTGTCCGTCACTTTTCTCGTAGGGAGCAGTGTCTCTTCCTGAAGGATGCCGAGACCAACAAAACAAAAACATACAAGTAAGTCTGTAATAACAGTCCAACCCATTGTGGGGGAGGGGGGGGGGGGGGGGGGGGGAGACAGGGAGCGGGAAGTCCACGGGAGGCGGGAGAACATTGCGTAATATTTCGCCATAGAAAAATCACAGAGGCGGGAGCAACTAAGGAAGAAATGCATGAACAACATTACGCTGAAAATTGCAAAAATTAATTCCCTGTAACTTAAACCAGTATCTGCTATTCGCAAAAATTCGATCCCACAAAATCACCACTCCGCAAAATTAAACTAATTAAATTTTAGTGTCACAATCATGTGCGGTGTCTTTTAGCCCAAGTAACGTCTTTCTTCGCGCGCTCAATTATTCTTCACGTCACCAACCGCGCGAGACACTACCACGGATCTCTGTAGAGCTACGTCATCAGTATGGAATTTTTCTAGATAAAGAGAGATTTTACACTTGTGATACCTGTTGGACGTGCTCACTGTGGACTTTGCCATCTCATTGTCATAGCTCTGTTCCGCAGGACAATGCTAATGCGCCCATAGAATCAGCTTCTGGAGTTGTTGCTATAGTCTCTTTTTAAACTCCATCCTCGAGCTAAAAAAAACATTCCTTTTTTTAGGGCATTAATATGGACAGAAGAGGAGGTCTCTCAAGAACAACTTCAGAAACTTGCTAACGAAAAGGTGAAGTCAACTGCGTACTTTGTGTTAATGTAGATTAATGAATAAAATAACCTCAGGGTATGACATCCCGAGAGAAGAAGTGACTTATGTAAGTTCTCGTAACAACAACACAACAGCCTTTATTTGCACTCAAAGATATTATTACAGAATGAAAAAAAAAAAAATGCAATTTAAGTAGAGTACTGGCTGCCTGGGATAACCATAGAGTCTAGAGGAACCAGGCAGCCAATTAAAATAATATGTAAGATGAATAAGTTGCATTTTAACTCCAAAAAAATAGCTATACTACTAGTGAACCAAACTATATTTAGGGGAAGAAAAGTACAAAACTAACTTATGAATGTCATTTGATTACGCTACACTAGAACTTTCTTCCCACGAATTCTTGCTCATTAACGAAACTAATCTTACCTTTTCTTCTGTCTATACACTTTTAGGATTTAAAGATTTTCCAGAAAACACCCTTGCGGGTCTTGCACAGGTAATGGCTGTTGTTATACGGTTTAGTCGCTTCTTTGCCCTTCACAGGAGGAAGTTCTCCTGATTAAAATTACATTAAAATTAGTCGTTCTTCCAAGATTGGTGATCTTACCAACCTGTGAGCTATCAAACGCCGCCCTATAAATCCGTACAACCGTCTCTAAAGTTGATGGCGTTCCAATACTCATATCTTGAATTTTTCTGATTTGTTTACAGTGCCACTCAACAAAGTTTTTGATTAACTGTTTTGAAAACTTTCTGGTGGCTTCTATATAACTAGCAAATCAAATTGCAAGAATTGTAGGAGGCGGAGATGTCAATTGTCAGAACGCGAACGTGGAGCTTGACAACTCCGCCTCTCATAGTTCTTGCATTTTGATTGGCCAGTTGGAACGAAAGCCATCAGAAAGTTGTCAAAAAGATGTCAAAAATTGATCGAAAACTTGGTCGAGTGGCAACGGTAGAGCGATCTTCACTGTAATCGCTCGTGTTGTTGTTGTAAGAGGAATACGTTTTCAAATTATGGTAAGATTATTTAATGGTTACGTTTTCACCTTGTTGTTTGTTTTGCAGACGTCCTCTGGCTGTAAGGGAGCGATATATTTACAATATGACACCCGAGCTGATTGACTCCCATTACTTTAATCTCTTTCTTAAAACACAGGCAGGGACGTATCCTTATGTTTACTGCATATATGTGTCACCGAATGTCCCAAGTTAAACGATGACTCGGGAGTGTCGCTGTTTGTACTCTAAGAGACTATTAGATGTACCGATAGTTTATTATTATTATTGAATACTGCAAATCGTGCCATGTGACTATAGTCGCATGTGAGGCACCTTTCTTCTTTCACTCCCAGAGCCCAAACCTTGAGTCAATAAATGTGGTTGTAACTTTTGAGTCCGTGGATGAAATCCTAGTGTGTGACCATTCAAATGAAAGCTATTTAGCAGTAATTTCAAATGGCACTGTTTGTTTTTGACAATTTTGCAAAATGAACTTCAAGACTTTTCCCTCAGTTTAGAACTTAGCACTCTTGGGAGTGAAAGGATTAACTCGCAGTCATTCTCTCAAAGGGACAGTTTGTAATAAAAAGCATAGAGTAGCTTTCGTTCAATTGTCGAAAGTAATTTCTGTTTGATTTGGTTTTACATTTATTGAGCTCTGTAATTGGTTCCAAACACTCGTGAAACTTCTTCTAACCAATCAGAGAGCAAACATGATGATTTTTCATCCAATCAGAAATCGTGACTTACGCACGTTTTCCCGCGCTTAGCACCGGTTGCATGTTTTCCCTTCGAGTTCTGATTGGTTCATTGTGGTTATTCTACTCATTGTGATTGGTCAAATGCAATTACTTTGGTTTTCATATATATGCTGAAATAACAAAACAGAAAAATACACAAAAACGTAAGCAGAAAGGACGATTACGCATCTAAACAATTATTTGCACGAATAACATTAACATGTGTGTTTCTTTTTCACTGCCTGCCATAATACAAATGTAGAAGTCAGCATAAAAATTTAGAGAAGAAGGTTCCTTAACTTGTGTTTAGTTATGTCAAGGAGTTTGTTCATGGAGACTTCGGAAGGACAAAACCTAGCTTGGGGGATTTGTTAAAAACTGAGACGGACATTTTACAGCTGGACGTAGAGGTAGGTAGTCAATTTTAGGTATATACTGCCCGGTCTATAACAGCCTAAGGCGAGACAACTATATACAGAGGTTATTCAACGGAAAGTTGTATAATACGGCTGGGTATTTTTACGCGTCAGTTTTAATTTTTTTCGAGCCTCAAGGCTTTTAACAGAGTTTGCCGTAGCGCGCGGTCAGGGGGGTACGTATTCGCACTCTAAAGTGCTACATTTGTATGTCGTATAATAAAGACTAGTGTAGGTGATAGGACAATATGAGCTGCAGGTCTGTATGGGCATTACACCATTTTAACACTGACATTTGTATTATTATTATTTTTGTGCAGTCTGTGGATGTTGACTGGCCTCCAAGAACAGAGGAAACTGATGAATTAAAAAACAGCAGCTGACGTTGATTACGTGAACAGCTCTTATCTTCTCCATAGTTTATATTTTGCATACAAAGCCAGTTGAATAGGTTTTGAGAATGACACACAACAGTCGAAGATCAAGCACCTTCTCAACCTCGTCTCTGAGTTGATTGAGCCCGCGGTTTTTGTAAGCGTGGTTGCTTAGTAACATCATTACATGACGTATTCTTGTCAAGACAGGCTGACGTCACAATGTACGGTGTGCATGTGAACCGCGAAAGCGTGGTGCCGACTCAAATTGTTGTTTATATTTATTGTCAACTCGTTTTATTTTCAAATTTGTGTAAACGATCATTCAGCACACAAAGTGACTTTGGTAATTCGCGAACTGTATCGATACATGGACATTGAATCTGAAACGGTATTGATATAACTAAACGAAGTGTGTGTTATTTCAAGTGTCTTTTGTAGCAGTTATTAGGGTCGTCACGCAACGATTTTTCGCCCAATGGCGTTGTGTGAAAAAACTTTATAAAAGAGATGCCTTGTGTCATATGCTGTAGATAAGTGTCTGAGACACAGCTACGACAAAGAAAGAAACTAAAGAAAATAGCGGTTTTCTTGGGAGAAATGGTATACTATAGTAAGTTGGGTCTTTTTATGTCTTGTCTGCACTTAATTTTATCAACCGCCCTGGTGAATGAGAAAAGCTGACGTTTCGAGCGTAAGCTCTTCGTCAAAGCATAAGTTTGTGTCGGAGCAAAAACAGAGCTAACACTCAAAACGTCAGCTTCTCAAATTTGCAACGGCGGTAATTTACCTTCAAATTGACATTGACTGAGTTTCACTTGTCTGCTGCGCAGCACCAAACTCCGTGATCTCGAGCTCGTTCATCTCGTACCCAATCTCCCACGGCCACGCGAGGGCCTCAGGCAGAGGGAATCTGGTTAATGGTTATCTTTCGAGCTTTCACGAAGCGTGAACACATGACACGTTTAAGTGGTTCTGCGTTTTTTTGTTTCCAGCTACATAGACTGCAAAACAGTCGTTTTTAATCCTAATCACTGGTCGCGCCGAAAGCGTTGATCACGCGTGCGAACCGCGCGAGCCTCGCACGCCCTCCCCAGTTCCACTCTCCGTTTTCACACTCGCTCCAGACCTTTCGTTCGAAGGCCGTGCGCATTCGTAAGACATACCAACGCCAAAAAATACGACTGTTTTGCAGTCACCCGAGATATTATACTTGGGAGGGAGAAGGTTCAATATCTTTCCAATCAATACCGTAAAAAACAGGGATTTTATGTCCGCCACGGGGAGGGCAAGACGAAAATATTATTTTATTGGACATGGATCAAGTGGACATTGAAATTCGATTCACTTTGCCGAAACGACAGACGAAAAAACTCTGGTTTTGCATGCAGGCTATCCTGTCCTGGTCCTTGGGTCGTCACGCAATGGCTGTTGCATGACGTAAATGATTACGTTTCGTTAATTATTCACTAAAATGTAGTTACGCGATATTTGCATATTTTAAATGGAACAGTGCTTTAATATTTTGTCACGGAATTGAGTTTTGTCCGTTTCTCGGCTGATAGATGCCTTTGACGTTGCAAATAATATATTCGTCGTTTGACGGATGATTTTGCGGACTTGACAACTTTTAAAAGTTGTTTACCTAAAGTGGGAAAGTTACAGACAATTTCTGCATAATTTATAGCGACAAGCCGTCCGCTTCACTGAACTTTCACTTGAGCAACGAGAGAAAACAGAAAATGTCTTGGAACAACAACACAGAGAAAAGTTTCGAAATGCAACGAGAACTCGACAAATGCACAATTTTCAAACGTACGACCTGCCTTTTCAAAAAATATTGATTTTCACGGCGTCTTTTAATTAAATCACGGTCCGAGGAAGTGCGTTGCTTGGCGCAAATATACTTCACCATGGCAAAGCGAAAGAAAGGAATTTGTAGAGGCCGAGTATGTCTAGTTGTTTTTCTTGTGTTTCTGGCAGGAACATCGTTATTGAATGTAATGTTTATCTTACAAACCACTTCGCGAACAACGAGTGCCGAAAAAGAACCGATGGAATACGACGTTCGATTTCACAGCCTTACAACGAATTCCGTTTCTTCTTCGGTAAATTGGACGAAAGAGCGGAAACCTTCGTCATCCACCGGGACCGCAGGTAAGTCAATTGTTTCAAACAAAATATTAACGTGCATTTGAGGCGACTGGGTTAGCGCAGTGAGATTTTTTTAGATATTTATCACATTAGTGGTTTTTAAACCTCCATAGTTCATGACATTATTAGCATATTACATAATAACATTTCAAAAGAAGAAAATTAATAACAGCATGTTTAATACCGAGTAAACATGTTTAGCCGCCCATCAGACAGCTGACAAGCTTTATGTACGCCGGTAGTTTGCGGATACAGCGGATACAGCTGTTTTTGTCGTCCGTTTATATTTAATATACTCAACAAAATATGCAGTTTCTGATTGGTCAATGACGAGTGCATAAATAGGTTATAGAGTGCAATACGGAATTGTGATAAACGGTACCGGACAAGTTGAGACATTTTTGCCGCTTAATGACATTGAAATAAGCTTTCAGGTTCATGCTTAAATATTTTCTGAACTACAGAACTGTGATTCTTTAAAAAAATTCGCTTGGTTTGCCTGCACGTTGTGCCCATAAATCACGAATTGCACTCGCGTTCATACGATTTCCTATACTTATAGCAGCGGGTGAAAAGACAGTCTTTCGTAAAAATGGTAGAAGTCGTAGAAGGTTCTTTGATGTATTACAATTATAAAGAACTGCAAGAACCGAGAACCGAGAATGATTCAGACGACTTTATTGACAGACTACAACAGGTTGCATGACACGTGACCGGTATTTTTGACAGTGAATAAGTAGCAAAGGACCGCGAACGAAAATGCTGCTGGTATTTTTGACATTTTTCCCAAGGCAGCTGCAACGATGTAGGAGGAAGACTGGACACAAGTCGAGCCCCACACGGAGCTCAAGTTTTGGCGAATCGATCCCAAAACAAGAGAGCCTGCTCACAGGCTAATGCTGCTCACAGGCTAATGATGTTTTTAAAAGGTTCGGTAGTGGTAGCCGATTTATTAACTCTTTTTCCCGCATGGAAAACCAGACATGATTTATTTTATACAAATGAGTGACCTGCGATCAAGCGTCCTTATTAAACAAATGAGTGGTGTTGGGGTTGACAGTAGTTTGAAGAAGAAAAAACAGAAACTAGTGCTCCCGTTTTAAAGAGCATGCATTGTTTCAGAACTGTGATCAACCTATGTTTCTTGGTTATTCCATTACAGAAAGTCACTATCTGGATATAGAAGTTTTATCAAGCAAAGAGAATGTGACCATCACTATAAATGGACAACAGGTAGGTATGAACAATACCCTCGTGTCACGTGACTAAGTCCTGGGCCAAACAAAGTCTACTTGCGACTTGTTTGGCCAGAGCTTTAGTCCAGAAGAATATTATGCAATAACGAACAAACTAAGCTGGACTATAAACCCTCTTTTTCGATACATATTTCTATTTGGGATAGTCAACTCGGCGCCATAGAAAACTCGGGCTCGTAGTCTAACTGTTAAAAAATCATTTTTACCCTCGTGCCTTGGAATTTTTGCCTAAAGCTCGTTCAGGATGACGATGATTTGCGTTCACTTTGATCGAGATAATAATAGATCAACTGAGATCAACTGAATTTGTACGCAATTCAACGCACGTTTTTCCGGCACGATTTGGCCACCCAAATCAAGTTACTTACTGGCTTTTTTGATCACTTGCTAGCATTTGCGAGTCCGTTTGGCCACCCAACGCAAATCTGTACACAAGAACGTATTTCAAAACTTGCGGACCAGTTGCGAATCCGTTTGGCCAGGGTTTAAGACCGATATTTTCGTAGACCCGGTGTTGTGTGCCTTGCGTGACCACCAAAATAAGATGAGAAATGATATAATGTAGAGCCCTGTACCTCTAGTCTCCTTGGCAGCCGTTATTTGGCTCGTCACACAACGCTCTTCTCCCCATCCAAGTTATTGTAAAATAATGTATTTTTCTTTATTTTAATATTTTTTTGAAGCGGGTGGACACTTCCGAGATGTTATTGAGGGGACTGAACGTGATGGTTTTAAATGAAGTGACTGGCGCGGTAATGTCCTCCAGATGGTTTGATACATACGAGTCCAAAGAGGACAGCGGTTTTCTTATGGAATTTCTGAAAAGTTTGAAACCTGGCAGAATAATGTGTTTTGCTGTAAAGGTGGGTACATACCGGTCCTTACGTCTGTTTTAACCTTCACTCCCAGAGTCAAACCTTGACTCAATAAATGTGGTTCTAACTTATGAGTCTGTGGATGAAACCCTAGTGTGCGACCATTCAAATGAAAGCTATTGATGACATTGAGCAGTACTTTCAAGTGGCCGTTGCTGTTTGTTTTTGACAATTTTGCAAAATGAAATTAATTCAAGATTTTTCCTCAGTTTTGAACTTAGCACTCTTGGGAGTGAAAGGTTAGTGCGCGTTGCGTTACTAAGTAGCTCAGTGGAGAAAATATTGGTTTCAATCAGGGGCCGAGTTTAGCAAACCAGGACGGCAACGAGAACGAAAGAAAAGGTTTAATGAGCAGTACAATAGCTCTGCGTGTGCGTTATCTTATTCGGTACATATTTCTGCAGAAATGAGCAAATTCTGGGTTTTCGGAGAAGGTGAACCACAACGACGAATTTTTCAAGTTTCTCTTTGGATTTGAACGCTGTCTTTACATATTCAGCTGAGGATAGCTCTGACACCAATAGACAAACTGAATGGAACTAGAGATTCGCGAGATTTTGAAGTAAAATATAAATTCGTTTTGTAATCGACGTTGTCCTCGGAGTTGCCGCCGTGGTTGCTTAACTCCCTAATATAATGTTAGGCCGCACAGACCGAGGGTCACCGTGTCGCCTCATTAAGGAAGCACAGACGTTTTTGAGCCACGGACGGCAACCGAAAGTCGAGTGTTCTCTTTTTGGCGTGTATTGTCGACTTTTCGTAAATGCTAAAACGAGGGCTTTTCAACACATTGGTGGGGGAAAAGCGCGCCAAAAACACGAACATTAGCCTTCCGGTTGCCGTCCGTGGCTCAAAAACGCATATGCTTAAGCTCTTTATCTTGTACCCATACATGTACATACTGAGATTCAACCCGAAAAAAATCCATACTGATGACGAAGCTCTACATAAATCTGTGTCGTGTTTCTGATTGGTTGTTATTTGCGCGCGAAAATTTAAAACCAAACAACATCCTACACGGATCTCTGTAGAACTACGTCATTAGTGTGGAATTAAGCGTGTGAAGAGAGACGTTTGTTTACTCAAGGTTTGCAACCAGTTACAATGCATGCAAGTAACAAAATCACCTGTCACAAAAATCGTTGCCCTTAATATATAAAAGCAATAGGAATTTCCATCGCTCAGGGCATTTTTTTTCTTCGTTTATATTTACTACGCAGGATGAGGCTTCTCTTTCCCTCTCCAAAAATGCTCGTATGTTCATCAAAAGTTTGGGAAGCTCTTACATCAATCAGCTCAGATGGAGAGGCATGTGGGCGTTCGTGGTTCAACGATTGGACAATCGCAACATCGTGTATGGGGAGAGCTTCCAGGATTCACCGGAATATAAACAATGGGGGAAACCGGTAAAACTGCGCACATCAGTGAAATTACTGGCAGAAAGTAATGTCAACTGCAACTGGAAGGACTCGGACGTCAGCAGAAGACGAAGAGAATTCTGTGATAAATATGAAGGATATGATCGCGTATGCAATTGTAAGTATCGATCGGTAGCTGAGAGCGATTTTCAATTCAGTGTCGTGCATGAAACGGAAACCAAAGCAATTACCATGGCCAATCACGATAAACGTAAACAACACAATGAACCAATGAGAACTCGAAGCAAATACACGTAACCAGCGCCGAACGCGGGAAAACGCGTGCGACCAAGTCACGATTGGTTTTGGTTTTGCATCTGATTGGTTGAGAAGGTGGCGCGAGTTTTTTAAACCAATCACAGAGCGTAGTAAAGCAAAACCAAAGCAATTCAGCGATTGCTTTCGACACTCAATTGAAAACCGTCTATCTATATGCCGCTCTAAGCAATTATTACAGTGCTCTGATCATGTCACAACTATTCTCCTCTCTCTCCTTTTCTTCCCTTGACAAGGCAGGGAAAGGAGAGAGAGCCTGGGATCAAGGTTGCTGGGCATTGTTTGATCATTATCAGGGGTCCGCAATAAGTACTTATAGTCCTCAGTCGTTATTGAATATTCTGTTTTATCGTAGGTTATAATCCCTTGTCTCTGGACTTTAACCCGCCCGCTTTTAAAGATGGCAGCCGACTCAAGCTTCCATTGGCCGTCATGGCTGGTAACAGACCGACCTACTTACTGCGCATGCTCTTAAGCTTGCGCAGTGTTGAAGGCCTGGATCCTAGCTTAGTGACTGTTTTTATTGATGGATATTTTGACGAGCCGTCGTCGGTAGCCAGGTTGTTTGAACTGAATGTGGAACAGCATGCTGGCTCAGGGAAACGCAATTCCAGGATTTGTCAGGTGATTTCATTTGAGTGTCGTAAAACCAAAAGCAAAGCCAATTACATTGGCATTGGCCAATCACAACAAACGTAAACAACAAAACGAACCAATGAGAACTCGAAGCAAACACGTAACCGGCGCGAAGCGCGGGAAAACGCGTGTGACCAAGTCCCGATTGGTTTTGGTATTGCATCTGATTGGTTAAGAAGGTGGCGCGAGTTTTTTAAACCAATCATAGAGCGTACTAAAGCAAAACCAAAGCAATTTCGACAGTCAATTGAAAAACGCTCTAATGTGGAGTTGCGTTCTTGGGCAAGATACTTTACTCTCACAGTTCTTCTCTCCACCCAGGACCTGGTTGGTTCGAAAGTCGATTAACGCTAATCCAGGATTAAAAGTTAATCAAGGTTTTAATTCGTGTTGTGTTGTATAAAAGTGTTTTTCACTGCTAATGTTGTGTAGAGTTTGAGATTAATCCGACAACAGTAGTCAAAAACGAGAGGAGGAAAAACATAAACAGAACTATTACGGCAACTAATACTAACAAAATCCTGGGAGTGAATAGCAATACTCCTAGTGGCTTCATGCGATAGACTAACGTCCCATCCAGGGGGTGTAGCAACTTGTCCCTAGTCGCTTCATGCTACAGAAATCGGGCCGGGTAAGTTCCGCCAGTTGTGAGCCACTAGGCTCGTGAAAGGGTTAACTTTACCCTTAAGTTTGATTTGAGTTTAATGGGAGCGTATTGCCTTTTTCTTGATCTTCAGCATTACAAGAAATCATTAACATGGTCGTTTGACCGATATCCTGATGCAGATTACCTGGTTATCCTGGAGGAAGATCTCGATATATCTGTTGATATTCTCAGCTACTTTAAGCAGCTTCTCCCTGTCTTAGAAAACGATGAAAGTCTGTACTGCATATCAGCTTGGAATGACCAGGTATTAGCTGTAGTCAGTATCTAGATTCTCCTTGTAATATCCATATATAACAAAGAGATCAAGTAATGAGAAACTCAAAATAAAGAAAACAATGCAGTATTGATGCATCACCAAATTCTCAGTACTCGCTTTAGAAGAAATATAAGGTCTTCAGTAAGGAGAATCTATATTTTCATCTTGGTACAAGGCGTATAAAAAGTGTTGAGGAAACTTACTCGTCATGCCTCATGTATGTTACATGAAGTGCTTCCTGACCACGTATGCAGACGTACGTTCTACGGCAAACGTCAGCTTGCAATTGATTCTCTTACTTTTCCTCCAATCGTTAATAAATCCATCAGAAAAATCGAAAATAATTCACACGTTCACTTCAAACGCGAAACTACTCACTTTGACGTAGAAACGGCTGACGGCAAAAGTGGGATTTTTGCCGTCTGTTCGCGGGAAAAACAAACATGATAATGCTTAATCTCTCTAATTCTACAGCCTTGTCCGGTTTAATGTCATCCATAAATATTTTCAGCTGTTGAAGAAAAGTTCATACATGGTTCCTGCTATCTTCTGTTTTTCACGAAAACATTCACATGAGGTTCTATATTTCAGGATTTTTTTAAATGATACTGATTGTGTTTTTTCAGGGTTATGACCATCTTGCTAATGACCCGGCAATGTTATACAGAGTTGAGACTATGCCAGGGTTAGGATGGTAAGTGAGTATGTTGTAGTAGAGACTACTTCTCGACATTCTTTTTTAAAATGTTGTTTTGTTTACGGCGCGAAAATTAGTGATACCACAAAGAGGTTCCATTACAACAACAACAACAACAACAACAACATTATTGAGCTGCATGCAAAAAGAAGTAAATCCGGTCTAGCTCAACCAGTTTTGACCATCCCTACTGGTTTTTTTACCCTGGGCCCGGGGGGGGGGGGGGCTCCCTATAATTATTCCGTTTTTTGTTTATTTTTGTTATATATATATCTTAGGCGAAGCCAAATAAAATTAAATTAAAAATAATGGACTATACGGGGAGGCTCCGCCAGAAAGGGGTAGCTTTTTCAGGCTGGAGGTATATAAAAGGATAGGGATTTCACGAGTTGAAGTATAGAAAAGGGTATAGGGAAAACTGTCATTTAGGTGTTCAAAAGGGCCTTTCAAAATATCTCGAACAGACGGTTCTCATTCATCCAATATTTTAAGGGGCTACTCAAGCGAAAAGTTTAGCAAAAGTCGTTTCAACTGAAAGGTATGTGAAAGGGGTACCATTTTCTATGGAAGGTATACGAAAGGGTTACCTTTTCTGTCAAAAATGATATATAAAAGGGTAAGGGTTTAGACCTCGGGGCGGAGCCTCCCCGTATAAAACTTTGTTAAGTAACCCCCGGACTCTGGGTCAACTATCCGAAAGAGGGACTGCTCGCAGTGTACTTTCTTTTTACAGAAACTCTAATAACTGAGCCAAACCACAGCGACAAACCAATGAGAGTGCCGGATCTAAATTTTGTAAACCTGGGTCAGTGAAATACTTGACATAATAAACAAACGGCAAACTGATCCTAAAGACAAGGAAAAGGAAAATTTGGAAACAAGATGATAAATTAAACATATATACAGTGCTAACTGATAATACAGTCGAAGACACCCTCGCAGGAAGCAGAGAAAGTGTACGCGACGTAACAGGAGCTGGCCGCTTATATTACTCGAATGTGTAATATAGAGTTTGTATGAGCTAGAGTACATTCAAACAGGGTTTTGTTAAGGCGGCCGTAAATAGAGTTATTCGCTTACGACAGTGTCCGCTCAGAGAGCTGTATACATATTTACCCGATATTTCAGGGCCCTCACCAGCCTACAGCTGTAGTTGCTGACGGATTGGGCCACGCTAGGTAAATAAAGCTATCTATCTATCTTACTAAAGTACATCACTTTTCAGGGTTCTAAATCGTAAATTATACAAAAACGAGCTGGAGAAAAAATGGCCGAGGCCCGATCAATCTGCTGACTGGGATATGTGGATGAGATTACCTTCCAACCGAAAGGATCGGGAGTGTATTATACCGGATATATCTCGTACTTATCATTTTGGAGCCAAGGGACTCAATGTGGGAAGCTATATGCAAAACATTTACTTCAAACAACACGCGTTAAACAACGAGACTAACGTGAAATTAGATGTGGAGAAGATGTACAAGAACAACTACGAGAAAGAGATAGTTCGTTTGATAGGGTAAGCCGTGGAAAACGTAACACATGTTATCTTAGTTCCCAGATCCCTCGAAACTTCCCAACCTCCCCCGTCACTGCCTTATTGCAAGAGAGGATGATCGAAGAGAAGGATTCCCCGTGCCCCATGAAAATTTTTGAAATCTATTAATAGTTTCGCGCCATGCTATGAAAGTTATTTTTATTTCCTTCTGATCGAGGCTCCGACATCACGTTATTCGAACTGACCAATCTGCAGTCTGGCAGCGCTCCTAAAATAGCTCAGCTATGAACTGAAAGTTAAAAATAGATTTCAAAAAATTATCATTGGAAGAGACCCATGTGTGAGGGAATACTTCTCTTAGATCATCCTCTCTTGTTTATTGCTATCTGGCGTTTGTGGGCTTACCACAAGAACATGATTAAACATCTTACTAGAAATACGCGCCTCGCAGAGTCTCGCGAATGTAGTGATTGGGTGTATTTAGGGTGGAAGGGGGGAGGTTTTCAGTTCTGCTCACAGTCTGCGTGTATACTTCAGTACTCTAGCTGGTGAATCTGTTTCAATACAGTTATAATATAGCCAGCAAATTCGCCCGATGCAGACCACTGTTCTTGGCTACTTTTATACTTCCCTGTAGTACCTGGCTGTATAACTAAAGTCTTAGCCTGCGGTTGAGTCCGTCTCCGACGCAGGCTATCGAAGTCTGTGCAATGAAAAAAGAAAAAAAAGAAAACCCAAGTGGATTCGAACCCAGGCCTTCGTGTCCCGATTATCAGATTGAAAGGCAAGCGCCTGCACGCGCGCCCTGTGACGTCATGTGCCATTGACCATCTCCATAAATTAATGAATTAATAATTAATTAATATGAACAGAAACCCTTCACGCACCTTCCAGTTGATCCCGCCTGAGCTGTTGGGCGGACAAAATGTTTGATTTATGTCCATATTTTTGTATCTATCTTTCAGAGAAGCCAAGCTTTTGAATCATTCTAAAAACCCGTGCGCAAACCTCCAGGACTTCGTCCCAGACTCCGCGGGAGAGACGTACTTGTTTTATCTGCGTATGAATAACCCCAGGGACTATACCACGTGGTCTAACGTGGCGCGGTGCTTTCGAATGTGGGATCTGGACCCGAGAGGTTTTCATAAAAGCATGTGGAGATTCTGGATCAAGAAAAATCATATTTTAGCGGTTGGATGCCCCGCGTCTGTGTATTGTAAAAACAAACCACAAGATTTAGAACCGATTTATCTTCCAAACAAAGAGACGAGACCGAAAGATCCTGTTTAATGAACGGTTTATTCGGAAGAAGTTACTCTCTCTCAGATTCGGGTTTTTGTTTCCGAATTCCAAATGACGGCAAATTTAAGAGATAGAGCCGTTCTCAATTGAGTGTAGTAAAACCAAAGTAATCACTCTGGCCAATCACAACAGACGCACACAACATGAGGAACCAATCAGAACTCGAAACTAATACATGTCACCGGCGCCAAGCGCGAGAACACGTGTGCTACCAAGTCGCGGTTTTAGTTTGGCATCTGATTGGTTAAGAAAGTGGCGCGAGTTTTTTTTTAACCAATCAGAGAACGTAGTAAAGCAAAACCAAAGTAAACGCATACTTTCGACACGTATAATAGAAAAAACATTCTATTGGAAGGTATTTATATATTTGTGGCAGTATTTAAAAGGAACAGTCTTAGCCGCCATGGATGCAAACAGTTTCTTAGCTGGCTTTGTTTTCTCTCGCTTCAATATGTAACTTATTTTGTTACAACTTCATTTCGGTGGTTGGGTAATTTGGAATCAATACAGCGTTCAAACTATACAATACAATACAAACTTTATTAACACTCCCCAATGGGGCTTTTCGGTGTTAATTATCTAACTATGTTCGCCATGGTACTTGTGTACGGCTGATTGACTCGTATTACAGACTACCAACCCACCCCTCCCCACCCCTCGTAAAGAGAAGAGCGTGGAAAAAAAAAACCACTTTCACTCTTCAACTTCGTTCAAAAGTGAACAGCCTGTGGAGGTGGCAGCCCCTCGTCTAGTCCCAGACCTCAAGGCGTTTTTTCTCTCGCGGACGAGCAAGAAGAACACGATACGGCCTGGGAACGGTTCCCACTGTATGTTATTCGGTGACGTCATGAAATTTCGCGCCAAATCGAGTGGGCAGGAAGGGAACGCCTGGGTACTAGGCTACAGGTAGCCCCAGTAACCTATCACGTGCAGAGTCCAAACACTTCGTAATCTGTAACAGTAAATGTTTTCACTCCTGCTAAGAACGTCGCCTGCTGTCCCGGAGGAGCGTCAAAACAAAAGCCAAGATGACTATAACCTGAAGTATTCCTGTTCACCTTTCCTGATATAACCTGTAAGTCCCGATTGCCTCCAAACGTTGGTCCCAGGCTACAATCACAGTAGAAGCCTTTCAGTTGATTCTTGTTGATTGGCATTTTAGTTGGTCCCAGGCCATGCGGGTTGACCATGCTAAACAAGAACGCTTGTGAGCTTGTGACCCACGTGATCCGACCTGTAAATGAAATTTTACAGCTTTTATTTCTGTCAACTTAATTAACGAAATCTGATTTGAACCAAGTATTGGAATTACGGACAAATCCCGGAGTGACAGCGAGATACGTCGCTACTTCAAAGGCATTCCTGCGAAAAAACTGAGCTAGACTGACACTGTACTGTAACCTCTTCTTTGCGACAAAAATTTATGTCCGGGAAAATGCGTATATAATCTTTGTATCTATAATCTATTTAAGGGGACGGGGTCAACTTTTGTCAGTGGGTACGCATATAGCTCGCAGATAAACGCGAATATTGAAGTTTAGATACAAGCAAGAGAAAAAAATAAGTTTATCGTCATTGATTAAATTGTCGAAGAAGAGAGGCGGGAAAGGTGTATGCCCTAAATAAAACATTTCTGTGTCAAACTAACCACTTGCCCACGACATTTCTGTGAATCCTCCAAAAATATTGTTTCCACTCTGCACAATCGTGACCGTGGGTCCTTTGTTATCACATTTGGAATGAAAGGTTTCAGTAGCGAAGCGATCTCGAGAAGCTCGGAACAGAACACGCCATTTGCCGTCTTGTGGAGGCAGCCAACCTTGCAACACGCTTCGATGATCTTCATTCGTCAGAATCACCGACTCTTCAAATGGTGTGGTTGGTTTACTTGCTTGAACTGCAGGTTTACAAGGCCTTAACTCGTCAATTATTCCTTGAATCTGATAAAACTTAGCTTCAGCTTCAAGTTCCTTGAGAAATGTTGCACCTTCTGGTAAAATCAACTCTCCGTTACGAAGATAATTGAGTATAAACCGGAAGTGGGTTCCATCTCGGTCGATGAAGAACGAGCCATCTTCAGAAGGTTTCATCTCAAACCTCCCTGAAAACATGGCAGCCAGCATCGAGTTTGGATCTTTGGTCAGCGTTTGAACGCTTGTTGTGAAAGTGTTACCGCCGACATTGAGTTTTACGATCGAAGAAAAGTGATCCAGTTTCTTCGACATGGAGTCAATGTTTCCTTTTAACTTTAGCTGAGCAGACAATAAAACTCTTTTACTGAAGTCTTCAGCAAACCTGGTGACGCATTGGGAAATAATGGAAAAACATTTAGGTCAAGTGAAAGTTTCGATTTGTATAAATTGCTGAACCAGAAAGGAGGGGGCGGGGGGCAACTGGCCTAATAAATGGACTTGGCCGTACGTCATAGCGGTGCCAGGCAACCGAGTGTGCGCAGTAGCACTCAAATATGTAGTTGCTAGGATATTGTGCTTTTTTATTGTTAATACGTTTCTGTGGGATGCCAGGCAAGGAATTAGTATGCACGAGAATAAAAATGTGTTTTCCTTGGTCGTTATCGCTCGAAATCCGATCCAGAAGGAAGACGTGTTCTTTTCGTTGTAGACTGATTTCGCTTCGCCTCATGCATTACGATAAACATTTTCATCTACTTCGCTTCCCTTTCCAGTTAGACTGCAAAACAGTCCTTTTTTTTGCGTCGGACTGTCAAACGCATGCGCGCGGTCTTTGAACATCGCGCGCGTATCCGAAAGACTCTCGCTGTAATAAACCTGCAAATAGCGGCGTGAAAGATCAGGCTAAAAATCCCCCTGAGCTGCTTTTGCAGGCTATACGCGTGCTGCGAGCTTGAAAATATTTCGTGACGTCTTCTTAGCAACGGCTTGATTGAGAATTGGTCTGTTGCCCGGCACCGCTTTGTCTTCAAAGAAAAGTGCCGGCTTGGTGATAGAGACGCGGGTTGCTATGGTAATATTCAAATGAGCCATTTCAGTTACATGCACGCAATCCAGACTAATATTAATGAAATAATTATTCCTCCTCTGTCATAATTTTACTCTCGGCGGTTATTTTATGTTTAAGGGACATAAATTAATTATATAAAGGTATAACGAACTTATGTGAAGAAACTGAAGGGAAAAAGGATATTTTAAGACATGATTCAAACGTTTCAATTACAAATTAATTTACGTGCAAGGATTCGAAGAGCATGAAAGAAACCGCTAAAATTAATCAACTAATTGCCACAGGCAACTAATTGCCACAGGCTTGTACGGTTTGGCATGGTTTCCTCACGAAATAAGTAAAATTCAGCAAAAGGAAAATTTTACCTATAAAACTCAAGTAGTCCATAAAGAAAATAAGTAAAATACTATTTCAGTTGTTCTAAGGAGCACGGACCACAAAGTTACAATGACAGGAACTTTGAATTATCTGGCTATATTAATTAAACATATTTATTCCATTCCATAGTCAAGCAAAAAATAACTTTCGAGATCTTTAAAACCAACGTAGCTGAATAATCATTTTATCATTTTATGCCTCACAAACACCTTAACTATATATTTTTCAGCGCCTACTAAATTTAGCGAATGAAAATTCTAAATAATCATCTACAGAGAAGACCAAAATCTCTAAAAATCGCTATAAAATCAGTAAATAGTCGCTAAGTCTTGGGAAAGAAATATTTAGTAGCTGCTAAAATTCGCAGCTACTATAATATGATAATACCACTTTTAAAATGATTGAAAATCAATAAAACTATCCGAGAAATGGTCAGCCAAATTATAAATTGTATTTCCGTCTTAGCTTTGCTTTACGAGCGAGAATATCATGTACCGTCCAGTTTAAAACTGTTTTCAATCACAGTGTTGTAAGCATATCAAATGAGGGGTGGCGAATGGTAAATTCGAGACTCTTTGCAAGACGAGATTAGCGTTTTTCTCTGCGAGACCGTAGCCTGCGAGCTTGCTCGCAGGCTAGCGAGACCGAGACTTTTTGAATTTTTAAATGGCGAGACCTAATTGAGACTTTGCGAAAAAATTAAACGGCTTTGCGAAAAAATCGAGACTGCAAGACGTACAGAACCGCTCAAAAAACGAGGCTGCGAGACCTGTGAAATTCGAGTAAAATTTTGCGAGACCATTTGCCATTTGCCAACCCTCAAAAGGTCGCACACACCGACATCTGGCTTGAGCGAGCCAAAAACAATTCTCTTTTTTTTTCACCCAAAAATCTCCCAACTTGGAATAAAACAAATGCGCGCATGCGTACATACCTACAAAGTTCCAACTTTTTATCAATCCTCCCACTAAAGTACAATTTTCTTGGCTCTACACGAGAGTTGTCCAATACTCAGCAAAACAGAAATTTCGATTCGTGCGAATGACTGAACAACTTGTCACGACTTATTTTAAACTCAGTTGTCTAACCGATAATTGCATCTCAGCGGGACATATCATTTTCAATGGCCTTTTTCAACGTAAAAGTTGCCTACAATACAATACAATAATAACAATACAATACATTTATTTGCATTTCACTTTGTCTTGGCCTGGGTACATGTTTCTTGTTGTGTATGTGGGTCCCAGTTAAACGGTTATTGTCGATTCGTGTACGTCGTATACGGATGGATAATTTAATTCCGGAAAAAATCACTTAAGATCGCACAACACACGTGTTCAGGGGATAAAGGAGTCTGGGTAATTGTCGAGAGTCGAGAGTAACATGTCGAGAGTCGAGACTGAAATGTCGAGAGTCGATAAATAGTCAATAACTCTATCAATCGATAATTAATGATGAAATGTATCACGGATATAGTCGCGTCTGTGTATTGTAAAAACAAACCACAAGATTTAGAATCGATTTATCTTCCAAACAAAGAGACGAGACCGAAAGATCCTGTTTAATGAACGGTTTATTCGGAAGAAGTTACTCTCTCTCAGATTCGGATTTTTGTTTCCGAATTCCAAATGACGGCAAATTAAGAGATAGAGCCGTTCTCAATTGAGTGTAGTAAAACCAAAGTAATCACTCTGGCCAATCACAACAGACGCACACAACACGAGGAACCAATCAGAACTCGAAACTAATACATGTCACCGGCGCCAAGCGCGAGAACACGTGTGCTACCAAGTCGCGGTTTTAGTTTGGCATCTGATTGGTTAAGAAAGTGGCGCGAGTTTTTTTTAACCAATCAGAGAACGTAGTAAAGCAAAACCAAAGTAAACGCATACTTTCGACACGTATAATAGAAAAAACATTCTATTGGAAGGTATTTATATATTTGTGGCAGTATTTAAAAGGAACAGTCTTAGCCGCCATGGATGCAAACAGTTTCTTAGCTGGCTTTGTTTTCTCTCGCTTCAATATGTAACTTATTTTGTTACAACTTCATTTCGGTGGTTGGGTAATTTGGAATCAATACAGCGTTCAAACTATACAATACAATACAAACTTTATTAACACTCCCCAATGGGGCTTTTCGGTGTTAATTATCTAACTATGTTCGCCATGGTACTTGTGTACGGCTGATTGACTCGTATTACAGACTACCAACCCACCCCTCCCCACCCCTCGTAAAGAGAAGAGCGTGGAAAAAAAACCACTTTCACTCTTCAACTTCGTTCAAAAGTGAACAGCCTGTGGAGGTGGCAGCCCCTCGTCTAGTCCCAGACCTCAAGGCGTTTTTTCTCTCGCGGACGAGCAAGAAGTACACGATACGGCCTGGGAACGGTTCCCACTGTATGTTATTCGGTGACGTCATGAAATTTCGCGCCAAATCGAGTGGGCAGGAAGGGAACGCCTGGGTACTAGGCTAGGTAGCCCCAGTAACCTATCACGTGCAGAGTCCAAACACTTCGTAATCTGTAACAGTAAATGTTTTCACTCCTGCTAAGAACGTCGCCTGCTGTCCCGGAGGAGCGTCAAAACAAAAGCCAAGATGACTATAACCTGAAGTATTCCTGTTCACCTTTCCTGATATAACCTGTAAGTCCCGATTGCCTCCAAACGTTGGTCCCAGGCTACAATCACAGTAGAAGCCTTTCAGTTGATTCTTGTTGATTGGCATTTTAGTTGGTCCCAGGCCATGCGGGTTGACCATGCTAAACAAGAACGCTTGTGAGCTTGTGACCCACGTGATCCGACCTGTAAATGAAATTTTACAGCTTTTATTTCTGTCAACTTAATTAACGAAATCTGATTTGAACCAAGTATTGGAATTACGGACAAATCCCGGAGTGACAGCGAGATACGTCGCTACTTCAAAGGCATTCCTGCGAAAAAACTGAGCTAGGCTGACACTGTACTGTAACCTCTTCTTTGCGACAAACATTTATGTCCGGGAAAATGCGTATATAATCTTTGTATCTATAATCTATTTAAGGGGACGGGGTCAACTTTTGTCAGTGGGTACGCATATAGCTCGCAGATAAACGCGAAAATTGAAGTTTAGATACAAGCAAGAGAAAAAAATAAGTTTATCGTCATTGATTAAATTGTCGAAGAAGAGAGGCGGGAAAGGTGTATGCCCTAAATAAAACATTTCTGTGTAAAACTAACCACTTGCCCACGACATTTCTGTGAATCCTCCAAAAATATTGTTTCCACTCTGCACAATGGTGACCGTGGGTCCTTTGTTATCACATTTGGAATGAAAGGTTTCAGCAGCGAAGCGATCTCGAGAAGCTCGGAACAGAACACGCCATTTGCCGTCTTGTGGAGGCAGCCAACCTTGCAACACGCTTCGATGATCTTCATTCGTCAGAATCACCGACTCTTCAAATGGTGTGGTTGGTTTACTTGCTTGAACTGCAGGTTTACAAGGCCTGAACTCGTCAATTATTCCTTGAATCTGATAAAACTTAGCTTCAGCTTCAAGTTCCTTGAGAAATGTTGCTTCTTCTGGTAAAATCAACTCTCCGTTACGAAGATAATTGAGTATAAACCGGAAGTGGGTTCCATCTCGGTCGATGAAGAACGAGCCATCTTCAGAAGGTTTCATCTCAAACCTCCCTGAAAACATGGCCGCCAGCATCGAGTTTGGATCTTTGGTCAGCGTTTGAACGCTTGTTGTGAAAGTGTGACCGCCGACATTGAGTTTTACGATCGAAGAAAAGTGATCCAGTTTCTTCGACATGGAGTCAATGTTTCCTTTTAACTTTAGCTGAGCAGACAAAAAAACTCTTTTACTGAAGTCTTCAGCAAACCTGGTGACGCATTGGGAAATAATGGAAAAACATTTAGGTCAAGTGAAAGTTTCGATTTGTATAAATTGCTGAACCAGAAAGGAGGGGGCGGGGGGCAACTGGCCTAATAAATGGACTTGGCCGTACGTCATAGCGGTGCCAGGCAACCGAGTGTGCGCAGTAGCACTCAAATAGTAGTTGCTAGGATATTGTGCTTTTTTATTGTTAATACGTTTCTGTGGGATGCCAGGCAAGGAATTAGTATGCACGAGAATAAAAATGTGTTTTCCTTGGTCGTTATCGCTCGAAATCCGATCCAGAAGGAAGACGTGTTCTTTTCATTGTAGACTGATTTCGCTTCGCCTCATGCATTACGATAAACATTTTCATCTACTTCGCTTCCCTTTCCAGTTAGACTGCAAAACAGTCCTTTTTTTTTTGCGTCGGACTGTCAAACGCATGCGCGCGGTCTTTGAACATCGCGCGCGTATCCGAAAGACTCTCGCTGTAATAAACCTGCAAATAGCGGCGTGAAAGATCAGGCTAAAAATCCCCCTGAGCTGCTTTTGCAGGCTATACGCGTGCTGCGAGCTTGAAAATATTTCGTGACGTCTTCTTAGCAACGGCTTGATTGAGAATTGGTCTGTTGCCCGGCACCGCTTTGTCTTCAAAGAAAAGTGCCGGCTTGGTGATAGAGACGCGGGTTGCTATGGTAATATTCAAATGAGCCATTTCAGTTACATGCACGCTATCCAGACTAATATTAATGAAATAATTATTCCTCCTCTGTCATAATTTTACTCTCGGCGGTTATTTTATGTTTAAGGGACATAAATTAATTATATAAAGGAATAACGAACTTATGTGAAGACACTGAAGGGAAAAAGGATATTTTAAGACATGATTCAAACGTTTCAATTACAAATTAATTTACGTGCAAGGATTCGAAGAGCATGAAAGAAACCGCTAAAATTAATCAACTAATTGCCACAGGCAACTAATTGCCACAGGCTTGTACGGTTTGGCATGGTTTCCTCACGAAATAAGTAAAATTCAGCAAAAGGAAAATATTACCTATAAAACTCAAGTAGTCCATAAAGAAAATAAGTAAAATACTATTTCAGTTGTTCTAAGGAGCACGGACCACAAAGTTACATTGAAAGGAACTTTGAATTATCTGGCTATATTAATTAAACATATTTATTCCATTCCATAGTCAAGCAAAAAATAACTTTCGAGATCTTTAAAACCAACGTAGCTGAATAATCATTTTATCATTTTATGCCTCACAAACACCTTAACTATATATTTTTCAGCGCCTACTAAATTTAGCGAATGAAAATTCTAAATAATCATCTACAGAGAAGACCAAAATCTCTAAAAATCGCTATAAAATCAGTAAATAGTCGCTAAGTCTTGGGAAAGAAATATTTAGTAGCTGCTAAAATTCGCAGCTACTATAATATGATAATACCACTTTTAAAATGATTGAAAATCAATAAAACTATCCGAGAAATGGTCAGCCATATTATAAATTGTATTTCCGTCTTAGCTTTGCTTTACGAGCGAGAATATCATGTACCGTCCAGTTTAAAACTGTTTTCAATCACAGTGTTGTAAGCATATCAAATGAGGGATGGCGAATGGTAAATTCGAGACTCTTTGCAAGACGAGATTAGCGTTTTTCTCTGCGAGACCGAGACCGAGACTTTTTGAATTTTAAATGGCGAGACCTAATTGAGACTTTGCGAAAAAATTAAACGGCTTTGCGAAAAAATCGAGACTGCAAGACGTACAAACCGCTCAAAAACGAGGCTGCGAGACCTGTGAAATTCGAGTAAAATTTTGCGAGACCATTTGCCATTTGCCAACCCTCAAAAGGTCGCACACACCGACATCTGGCTTGAGCGAGCCAAAAACAATTCTCTTTTTTTTTTCACCTAAAAATCTCTCAACTTGGAATAAAACAAATGCGTACATACCTACAAAGTTCCAACTTTTTATCAATCCTCCCGCTAAAAGTACAATTTTCTTGGCTCTACACGAGAGTTGTCCAATACTCAGCAAAACAGAAATTTCGATTCGTGCGAATGACTGAACAACTTGTCACGACTGCTGAGTCGAACCCATGGATATAATTGCATCTCATTAGCGACACATATCATTTTCAACGGCCTTTTTCAACGTAAAAGTTTCCTGGGTACATGTTTCTTGTTGTGAATGTATATTAGCCTACGAGCAGGCTCTCTTGTTTGGTTTCGTGCGAGCGGCAAATTAATCCTCAAGTTAGTTGTGGGTCCCAGATTCGATTCGGCAGGAAGGTTTTAGCACAAGAAAGAGATCTAGAAAGCCGATTTCTTCATTTGAAACGCCCGCCATTACTACATCGAGCTGGAAACAAGCCGCGAAATCCGACTAATGCCAAATATTTGGGGGGGGTGGGAAATGGCGCATGCGCATGCAAGTGATGCTGGACTCTCTCTTTTCCCGCTGGGTTCCAGTCCCTATGGGCGGGGGTAAGAGAGAGTTCAGGGACTGGACTAGTGTTATGGGGGATAAAGTGCTTTGTTATACTGTATACATAAGCCCGCAATAGCCGCCTGAGGCCCCGATCAAACGGTCACAACATTTGTCACAACATTCTCTCAACATTTGTTGTGAGCCGATGTTGAGGCCGTTTGACCACCCCTCACTAGCAACATTTATTTTGTTCTTAAAATGTTGAGAGGTTGTTGAAGCCGTTTGACCGGGCATGAGCTAGCATGGCCTCAACATCTCACAACATGTCTCAACAAATGTTGAGAGAATGTTGTGACAAATATTGTGACCGTTTGATCGGGCCTTAACTATAACTGAACATTTTTCAACACGTTGCTTGTTGTGGGGTAGTCTCCTTTGCAGCCGTTATTTGGGTCGTCAAATATACGGCTGTGGCCCAGTTGAAAGGTTGTCGAATCGCTCCATTCGTTCTATTAAAAATTAAAATAAGTGAGCTACTCGCGATTCTGATGGTTTGCATTCCAACACAATATGGTCTACTGAACTCCAATGAAAATTCACTAAACCTCTTACTAAAGGATGTCACAAGACAGTGCCTATCCCCAACCCTACCCCCACCGTTCATGTATACCACCTGTCTCTGATCGATGAATCACCTAACTATGTTGAAATGTTTCCTGTTAGATACTTTCATCTGTTTGTTGTCAATTGAGCAGTCCAAACACTTCGTAATTTGTCACAGTAAAATTCTGAGCCCCTGTGAAGAATGCTCTATGCTGTCCTGGGGGACATTCGCACGAGTTGCCGAGATGACATTGACTTGAAGTATTTGTGTTTGCATTCCCTGAGATGTGTAGGTCGTGCCCTCCATCAAACGTTGGTCCACAGCTGCTACCACAGTAGATAGCCTGATCTTTATGTTGACTCTTGATCAGTGGCATTTTAATTGGTCCCAGGCCGTGCGGGTTGGCCATACTAAACAAGAAAGCTTGTGAGCATGTTGTGTAGCTTCCATGACCTGTTGATGAGATGGAGGGGTAAGGAGTTTGGCTTAGAGATAACCTCTTGTACAACAATCGAAAGTGTGTAGTTGTTTCTGTCAAGTTTCTTTATATGTATGAAATCTGCAGTTATTTTACTCCCCCTGGGTAGGATGCTGGTCCATTCGCAGATTAACCCCAGCATTTTTTGTCAGGTTGCCCCAACAATTCCTATAACCGACTGTGAGAGGAGTAGAGTCTTGCAGAGGAACACAACACAAGGACCTGGGCCAAGTGCACTGCAAACAATCTCTCTTTCCCCTTAGATCGTCAAGTGAGAAGCGAAAAGAGCGAGAGGAAAATTGAATGGCCGCGCGAAAATTGGGCGCGAGACTCGCGGGAAAGAGAAGACCTCAATTTTAGAATTTTAGAATTGCTACAATCTACAATCGGTATGCGAAAGAGACGAGAGTTTATCACAGAGGCACCATTCCCTCTCCATAGGATTGTAGCTTTTCGCTTCTTTATCTGTCAGAGTCGACACGCATGCTTTTAACGCATTCGCTACATTCGCTAATCTCCGCTGGCTCATAGACGCTAAATAGAAACTAATTCATTAATGAGAACTTGAATCATTTTTTGAAATCTATTTTTAGCTTTCAGAGCGCTTCTTGATTGGTCAGTCCTAGTAACATGATGTCAGAGCCTCGATCAGAAGGACACGAGAAATCCTTCTCTGAGATCATACTTTCTTGTTGAAATAGATTAATAATACAGTGCAACCCTGGTTACTCGGAACAACCCGGCGGTTATAACGAACAAACCTTGCACAGAGGACTCGTTTTCTCGTATCTTTCTCTTTCTTTGTTTTACCAGCCAATCAGATTTGTGGCTGGCCAGAGGTCGTGATTATTGGTGCTGACCAAAAGGATTGCGGTCCCGAGGCACAATCCAGTTAAGGGATTTCGCCATCAACTGGCACTTGCTCATGTTCGTCTCCGAAGACCGAAGTTGCTAAGCAACATGACGAATCTGGCGCAATTGCTATCGGAGTGCTCTGAGTGCTCGCGCTAGTTTTTGATTGGATAATAAAAATCGGAAACTCTTCGATTGCTTCAATTCAACGAAGATTTGCCTGAAACGGTACTTGTTTTACGGTCGTCACGCAACGCTAAGGCCTGCGTGTAAACCCAAATAAGGACTGCGAAGGAGACTCAAATAAAGTTCTGATAACACCCAGTTTTGTATTGCACTGAAACATAGGAAAACAGCCTGCATGCCCGATTACATGTTAAGAAACAGCCACACACATTGAATATATTTTTAATATTAAAATACCGGATTTTTGTTACTCTCCATCAAGTTCCGCATATAACCGAAACATCACATATCACGAACGATTTCATTAAAGTACCAATCCCCATTAAACCATGGTTACACTGTGACAAATTAATGGAAGTACGTTCAACAAATGTTGTACTTTCTGAATGAGATGTAGTGAGAAGGAAGGGAAGGGTGCTAGGATGTGCACTGATTAAATACGACATCATGATTTCATCCATCAGTTTACTTACCGTTCCACGACACCTCTGTGAATCCTCCAAAAATATTGCTTCCACTCTGCGCAATGGTGACCGTGGGTCCTTTGTTATCACATTTGGAATGAAAGGTTTCAACAGCGAAGCCATCTCGAGAAGCTAGGAACAGAACACGCCATTTGCCGTCTTGTGGAGGCAGCCAACCTTGCAACACGCTTCGATGCTCTTCATTTGTCAGAATCACCGACTCTTCAAATGGTACTTCAACTGCAGGTTTAGAAGGCCTTAACTCGTCAATTACTCCCTGGATCTGATAGAATTCAGCTTCATCCTGGAGTTCCTTTAGAAATGTGGCCCCTTCTGGCAAAGTTAATTTCCCATTGCGAAGATAATTGAGTATAAACCGGAAGTGAGTTCCATCTCGGTCGATGAAGAACGAGCCATCTTCAGAAGGTTTCATCTCAAACTTTCCTGAAAACATGGCCGCCAGCATCGAGTTTGGATCTTTGGTCAGCGTTTGAACGCTTGTTGTGAAGGTGTGACCGCCGACATTGAGTTTTACGGTCGAGGAAAATTGAAACAGTTTCTTCGAGTTGCGTCCATCAGTTTCCTGCTCCTGGTGAAGTCTTGTTGCTTCTCGCTGCAAGATCTCGCACGCTTCTTTGATGTGAAATTCTGCGTCTGCCAAGCGCTGGTTTCGGAGTTGATCTTCTTTTTCAAGGCTTTGATTGCTCATGCTTACTTTTGACTAACAAAGTTCAAATTTTCCTGTGGTAAAGTATGCAAATTTCGAAACAATTGTTTCCGACACACTTGGCTTCGTCGCTTCCAACCTGTTCCAACAGAAGAATTTTGCTTACAGTGAAACGAAAATACGATTCAGATAGTCCAATGAAGTACTGCACAATAAAATACATCTTTCGATTCGCTCCGAGCGAAATATTTTCCCTTCAAACGAACCGAAAATGCAGCTGATTGAAAAAAGTGACTTCGCGCGACAGTTTCAAAAATCCCGTGCGGGGCCTGGTTTGGGCTGCTAACGGCCGCGATGCGCTGAATGGCTGATTTTAAACGATGTAATCTCCGCAAAGAGCACATATTGGTATGATGTAATCGTATCAAAGTAAGGGCCTGTTTATATGAAGAAAAGTTGTCCCGGTAGGAGGGTCAAGATTGAATAATGTTGTTGTTGTTGTTGTTGTTGTTGTTGTTGTTGTTGTTGTTGTACCCTCCATACCGAGTAACCCCGGGCGAGAGAACTTTTCATACATTTTTTTTTAAATAGCAGCGAACCGTTTACATGAGAAATCGCAAAGTTGGCTCGGGGGGAGGGTAACCCTGGGTGGAGGGTTACTCGCTTTGAAGATAGGGTGACCCTGAGGTGCGGGCCAACTTTTTTCCAGAACGCTGCAGAACGAAAGCCTGGCAGCGACTCGGCTCGCTTCGCTCGCAAATTTTCTTCAGGAGCCTGATCTCAGGCTAAATACTCACCAAAACAGACATTTCGATTCGTGCGAATGACTGAACAACTTATCACGACTTATTAAACTCAGTTGGCGAACCGATACTTCAGCCAGTTTTACCAAATAGAAAAGGTTTTCCGTGTTTCCATAGAATTATTGTAGCACGAGCAAAGTTTGGGAGAACGAGAAATGCTGTGGAAACAAGAGCCGCAGGCGAGTGTTTCCGCAGCAATTTCGAGTTCACCCAAACTTTCACGAGTGTTACCATAATTCTATGGAAACACAAGAAAAACGTTTTCTATTGTTTTTATGAAATAAAACCTCGAATCAATTTTCTGTGTTTCCATATAGAGAGTATGGTAAATGGTTTTGAGCCAATCAGAGCGCGCGTAGTATCTTGTTTATTTCATAAAAGATGATGGAAATTCTAACGTTAAACAATCTATTTTCAAACTGCAGTATAAGTAATAGCGACTACAAAACACATCGACATCGAACGGGTGACCTTTTAAATTCCCAAAGGTGGAGGGTGTAGTGTCATAAGACAGACTGTTTTACAGTTGAAAGTTTTATAAAGTTGAAAAAAAAAAGCTAACAGTGATTAACGCAAACTAAACTCATTTCAACGGTGTGCTTGTACCTGCTTGTACCTAAATCGACAGGTCATTCTTTGTGCATCATTTATTATTGAAAAATAGCGAAATCAGTTATATGTGTTGTATGGGAATTCAACGGATTAATTGTTCTTGTTGTAATGTCCAATGTAAAGCACTGTCTATAGCGCGACATCATACGACTGGCACAGGGGGGGGGGGGGGGATTATAAAATGCAAAATTTATATCTGCCAAGTGCAATAATCGTTACACAACATGGCCTAAGGGGCGCTTCTGACAAGCTGGCACCAACACCTCAGTTAACGTTATATTTTTCAACGGCTACTAAATATTAGAAGACGACAAAGGCAACCGAGCCTTTATCACACCGAATATCAAGTACAAAAACCAAAATGAATTGTCTGGAATAGAAGTTTCAGTTGAGAACACCAAAATCTCTGAAAATCGAAAAAATCGCTAAATTTTAAAAATAGCCGCTAAATTTAATATGATATCCCAAATACCACATGGATGCACTTTTAGGAACGATTACAAATAAAATTATTCGAGAAATTAATTATAAACTGTGTTTGCTTTTTGGGAGCGAAGAATAATGGAGAGATTTATAATAATATCACGTTTGTTTTTCCTGCAAACGGCAAAAATCCCGCTTTTGCGGTCTGCCGTTTGTGCGTGAAAGTAAGTAGTTTCGCGTTTGTCGTGAACACAGGCCTAGGGTGTGAATTATTTTCCCTTTTTCTGATGGATTTTTGCGAAGAAGTAAACGAAAGCAACTGCAAGCTGACGTTTGCCGTAGAACGCGGTGCGTCTTAATCTCTCTGTACCGACCAGTTCAAAACTGCTTTCATAAGGTTGCATACACCGATGAGCGAGCCAAAAAAATTCACACGAAAATAACTCAACTTGGAATAAAACAAATGCGTACATACCTACAAAGTTCCAACTTTGTATCAATCCTCGGCTAAAAGTGCAATTTTCTTGGCTCTACACGAGAGTTGTCCAATACTCACCAAAACAGAAATTTCGATTCGTACGAATGATTGAACAACTTGTCACGACTTATTGAACTCAGTTGTCGAACCGATAATTGCATCTCATTAGCGAGCATATCATTTTCAACGGCCTTTTTGACCTTTTTAACGAGTGAATGCTTTGCATGAACGAAGTTCTAGCGTATAGCGGACAAATTTCACTCGCTCGATCCCTCGATCACTCGATCCCTCGGTCGATGGCCACTAGGTTGTAAACTTTAATGTATGCGTAGTACGGTAATTTATGCATTATCAGTAAACAAAATGGCGTCTGGCGCGGATCTCTTCTATTTTTCAACACGGTATTTTCACTCGTAAGTACTAAAACATGGAATTCGAAATTGAAAGAAATAACCCTAAATAATACTCGACCGCCCAAAGAGGAGACATTTAGAATATTAAAAGTGAGTCACGTTTGAAGTTCTTCGATCGATTCAAGGCTGCAAGGCTGATCAAGGCTCAAGCTGTCGAAACTTAAACCAAGCTACGGACTTCAAGACTTAGGAAAACACTAAGTATGTTAAATGTTGTATCTTCTTTATACCAAGTGTATGAATAAAATCTAATATATCTTAATCATTCTATATTTTCTTTTGTACCACTACGGTATGGAATTCTGAATTCTATGATATTTTATTTTGTTTGCGTCTGAACTATAAAAACCCTTCAATGCTTTTTTTTCCAGCGTATATATTTAAAGCGAACTGATATTAGTACCTGTGTTTCTCATACTTGCGGGGGGGAAAAAAAAAAAAAAAAAAAACCTGCCTCCACTGGGATTCGATCTCGCGACCTTCGATACCAAAAGATGATGCAAGATTCCTTTTTTGACTCACGGGGGACACACACGGGAGCGACAGGAGCCCTGTGCTTTTGCTCCGCTGATTGAATGGACGACTATCGCGGGCTCAAATGAGATTCACCGAGACACCGAGTTGCTGTTGTCTTGAGCTGGAAGTGGCTTGATTTACTCACCAAATGACTGGTTTCAGTGGCTATGTTCATCTTTTCTATTCATGGATCTATTTAGACGCTCGACAGTGTTTTTTGCTCAATCTCCATATTTCCTTGACGTCGGCGAATGGACTCGAATGGACTCTTAGTCAGCGCGATGGACGATGTTATCATACGCAATGGTTGAAATAATTTTAAAATATTATTATCGGAACGAGGAAGCGTTGCGTGACGGAGGACAAAAAAATCAGGTTTACCTTTTATTTTCATAGTATCTCAATATGTTTTTTTTAATAGGAGAGCAAACCCATTTTGATAATTTGACTGTAGCTAATTTTAGTCCAAGAATTGCAACTTCATAGATAACTGTAGTATTTTTCTGTCCAAGAGTTTCGTGTATGACAGAACTGAAGACGAATGAATGTTTACATATAAAATTAATTTTATATTGTGCGTGCGAAGCACAGACTACACAAACAAGATCAGAATGTTTTGAAATGATTGAAATATTTTATTTCACGAACAGCAACTTGCTTTAAAATAAAACTCAAACCAGTTCGAACATATTGGCCGAATATTTAAACGACGTCTAAAAAGTATTAGGCCATGGTTTTGTTAAACCCTGTGTAAACCTTGTTTTTAAAAATATTCGGCCCATAAAGTTGGCGATTATCGAATATCAGTGATTAAGAGGCTGTCTCTGTTAAAACCGACCATCGATTTTCTTTTGAAAATTCGATTTTTCTCATATGCTAGTATTTTGAAGCCGTTTACCTAAGTAACTAGTAATACGTGACTCGCAGGCCCTCGCGAAGCTTTTGTTGCCTAGTAACGGGCACGCCTGCGATTTGATCTGCAAGGTTTCCAAGAATCGCTGCAAGGTTTCTGAGAATCGCCGGACGAACGCCGTGTTTTTGCTATGCCACCGGATTTTGGTTTCGATTGGAGTTCGCTCGTCTCTCGATATCTGTAATAAATTGTAGCGCTCTTGTACTGTTTTCCCCACTTTTCCGTCCGAATGATCTGAAACCACCTCGCTTTTGTAGGTAAAATCTTCTTCGCAATATCGGATCGGCGAATTATTTTCAGACACAAGTCTTCGCGTCTACAATGAAAACTTAGCCATATGTTGATCGTACTTTGAGAAATTCCTGAGTCGTCTTTCCTTTTCCTGTTGTTGATAATGGATTTAATAAAGCCGGGTTTTTTTCACAAATGACCCGTATATAAATTTGTTCGATAAACAAACTTGGAGTAAAAATTGGGCTTCAGCAGCCGTTCCTGTTTCTACATTTACGTGTACAAAGATTACGTCGAAGTCAATGTTATTAAGCAAAGAAAAGGGGGTTAAAAAAAGAACGGCCTGGATTTGAACCGAAAAAAAAAAAAAAAGAAAAAAAAAGAAGGACCATGTCGGATTTGAACTCACGCCCTCAATCCCGAAGATCACATTTAAAAGTTAGCGCCTTAAGCCATTAGGCCACGAGCGCGCCGTGTGACGTCATGTCATCCCCCAACTCCACAAACAAACAATTAAATAAATAAATAAATAAATAAATAAATAAATAAATAAATATGACCGTAAAGGCCACACGAGAATTGCTCTCGCGTCAGCTCTTGGGGGACAGAATTATAAACCCCGCTACGCGAGGCCTTCGGCCTCGCTTCGCGAGGAATCACTAAAATGAGTTTTATTCCTCGCGAAGCGAGGCCGAAGGCCTCGCGTAGCGGGGTTTATAATTCTGTCCCCCAAGAGCTGACGCGAGAGCAATTCTCGTGTGGCCTTTACGGTCATATTTATTTATTTATTTATTTATTTATTTATTTATTTAATTGTTTGTTTGTGGAGTTGGGGGATGACATGACGTCACACGGCGCGCTCGTGGCCTAATGGCTTAAGGCGCTAACTTTTAAATCTGATCTTCGGGATTGAGGGCGTGAGTTCAAATCCGACATGGTCCTTCTTTTTTTTTTTTTTTTTTTTTCGGTTCAAATCCAGGCCGTTCTTTTTTTTAACCCCTTTTCTTTGCTTAATAACGTTGACTTCGACGTAATCTTTGTACACGTAAATGTAGAAACAGGAACGGCTGCTGAAGAATAACAATTTTTACTCCAAGTTTGTTTATCGAACAAATTTATATACGGGTCATTTGTGAAAAAAACCCGGCTTTATTAAATCCATTATAAACAACAGGAAAAGGAAAGACGACTCAGGCATTTCTCAAAGTACGATCAACATATGGCTTAGTTTTCATTGTAGACGCGAAGACTTGTGTCTGAAAATAATTCGCCGATCCGATATTGCGAAGAAGATTTTACCTACAAAAGCGAGGTGGTTTCAGATCATTCGGACGGAAAAGTGGGGAAAACAGTACAAGAGCGCTACAATTTATTACAGATATCGAGAGACGAGCGAACTCAATCGAAACCAAAATCCGGTGGCATAGCAAAAACACGGCGTTCGTCCGGCGATTCTCAGAAACCTTGCAGCGATTCTTGGAAAACCTTGCAGATCAAATCGCAGGCGTGCCTGTTACTAGGCAACAAAAGCATCGCGAGGACCTGCGAGTCACGTATTACTAGTTTGATTAAAAATTATAATTTAAATTTTTTAGGATCGATCGAAGTTTCGTCCGGTCGACACTAATTGGGTGCCTCCCGAAACTGGAAAATAACGCATATTGTCGTCGCTGTGAAAAAATAAATATTCGCTCAAAAGACCCAATTCTTTTTTAAAACTATAGGCATATCATCGTAGTTTGTTTAGCCATGTTGCAATCATAATTTAATCTTGTTACTTTAACGATAAAAGTAAGATTCTCTACCCACCTAATCGAGCTTTGAACGAAACACGAAAATAGCTCAACTTTGAGGGCACATTTTAAAAATGTGGCACCTGTTTGAAACCGCTTAACTACATGAACAGAAACTATAAATGACCCTTAATTCAAAACAAAAATAAAATTTGTCCGCGCATCACGTATACAAAACTAACGACTGCTTAAAGTTCAGGAAATTTTGAAAATATAAAAGTAACGAACACACTCGCCTTTACCAAGTGTTCAGATAATTTCACTTACTTTAATCTCTTACCTGGCTTTAAGATGTAAGTTTTGGCCTTTGCAGTAATCCTTGAATCCTAGGTATTAATCATCAATCTTGTAGCTTATTCCTCCAGTTATAGGTTTTACATACAAGGTCTGCAACGGTATTTGCATTCATCATCAGATCTGTATCAAGCGTGACAGTCACATCGCAACATATAGCAACGTCTCTGCTTACCATGTTGTTGGAAGCCGCTTTGATTCCTCGCGAAGCGAGGCCGAAGGCCTCGCGTAGCGAGGTTTATAATTCTGTCCCCCAAGAGCTGACGCGAGAGCAATTCTCGTGTGGCCTTTACGGTCATATTTATTTATTTATTTATTTATTTATTTATTTATTTATTTATTTATTTATTTATTTATTTATTTATTTATTTATTTAATTGTTTGTTTGTGGAGTTGGGGGTTGACATGACGTCACACGGCGCGCTCGTGGCCTAATGGCTTAAGGCGCTAACTTTTAAATCTGATCTTCGGGATTGAGGGCGTAAGTTCAAATCCTACATGGTCCTTCTTCTTTTTTTTTTTCGGTTCAAATCCAGGCCGTTCTTTTTTTTAACCCCCTTTTCTTTGCTTAATAACATTGACTTCGACGTAATCTTTGTACACGTAAATATAGAAACAGGAACGGCTGCTGAAGAATAACAATTTTTACTCCAAGTTTGTTTATCGAATAAATTTATATACGGGTCATTTGTGAAAAAAAAACCCGGCTTTATTAAATCCATTATCAACAACAGGAAAAGGAAAGACGACTCAGGAATTTCTCAAAGTACGAATAACATATGGCTTAGTTTTCATTGTAGACGCGAAGACTTGTGTCTGAAAATAATTCGCCGATCCGATATTGCGAAGAAGATTTTACCTACAAAAGCGAGGTGGTTTCAGATCATTCGGACGGAAAAGTGGGGAAAACAGTACAAGAGCGCTACAATTTATTACAGATGTGTCGGGAGACGAGCGAACGCCAATCGAAACCAAAATCCGGTGGCAAAGCAAAAACACGGCGTTCGTCCGGCGATTCTCAGAAAAGGGGTGGCGAATGGTAAATCCGAGACTTGCCGAGACGCCGAGACCCTAGTTTAAAAATCCGAGCCGAGACTTAGAGCTCCAAAAATCCGAGCCCGAGACGCAGTGATCCAAAACTCTGAGAAAATAGAGTATACAAGAAGCTGCATTTGCGAGATTCAAAATTCGAGACTCCGAGATCGTCCTATTTCTGGCGAGCCCGAGATTCCGAGACGCTTTTTTTAAGCGCCGAGATTCCGAGACTCGGCTTAAATTTGCCGAGATTCGTTATTTTTTATAGACCATTCGCCACCCCTCAGAAACCTTGCAGCGATTCTTGGAAACCTTGCAGATCAAATCGCGTGCCCGTTACTAGGCAACAACAACAAATCACCCGTTTAACCGGTTATAAACCGGTTCTAACCGGTTACGTAGCGCCAGGCTATAAATTATGCCCCAGGCCAATTCATGGCGCAGTCTTCATTTGGTTTTCTTGTGGAGAACTCTGTGAAGCTTGCTGAGAGAAAAAATGTTTAATCTGGGCTCAATTCCTTTAAATTCCACTGGAAATTCAGCAGGACAGGACGCACAAGAACAGGTCCGTCGCCAGGGGACAATAAATACTGTTCCAGGGAGATATGCCAACGAAACTCCAGAACATCGTGAGCGGCGACTCGAAGCTAATCGTCAACAAGCCAGGCGCCGAAGACAACAGCAGACCTCAGAGCAAAGAGAACAACTATTAGCTCAAAGAAGACAGGCCCTACAGCAGGAAACTGAAGATCAGAGGAACAGGAGACTGGAATATCAAAGGCAATACAGGCAAGGTAAGCGAGAATTACAAACCATACAAGATAGGGAATTTGCATTAAATTTACATAGATTAAATGAAGCTTCACGTGTAAATAACGAGACACCACAACAGCGAGAACGTAGATTACAGGCAATTCGACAAAATACTGCCGACAGAATACAAGCAGAAACTGAAGAACAACGAACTGCACGGTTAGAGGCAATTCGACAAAATACTGCTGACAGAATACAAGCAGAAACTGAACAACAACGAACCGCAAGATTACAGACAATTCAACAATATACTGCTGACAGAATACAAGCAGAAACTGAAGAACAACGAACTGCACGGTTAGAGGCAATTCGACAAAATACTGCCGACAGAATACAAGCAGAAACTGAACAACAACGAACTGCACGATTACAGACAATTCGACAAAATACTGCCGACAGAATACAAGCAGAAACTGAACAACAACGAACTGCACGATTACAGACAATTCGACAAAAATACTGCCAACAGAATACAAGCAGAAACTGAACAACAACGAACTGCACGGTTAGAGACAATTCGACAAAATACTGCCGACAGAATACAAGCAGAAACTGAACAACAACGAACTGCACGATTACAGACAATTCAACAAAATACTGCCGACAGAATACAAGCAGAAACTGAACAACAACGAACTGCACGGTTAGAGACAATTCGACAAAATACTGCCGACAGAATACAAGCAGAAACTGAACAACAACGAACTGCACGATTACAGACAATTCAACAAAATACTGCCGACAGAATACAAGCAGAAACTGAACAACAACGAACTGCACGGTTAGAGGCAATTCGACAAAATACTGCCGACAGAATACAAGCAGAAACTGAACAACAACGAACTGCACGATTACAGACAATTCGACAAAATACTGCCAACAGAATACAAGGAGAAACTGAACACGCAAGAATACAGAGATTACAAGTACTGAGACAAAATTATACAGACCGACTTTTAGTAGAATCGACTGAACAACAAGATCATAGATTGCAATTAAGAAGGGAAAGCGATGCAGCGCGCTTACAGTTAGAATCCGAGGAAGAGAGAAACATTCGCTTACAATCGGCTCGAGATAATGATGCCACGCGTAGACAACAACAACGATTACAGCAACAGCAAGAACAACTAAGCAGAGAGGAATATCTTTCAAATGGATGGAGAAATCCCGATCAGCCTTTACACCAGCAACCATGGGTTCAGAACGAAATGGCAAATTTTCATACTGCAATGAACAGTTTTCAACACAATCAGTGCATCACATGTAAGGAAACTTGGCCAACAAAACAAACCTTACCTGCTCATAATTTTCAATGCCTCAGATGCAAGCGAGACAAAGGAAATCCAAAATTATTCTCTCAAGAAAATGACATGCATCCAGGTACTGTTCCACTTGAATTGCAAGGCTTGACAGAAATTGAAGAGATGCTAATTGCAAGAGCTTGCCCAATTATGTGTGTTTATCGTAAACATGGTGGCCAAAGAGGTTACAAGGGACATGTTTTGAATCTTCCACAAGACATTCAGGGATTTTTGACTAAGCTGCCAGCTAATGTTACTGAACTTCCATACCTTGTAATTCGAAGACATGGAGCTGAGAATACACACAGAGATTGCAGAGTAAGAAGACAAAAGGTACTTCAAGCAATTAATTGGCTTAAAGACAACAATCCTTTCTATGCTAACATTGAAATTGATTTTGAAGCTCTGCAGCGCCTACCAGTTGATGGTATACCCTCAGATCTCCCAACAACAGATGATCCACAACAGCAGAACACTGAAACTGGCACTGAAGAAGGACCTCCTCAGAACATAACCATTGAAAATCCACATGACAGCCATTCCTTCATTCCACTACCTCAAGCACAGCAATCAGAGCAGCATGCTATAAGAGCATTAATTAATGGTGAAGATCCGCTTGACTGGCCGTCAAATGACGGACAACCGATAAATGAATTCCAGACAGAGGGGTTGGCTACAATGGCTTTTCCAACACTCTTTCCTTATGGTAAAGGCGATCCTACCAAGAAGACTCGTCTCAGAGAAGTTTCATTAACAGAAGGCTTTAAAGTGCCTATAACGTTTACCCAGTTATAATGGATTTCGAAAATTTATGTCTGTCTAAGACGTTTTGCGAAGAAATAAATCGTATTCTGTGTTTAGTCTTTTTTTTATCAGAGGACAAAATCCCCGAAAAGAGCCCATTTTCCGCCATTTTGAAAACAAAAGGAGCAATTTATTGAGAGACTGGGCACTAGCTTGTGACGTCAACCCAGTATCACGGCTGCAGAGCTTTGCTTGTTTATCACTTGATTCTCTGTATACCAAACTAGAAATATGCCGGGTAAATGTGTTGCGGGTGGATGTTCAGCCTTCCCAGATTTGCAGAAGGGTATAGTTCTGTATGCTATACCTTCTTTGACGACGATCGTCCCGAACCAAGGAAACACAGAAAGAAGTGGTCGATTTCGTAAAGCAAAAGGCCGATCCGAAACTCCTCAATATCGCTCCATTTAGCACCTAATATACCTTCATGCATATGCGTCGCTTCAGCTTTGTTGATGACGAGACAAGCCAGTGTTCCCAAGACTGAAATGAGACGATATCGGCATAAATGTTGTGCCAACTGTTCTTGCGAAGCGAAGTGACCAGAAATCCAGTTGTGAGTGAAAGTGCCAAACGTCGCCACCGATCGACGAGCCGCGGTGAGAACTGATAATTTGTCAACTGTTTCGATCTTAATTCTTTATTTAAGCTTTATAATAACTTAAGCTTATATGTACAGCCAATAACAAACGTACTGAAATAACTAGTAATACGTGAGACGCTCAAGAATGCGAAGAGGCGAATGGAGTCTGACATGTTGTGTCTGATTTGCACCATCAATGTTATATCACCAGAGAATAACTGATGTAAGCTTATATAATAATTTCTGGCAACTTACACTGTATTCTCAAACCGAAATAACCTTAAGCTTAAGTTTATTAGGTTTTAAATCTTTATATTTTTACTCATAAGGAGTGCAATATTCAGAATGGTGCCTGGATTAGGGAAGTGATTTACTTGAATCTTTCAATAATTGAAATTATTGAGGTGAGGGAGCTAAATATAAATTTATGCAGAGTTGAACCTGGCCAAAATATAATGGCACTTTGAATTGTCTGGTGTCTGTTTTGCTTATCCTCTTATTGCTCATATCCTCTTAGTATATCTTGCTTGAACAGACAATGTGTCTTATTACTCTGTAGATTATGTGGAGGATACACATGTTTGTATACAGACATTTCTTGTTGCTTAGGCCGGTTGCTATATGTAGGATTTGAGTGATGAATACAATGTTCTTCAAGCAAACTGCCTATGAAAGGGCATAAAAATGTAACCAATTGCCCAAGAAATCAACTGCAGTTACCAGTAACATAAACAAGTCTGAATTATACTGAGCAGAATGAGAAGTATAGCTATATATATAGTGAGTACATTTGAGATAACACTCATAATGTATTGCATGCTACAATTTTTTGTAGCTCTAGAATTTGAATCACTCATCAATTTTGTTCTCAGCATTAATGTCAGAATTTTGTATGTAAAATAAAGTGCCAATTACCAATAACTTGTGAATGATTATTGACCTTATGTCTGTCGTACAGCAACTGCTATTAACCACTGTAAAACTAGTTATTCAGCAGACTGATAATTATTCCTTTCCTGCATGCATCAGTTTATTGTTAAAAACAATGCTGTTACTTCCCCATCTCAAAGCAGTCAACATATAGCAACCAGTACTTATTATGGGAACCTAAAACAGTATCGTGGAGGTGCGGTGGTCTGGTGGTTAGTGCGCCAGACTTCTTTCTGGAGGGTCGGTGGTTTGAGCCTGGTCTCTGCCATTGTGTTGTCTCCTTAGACAAAAAACTTTGCTCCACATTATCTGTTTCTATCCATGCAGGTTTATAAATGGGTGCCGGCATAACCATTAGGGAAACCTAACAAAATGCCGGGGGTAACCCTGCGATGGACTAGCATCCCAGTTAGTGGGGAGTAGCAGTACTCTTAGCCACTTCATGCTATGGAAACCAGAGATACAAGTGCCTGCCTGGCCACTTGGCTCTAAAAAGACTTTACTTCATTTCTAGCCTGTCGGCGCCCAGCTCGCTTTGCTCACCTCAGTCCACACTCGGCTCCCCAATTTTTTTTTGCCCTATACCCCACTTAGGAGCCTGTTCACAGGCTACTTTACTTCACTTTAAAACAGTAATTCAGCATCTTCAGTTTCAAATCCAGCATTATATGCAGATGGCTCTGGAAATGTTTTTCTTATGGCATGACACTGCTACATGCAGGCAAAAGGTATCCTTTTTCCACCCAAGTACCCATGAACAAGGCAAGTGAATTTGTGATAAGCAATACCAGGCAGTAACAGATCTAGAAGATCTCAAGGTTTAGGGCAGTGCAACAGACCATAAGTTTATTCATAGACTGATTAAAATATAAAAATAAAAAAAGACTTGTATTAATTTCAGATTTTTTATTTCTCACACAAGTGGATAGAAACTAGCAATGCGCATGTCAGACAGCAATACTGCATTACATGTATATTGACGACGTTGAAATAAAATATATTCCCTGTATTGGGCTATATGGAATATATTTTCTTCCAAGTAGCCGTCAATATAATGCAATAAATTATTGCCATCTCAAAGTTTATATACAGTGTTATAGGAAAATGTTCACAGGTTTTGGGTGAAATGTTTGGGATCACTGGTTTATAGAGGACTGTTGACATAAAAATTACAATAACATAATGAGCAAAGTGGTGGGGGTACATGTATCTAATCGCTTAGACTTTAAAACATTTTCACAAATAATATAAACTATTTTGCGATTTTGAGACGGCAATGCTGCATTTAATAATTTATTGACGGCTACTTGGAAGAAAATATATTCAGTTTGGAGAATATATTTTATTTCAACGCCGTCAATATCATGCAGTATTGTCGTCTGAAAATCACAATTACTTTTGTATCACAATTCGACTGTTTTTGGGGCAAAACGAAAGCAAAATTTAAGATTACTTGCACTGATTAAAATGTAATTTCTTACTCCTCGCGAAGTGTTTACACGCAAGGATTGTAAGTAGAATCAAATATTTGTTTTGCAGAAAAGTTATCAAAATACGGGTAATTCTCGCCATAAATTGCTTATTACAACAAAATAAATTCGAAATTGTATCTTTATGGAGATTTCTAACTACCATACGTCGACAGAATCGGTAAATAACGCAAACTTGATGAGCTATTGCTACAAAACTTTTGATTCAAAACATCGATTGCGTGACTTGCGCGCAAAGCAAAAGTCCGAAATAAACAAAATGTCAAACAAACGAAAAACGGTTTTAAAACTCGCCTTACGGTCCAGAAGCTTCCATTCAAAGTTAACTTGGGCTTCTTGCTTTTGCTGATTCTCTGAAACCCACACTTCACTTGCAATAAGTTTGTCCTTGTATGATTTTAAATAAGCTTACGTCTGGGTCCAACTTTGTTGGCGAGACGCCTTGCTCTTCATCTAATATCGCTTCTTCAACTTCAATCACGTACCCTGGGACGTAATTGAATCTAGAATCATCTGAAGTATAGCTCGTCTCGGAATTGGAGTCACTTTTTGACATTTAGGTTCAAATAATCAGCCAGAAACCCGAATAACTCGCGTTGAATTCACTCTGACTCCCTTCTTCTTTGTTGTGCACTTGAGATGAGATACTGGGTCGACGTCACTAGTGCCAGTCCACTAAGGCGCGGTTTGTACTTCGAAAACCGTGATTTCAATCGCGTTTTAAAAATCGAGAATAACTTCAAATCCCATTATTCTGCTTGTTATGGCTTATTTTCAATGTCTACTTTTGAGAAAAAAAGAAATTGGCTAAGCGTTATAGGCACTTTAAGCATCTCATTAAGTATGCTGATCTTTCACCAGCGCAGACATTTACCTGGCGATTTGCATCACACCCGCGATTTCCATATTGGGCACTTAACATGAAACAACGACATCAATTGTTATCACAAGCTCGCATTTACCTCACTCAGAACCCACAAGATGCCAATTTAACCACTGAGGAACTTCGACAAATGGTAGACCAGATGTCAGCACAACAACTCATGAATCGCGTTCAACGATATGTCGCTAAGATACAGGGCACTAGGCAGTACTGGCACCAGCGTTACCAAGAACTTAAGGCACTAATTACTCAGAAAGGCGCGCCTACATTCTTTTTTACTTTCAGTGCAGCAGATAACTACTGGCCAGATCTACATCGCCTTCTTCAAGAGCCTGAAGATCCAACACCTTCTATTCGAATTAAAGCTGTCATAGATCATCCTCACCTTACAGATTCCTACTTTGTTACAAGATTGGAAGAATTTTCTACGCACTGGCTGGATCGTGTCCTGGGTGCAGAATGGAAATGGCTTCGCTTTGAGTGGCAGGCACGAGGAAGTATTCATGCACATGGTTGTGCAAAGCTTAACAATGATCCGGGACTTAGCGATCTTGTAAAGGTAGCTGCCTTCGGATGGAAACTGCAGCAAATTCTGCGCCTCCATGAAGAACAACCATCTTATCAAGAGATGGCAGATGACTTCAGACCACACATAGATGAAGGAAATCAAGCCCAAGCAACAGTTATTGGATATGTAGACTGGCTGGTGACCACTATTAATGAGTCTCTTCCACAAGAACATTGGACTGTACCTTCCCCACACCCATCAGCAGTGCCATTTCAAGGGACAGATGATGACTATCATGCTCTGGTCAATTCAGTGGAACGTCACACTAAGTGCAGCACAGCCTACTGTATTAAAGTTAAACCTGGCCAGCAACCAGCATGCCGCTTCAATTACCCAAAGGACTGTCAGGAGAACACTTCCATTGATTTTCAGCTCATAGTTAAAGATGCCAATGACGACCAGGAAATGACAGCAGATGAAATAGCAAAAGCGCACGTCAAAGCAACACTTACTACTAAGCGCAATGATGATCGAATTAATTCCCATAACCATGTTATGCTGCAACACTGGAGAGCAAATGTGGATCTCCAAGCAATCGTTGATACTGATCAATGCATCCGTTACATGGCAAAGTATGCAACAAAAGGAGAACCAAGATCCCAGTCAGCATCAGACATACTTAAAGTGTGTGTGAACAGGCTTCGTGACAACGACATGGCTTCATCTGCATTATGTCGAGCAATGATTCAAGTTGTTGGAGATCGTGACATAGGATCACAGGAAACTGCTCACTTGCTTCTTGGAAAACCTCTGTATTCCTCAACATTCACATTCCTCTGTGTCTCACTGGATGGAAGCCGAAGAGTTCGTACTGGACAAGATGAGAATGATAACCATGGTGATGAAGCACTAGATCCTTCACTCATTGATAATTATGCTTCCAGGGCACAGTGGCAAGAAAAGAACCCTGAAATTCAAAATCTCAATATTGTGCAGTTTGCATCCAATTACTATGTAACCAAGGGAGAGCTAAAACACCGTAAACAGGAAGTAGTAATCAGGACATTTCCAAATTTCTCTTCAAATCCATCCGGAAAGAACTATGGCAAATACTGCAAGTATCAGCTTATCAAATACAAGCCATGGTCTGGACAAGTTAGTTCAGCTTGGAATGAACTTGAAGACAATGATGACATCCACATACAATGCTACCATGACTTTCTCTCCTCTGAAACTGCTTCAAATTATGTACCTATGTTGGCACAAGAGCTAGAACTAGCCCACAGTTACAATGAACAAGGCAACGAAGATGATGATGATGATGATAACGACAATGAACTACCAGTCAGAGAAGAAGAACCAGAAGAATGGATGTTGCTGTGTCGGTTAAATCAACACTACGAAAATGATATCGCACAAGCAAATCCATCTCAAAACCAATCACAGTTTGACTGGACAGCAACAGCGAGAATCATGCCTCCTCATTTGGTTCGGGAATCAGCAAACTGGATATCGAAACAAAGAAATGAAGCAAGAGAAGATCCCACAGTGATTATCAATCAACGCCAGCAGGAACCAGTTAATGTCGATACACTCAACACACATCAGCGTCTGGCTTATAATATAGTTGCAAATCATCAACAGAGCCTAACAACTGACACTCCTCTTGAACCACTTTATATGATTGTTTTAGGTACTGCAGGAACAGGGAAGTCATATCTTATTAATACATTTTCAAACCTTCTAGGCAATAACTGCATCTTAACAGGTACAACTGGCATGGCTGGATACAATATTCAGGGATGTACTGCACACTCTGCAGTACAGCTGCCGGTTCGTAACTACAATAACAATGAGTTACAAGGAGCTGCTCTGCAACGCCTTCAGCTTCGCCTTTCTGGGAAACATTACCTCATTCTGGATGAAATGTCTATGCTTGGACAGAGGACAATAGCTTGGCTTGATAAGCGGTTACGGCAAGCAACTGGCAAACTTAATGTACCACTTGGAGGAATTTCAGTTATTCTACTTGGAGATTTTGGACAGCTGCCACCTGTTGGAGATAGGGCAATTTATTCTCCTCCCTCGGGATCAGTTCTAGGAGACCATGGTCATACCATTTATACTCTGTTTGTCACTGTAGTAATACTCATGGAAAATGTTCGACAAGCTGGAAACAACCCAGAAGCAGAAATGTTCAGAGAACTTCTTCTCAACATACGAGATGGCAACATTACTCAAGATGACTGGCAAAAACTTCAAGAACGAACACCACAAAAAGTCAACATGGAAGACTTTACAGATGCAGTGCGATTATTTTTTGACAAACAAAGTGTTGCGAAGTATAATTTTGAAAAATTACACAGTCTTGGCACACCTATTGTTCGAATATCAGCTGTCCATTCAGGAAGAAATGCAAGGGCTGCAAAGTCAGATGATGCTGGAGGTCTAGATTCAGAAATTTTTCTAGCAAGAGGAGCAGCTGTCATGCTAACATCAAACCTTTGGCAGGAAGTTGGATTATGCAATGGTGCCTCTGGTATTGTTCAAGACCTCATATTTCACCCTGACCGCCCACCCCCATGTCTACCCATTGCAGCACTTGTACAATTTCCACACTACACAGGACCAGCCTTTCTGGAATCAAACCAACAGACTCTACCTATTCCACCACACTTATTTGAATGGGAAAGTGAAGGACAGCGGTTATCCAGACAACAATTGCCACTTAGACTACGCTATGCGATGACAATTCACAAGTCTCAGGGTCAAACATTATCTCAAGCAGTCATTGACTTAGGAAAAGCAGAAAGAGCTGCTGGATGTACTTTTGTGGCTGCATCCAGAGTGCGCTCCTTACAAAATGTGGTGTTCCAGCCAATGTCTTTTCAAAGACTTCAGTCAATAGGCAAGAGTAAACAATTACAACAACGACTCCAAGAAGAAGAAAGGTTGAGACACCTTGCTCAAATTACAGCGGATCAATATCAACATCTAAATGGTTAATTCATATTTATTACTTCATTTGCATTATCACCAAGCAGGAAATACTACAGATTCTCGTCGCCCACTCCTACAAGTCATGGACATCATTATACATTGTATATCTTGTTAAGGTATTACATCGAAATTAATTAGACATTTCATTCACTAACTTATTACAGGTAGGTATTTCGGTTCATTTCCTTAAGGTACACCAAAACATATTTTGTGAGGTGAGTGACTTTAAATATTACTGTACAATGAATAAAATATTATTATAGGAATATTATACAGGTAATTATACTTACAAAATACAGTGCATGGAATCCCAATTTCTCAAACCCAAGATTTCTCAAAAACCCCTATAACTCAAGACAAAAAGTTATTTCCCTTGGATTTGTTTCACTGTAATTTTAAACACAATAAAATTAATTATTCTCAAAACAAATTTTCAAATTCATCTCCCTTGGAGGTTAAATAAATCGGGATTCCACTGCATATAACAATATCAGATTCCACAATAAACCTAAACATCAATCAGGTAAGTGACTTTCATATATATAAATACTACAACTACTGTTTATAACATACTGTCAACTTCTTTAAATTAGCCCTACCCCACCCTCTCCAAATAATTAAATGCTCGACAAATATGCCACCCAGCTGCTATTTACAGAAGTTACCGTATAAAATATCTATCACAATTCCAGTTGAAACTCTCTACAGCACCCACTCTCAGGCAGAATGAACTGACCATTGTACAGAGGTGGCTATTGTTTAGGGATGTTTCAGTAAGAGTAAAGTGCAGTGATCAGTGCATGCTAACAAAGACAAATTCCTGCCTGTTGTGCAGACGCCCGTCATTATAGAGAACTAAGTGAATTGGCCATTTACTATTGTAGGTACACTGTATATAAATTACAATATAGGATTTATAACCAAAATCACTTACTTTCATGTCACTCTGTTATAATAACAGTGGCAGATCTAGGGGAGGGGCCCCCCGCCCCTCCTCCCCGTTATGTGCAAAATTACTTGGCAGAAAAATATTACACTGTATTTTTACAAAGCAATTAAAAAGCAGTTATAAACAGCACATTTAAATACAGCACTTTTCAGTTCATAATTTTCAATTTCCTTAGTTAATGGTCTATCACCTACCAATACACTACAAAGGGGGCAGGGTCTTGACATCATATAAAATAACAGTAGAACCCCGCTTTACGGACACCCGCTTATTTATGGGACAGTTTTGTTTGTCCCGACGGACACATATTTTCTCTTACACTGTATATCAGCCCACTTAATACGGACACCCGGTTAATATGGACCACTAACGTCTTTTTCATTTGTCCCTTTGGTGTCCATATTAATCGGGTTCCACTGCACTTTGGTATTCAATGTATTCAAGTGCAATTTCCACAAATAAGGACAATTCCTATTTTAGTTTGTCACTTAAAAATTACATGGCAATGTAAATAATGAGAATTTATATTGACAAGCAAGGCTTACACTTGGAGGAATTACTGTTCAAATTAAAGTGCTTCAAACCTGAATTTTAACTATGGCTTATAGGAAAACACTACTACTAAACCATTTATTTCCAATAAACAATACCACTTGCTGGCTTCATCTCAAAACATTGTCTTGAAAGTTTTTCACTTAGTAAAGTAATTCACCCATTTCAAAATATGTACTCTAACTGAAAATATTAATACCCACCCCAGAAAGGTAAATGGAAATTATAAGGGACAGGGGTTCTCAAAAGCCAAACCTTTTTACAGTTATGAATCTAAACTGGAATTTTACAGGGGGGCAGGGGGGGTTCAAAACCAAAAAACCTTCCGTGCTGGGTATGCATATTTTCTGGAAACACATGTTCCAGTACGGATTTAGAGGTGCACATACGTGAGGGGAGGGGGTGGTTAACTGCAGATGGCCCTTGCCTTGCTAGAATAGGGAGGGTTGAGATAAAAATTTCAGTCCTCAAATAAGGGAGGAGGGGGTACTTTTGTGCACTTCACAACAAGGGGAGAGTTGGAGGAGGAAACCTGCCCCTCCCCTAAATCCCTTACTGCCCCACAATTAGAGACTGGCCAATTAGTCCTCTTCTCCAGGGATCAATCTCTTCAAATTTATAAACAAATATATCTTACTAGCGCCCTACTCAGGACAATGATATTGAATATATACAATTCAGTTAAATGGCCAACTTCAAATAATGCACTTACTGCTAAATTCTTATTTATAACCCTTCGACAAACTCCCCCCTCCCCCAAAAAAAGGGGGGGAAATGTCACTCCCCCGTAAGCTTCGCGAGGACCTGCGAGTCAACGTATTACTAGTCATATGTGTACATTCGTCTTGAAAATTTTGCAGAGATATATTTAGGAATACTACTTACTAACAACAGATAAAACTGCAGTAAACGGTCAGGTGAGTCGGGGATCGAAGGTAAATAAAAATGCCGCGGCCATCGTTTAACTTGTGCATTCGTTTCCAGTCTCCTTGTGAGTGTGATCACAGATGAAATCGACAAGTTGCAATGGAAGCGAAATGTTCATTCTCGGAGTTGCAAAAAATCTAACTTGCGGTGAGTTCCGTGGCTCGCCATATGTCGTGCGAAAATTACTGGAATGTAAAGAAGACATTACGAGTCATTTACAAAGCTGCCACCTCTCGAAGGGCTCATTGGAAAATGTCGAAGAAAATTATCTGATTCTGTTGAGGGTTGGAAAATGGCCGAGGTATAATTTTATTCTTCCTTCGACAGCTTCGAATTTCGACTCACTCGGCTGTTTCTACTGTTGATATGTGTTTTAGTAGGCCAAAAGGTACCTCTGCAAAATTTTCAAGAGGAATCTATACATGATCAAGTGGCTTCGAAACAATATGGTCAGCACCAAGTCGGGACGTTGCTACGTTGCGGTGTGATTGTCACGCTCGATGCAGATCTCATGATGGACGTAAATACTTTGTATGCATGAAAAAACCTATAGCTGGAGAAAACGGCTACACGATTTATGTCATCTAGGATTCAAGGATTACTACAAAGGTCAAAAAAAAAACGTTTTAAACATCTCAAAGCAAGATAAAGAGATTAAAAAAGTTTTTGAGTTGAAATTATCTGTGGACACTTTGGTAATGGCGAGTGTGTTCGTTACTTTTATATTTTTCAAAATTTTCCTGAACCTTTTAAAAAAAAAAAAAAGGACGAGGTTCGTTAGGTTTTGTATACGTTTTTTGATGTGCTGGGGGACAAAACATGTTATCTTTTTGTGTTTTGGAAAATTAAGGGGGTGTCATTTTAATTTAGTTTCTGGTTCATTGTAAGTTTACAAAAAAGCGGGTATTTGTCAAAAAACAACAAAAAACAGGCTGGGCCCACATTTTTTTTAAATAAATGTTTGCCCTTCCCAAAGTTTGGAAAAGGTTGGGAAGCTATGTTTTCGTGGTTTTCGTTCAAAAAAGCTTCGATTAGGTGGGTAGAGGGAAATTCTTACTTGTTTATCGTTTTAAAGTAACAAAGATTAAAAATATGATTGCCGAAAACATGGCCTACAAACAAAACTAACGATGAATATGGCCTATAAGGTTTTTTAAAAAAAAGGAATTGGGTCGTTTGGAAAGCGGATAAAATTAATTTATTTTTTTCACAAAAGCGACGGCGGGGGGTGAAAACAATATGGGGGGCGTTATTTTTCCAGTTTCGGGGGGAAGGCACCCAATTTGTGGTCGACCCGGGGGACGGAAAAAAAAAACCTTTCGATTCGGACTCCCTAAAAAAAAATTTTTAAATTATAATTTTTTTTTAATTTCAAATAAAAAACTCATTTTTTTTTTAGTTTGATTACTTTAGGTACAACGGCTTTCAAAATTTTTTACTTTAGGCCATATGAGAAAAAATCGAATTTTTCCAAACAGCAAACAAAGTTGGGGGGGTCGGATTGGGTCCCCCCCCCGGTTTTAACAGAGGGGACAAGCCTCTTTCTTTCTTAAAGGGACTTTTTTCGGTTTGGAAGTTTTTCCCTTCCCGGGCCCAACAACTTGGATTTGGAGTTGAAATACGAAATACACCGCCCTTTGATTTCAACACGTAAAAAGTTGCCTGGTGGCCTAGGTACATGTTTCTTGGTTGTATATGTTTTATTAGCCTTTGTGGAAGGTCAGGGGGCGCTCCTCTTCGTGGTTTTGGCCGGCGCGCCGGCGGGAGCGTGGCAAATCCCCAAGTTTACGAGCTGGGGAAGAAACCTGGCTTTCACAAAAACGATAGTTTGGTGGCGGTCCCAGTGGAAACGGGTTATTGGTCGATCTCAAGATCTACAAAACACAACGTGGTTATGGGTCCGGTTAACGTGCTTTATTAGACGGTATACCATAAAGGGTTCCGGCCTTAACACGGACCAAAAACAAAATCCACCAATGTGGGGGCTGGAGGGTGGGTGGTTTAAAAACACAATTGGGTGGGCCCGCAACTAATTACAAATGTCCCCACCCGGTTATCCAGCAAAAGCCAAGAGAAATATAAGCAAAGGCTTATTCGGGGCCCATAGGTAATTTAATAAAAAAAAAAAAACATCAATTAAAAACTAACAAACAAAAAGGGATTCCAACCAGTTCAGGGGGGGGGGACCGTAAATTAAAAAAAAACCCAGAATTATATAATTTATTAAATAATATAATGTCTTAAATAATTAATTTCTAAAACCATTAATTCATGACCAAGGGGGCCAAAACGAAAATATAAAAGGGGGGGGGGGAACCTTTTACCTTATTTCTCTTGTCATGGAACTCCAATAAAAAGAAGGAGGTTGTTGAATACTGAATTGCAATCCTTGCATAGCCTAACTATTTAAAACTGGAACATTTTTTATGGTCTACTTGGCGCTTGCCGCAATGTTTGGGGGGCCATTAATTGGGGTTCGTCGTCGTGGAAGGCATTCTTTGTAACATTCCT
>MU826443.1:8637-72835 GCA_029204205.1 Desmophyllum pertusum
GGTTAAAACGTCCCATTACAATCCAGTAGTTACTGGGTTACAAAAACGTCCCATTACAATCCAGTAGTTACTAGGGTTAACAACTGTACCATTACAATCCAGTAGTTACTGGGTTAAAAACGCCCGCATTACAATCCAGTAGTTACTGGTTTTTTACAAAACGCCTCATTGCAATCCACTAAGTTACTGGGTTACAAACTGATGCTACCATTACAAATCAGTAGTTACTGGGTTACAAAACGTCCCATTACAATACAGTAGTTATCTGGGTTAAAAACGTCCCATTACAATCCAGTAGGTACTGGGTTAAAAACGTCCCATTACAATCCAGTAGTTACTGGGTCCCAAACGTCCCATTACGATCCAGTAGGTACTGGGTTAACAAAACGCCGTCATTACAATCCAGTAGTTACTTGGTTACAGCTGTACCATTAACATCGTGCTAACATGTTCTCATTAATTATGCGGTAGCAAAACAATACGTCTCTTAAAATAGTCAGAAATACCCACTTCCTATCTACTCCGAGTCTGGAGAAACAATCGGAAACCAGGATAATTTTTTCCTGATACAACGAGCTTAATATTCGTGATCCCCCCAAATTTACTTACAAATTTCAAATCAACCTGTCAACCCCCCGCCGGAGGATGGTTAAGCCTGTGGATCGCGTACACACGAAGAGGACTAGTTCTCGAGGGACAAGTACGGGAATAGTCCTGGGGAGAAGTCCCCTTCGTGTACCCCAAAGCGATTTTGAAATGCATGATATGCTCGTAGGCAAGTTTCAACCTCGTTCCCAGGGTTTCTACTTCCACTTTCAAGATGGCGCTTGGGCGCGGAGAGAAGACCCTGGTACACGCTGCAAAATACTCCAAGAATCGTGGGGTATGTTTTTATCACGTTACACACGATCGATTTATTTCGTCATTTCAGGATCAAAATTCTCTACTAGTTTCACCTCCCAAAACTGTACCCCTCTAATCATGCGGAATTTGACTGATTTATTCATTCATTTCAGGATCTAAATTCTCTACTAGTTTCATCTCCCAAAACTGTACCCCTCTCACCACGCGAAATATGACTGATTTTTTTCGTCATTTCAGGATCTAAATTCTCTACTAGTTTCATCTCCCAAAACTGTACCCCTCTCATCACGCGTAATAGGTCTGATTTATTTCGTCATTTCAGGATCAAAATTCTCTACTAGTTTCACCTCCCAAAACTGTACCCCTCTAATCACGCGGAATATGACTGATTTATTCATTCATTTCAGGATCTAAATTCTCTACTAGTTTCATCTCCAAAAACTGTACCCCTCTCACCACGCGGAATATTTCTGATTTATTTCGTCATTTCAGGATCTAAATTCTCTACTAGTTTCAACTCCCAAAACTGTAACCCTCTCATCACGCGTAGTATGACTGATTTTTTTCGTCATTTCAGGATCTAAATTCTCTACTAGTTTCACCTCCCAAAACTGTACCCCTCTCATCACGCGGAATATGTCTGATTTATTTCGTCATTTCAGGATCTAAATTCTCTACTAGTTTCACCTCCCAAAATTGTACCCCTCTCCTCACGCGAAATATGACTGATTTTTTTCGTCATTTCAGGATCTACATTCTCTACTAGTTTCACCTACCAAAACTGTACCCTCTCATCACGCAGAATATGACTGATTTTTTTCGTCATTTCAGGATCTAAATTCTCTACTAGTTTCACCTACCAAAACTGTACCCTCTCATCACGCAGAATATGACTGATTTTTTTCGTCATTTCAGGATCTAAATTCTCTACTAGTTTCACCTCCCAAAACTGTACCCCTCTAATCACGCGGAATATGACTGATTTATTCATTCATTTCAGGATCTAAATTCTCTAGCAAGGTTCACCTCCCAAAAGTGTACCCCTCTCACCACGCGAAATATGACTAATTTATTTCGTCATTTCAGGATCTAAATTTTCTACTAGTTTCACCTCCCAAAACTGCACCCCTCTAATCACGCGGAATATGACTGATTTATTCTTTCATTTCAGGATCTAAATATTTTACTAGTTTCACCTCCCAAAACTGTACCCCTCTAATCACGCGGAATATGACTGATTTATTTATTCATTTCAGGATCTAAATTCTCTACCAAGGTTCACCTCCCAAAACTGTACCCCTCTCACCACGCGAAATATGACTAATTTATTTCGTCATTTCAAGATCTAAATTTTCTACTTGTTTCACCTCCCAAAACTGTTCCCCTCTAATCACGCGGAATATGACTGATTTATTCATTCATTTCAGGATCTAAATTTTCTACTAGTTTCACCTCCCAAAACTGTACCCCTCTCATCACGCGGAATATGACTGATTTATTTCGTCATTTCAGGATCAAAATTCTCTACTAGTTTCACCTCCCAAAACTGTACCCCTCTAATCACGCGGAATATGACTGATTTATTCATTCATTTCAGGATCTAAATTCTCTACTAGTTTCATCTCCCAAAACTGTACCCCTCTCACCACGCGGAATATTTCTGATTTATTTCGTCATTTCAGGATCTAAATTCTCTACTAGTTTCAACTCCCAAAACTGTACCCCTCTCATCACGCGTAGTATGACTGATTTATTTCGTCATTTCAGGATCTAAATTCTCTACTAGTTTCACCACCCAAAATTGTACCCCTCTCATCACGCGGAATATGACTGATTTATTTCGTCATTTCAGGATCTAAATTCTCTACTATTTTCACCTCCCAAAACTGTACCCCTGTCATCATGCGGAATATGTCTGATTTATTTCGTCATTTCAGGATCTAAATTCTCTACTAGTTTCACCTCCCAAAATTGTACCCCTCTCATCACGCGGAATATGACTGATTTATTCATTCATTTTAGGATCTAAATTTTCTACCAAGTTCACCTCCCAAAACTGTACTCCTCTCATCACGCAGAATATGACTGATTTTTTTCGTCATTTCAGGATCTAAATTTTCTACTAGTTTCACCTCCCAAAACTGTACCCCTCTAATCACGCGGAATATGACTGATTTATTCATTCATTTCAGGATCTAAATTTTCTACCAAGGTTCACCTCCCAAAACTGTACTCCTCTCACCACGCGAAATATGACTGATTTTTTCGTCATTTCAGGATCTAAATTGTCTACTAGTTTCATCTCCCAAAACTGTACCACTCTCATCACGCGGAATATGACTGATTTATTTCGACATTTCAGGATCAAAATTCTCTACTAGTTTCACCTCCCAAAACTGTACCCCTCTAATCACGCGGAATATGACTGATTTATTCATTCATTTCAGGATCTAAATTCTCTACTAGTTTCACCTCCCAAAACTGTACCCCTCTAATCACGCGGAATATGACTGATTTATTCATTCATTTCAGGATCTAAATTCTCTACTAGGTTCACCTCCCAAAACTGTACCCCTCTCACCACGCGAAATATGACTGATTTATTTCGTCATTTCAGGATCTAAATTCTCTACTTGTTTCACCTCCCAAAACTGTTCGCCTCTAATCACGCGGAATATGACTGATTTATTCATTCATTTCAGGATCTAAATTCTCTACCAAGTTTCACCACCCAAAACTGTACCCCTCTCATCACGCAGAATATGACAGATTTGTTCCGTCATTTCAGGATCTAAATTCTCTACAAGGGTCACCTCCCAAAACTGTACCCCTCTCATCACGCGAAATATGACTGATTTTTTCGTTATTTCAGGATTTAAATTCTCTACCAAGGTTCACCTCCCAAAACTGTACCCCTCTAATCACGCGGAATATGACTGATTTATTTCGTCATTTCAGGATCTAAATTCTCTACTAGTTTCACCTCCCAAAACTGTACCCCTCTCGTCACGCGGAATATGTCTGATTTATTTCATTCATTTCAGGATCTAAATTCTCTACTAGTTTCACCTCCCAAAATTGTACCCCTCTCCTCACGCGAAATATGACTGATTTTTTCGTCATTTCAGGATCTAAATTCTCTACTAGTTTCACCTCCCAAAATTGTACCCCTCTCCTCACGCGAAATATGACTGATTTTTTTCGTCATTTCAGGATCTAAATTTTCTACTAGTTTCACCTCCCAAAACTGTACCCCTCTAATCACGCGGAATATGACTGATTTATTCATTCATTTCAGGATCTAAATTCTCTACCAAGGTTCACCACCCAAAACTGTACCCCTCTCATCACGCAGAATATGACTGATTTTTTTCGTCATTTCAGGATCTAAATTCCCTACTAGTTTCATCTCCCAAAACTGTATCCCTCTCATCACGCGGAATATGTCTGATTTATTTCGTCATTTCAGGATCAAAATTCTCTACTAGTTTCACCTCCCAAAACTGTACCCCTCTAATCATGCGGAATTTGACTGATTTATTCATTCATTTCAGGATCTAAATTCTCTACTAGTTTCATCTCCCAAAACTGTACCCCTCTCACCACGCGAAATATGACTGATTTTTTCGTCATTTCAGGATCTAAATTCTCTACTAGTTTCATCTCCCAAAACTGTACCCCTCTCATCACGCGGAATAGGTCTGATTTATTTCGTCATTTCAGGATCAAAATTCTCTACTAGTTTCACCTCCCAAAACTGTACCCCTCTAATCACGCGGAATATGACTGATTTATTCATTCATTTCAGGATCTAAATTCTCTACTAGTTTCATCTCCCAAAACTGTACCCCTCTCACCACGCGGAATATTTCTGATTTATTTCGTCATTTCAGGATCTAAATTCTCTACTAGTTTCAACTCCCAAAACTGTACCCCTCTCATCACGCGTAGTATGACTGATTTTTTTCGTCATTTCAGGATCTAAATTCTCTACTAGTTTCACCTCCCAAAACTGTACCCCTCTCATCACGCGGAATATGTCTGATTTATTTCGTCATTTCAGGATCTAAATTCTCTACTAGTTTCACCTCCCAAAATTGTACCCCTCTCCTCACGCGAAATATGACTGATTTTTTTCGTCATTTCAGGATCTAAATTCTCTACTAGTTTCACCTACCAAAACTGTACCCTCTCATCACGCAGAATATGACTGATTTTTTTCGTCATTTGAGGATCTAAATTCTCTAGTAGTTTCACCTCCCAAATTGTACCCCTCTCATCACGCAGAATATGACTGATTTTTTTCGTCATTTCAGGATCTAAATTTTCTACTAGTTTCACCTCCCAAAACTGTACCCCTCTAATCACGCGGAATATGACTGATTTATTCATTCATTTCAGGATCTAAATTCTCTACCAAGGTTCACCACCCAAAACTGTACCCCTCTCATCACGCAGAATATGACTGATTTTTTTCGTCATTTCAGGATCTAAATTCTCTACTAGTTTCATCTCCCAAAACTGTATCCCTCTCATAACGCGAATATGACTGATTTATTTCGACATATCCGGAACTAAATTCTCTACCAAGATTCACCACCCAAAACTGTACCCCTGTCATCACACGAATATGACAGATTTGTTCCGTCATTTCAGGATCTAAATTCTCTACAAGGGTCACCTCCCAAAACTGTACCCCTCTCATCACGCGAAATATGACTGATTTTTTCGTTATTTCAGGATTTAAATTCTCTACCAGGTTCACCTCCCAAAACTGTACCCCTCTGATCACGAGGAATATGACTGATTTATTCATTCATTTCAGGATCTAAATTCTCTACTAGTTTCACCTCCCAAAACTGTACCCCTCTCGTCACGCGGAATATGTCTGATTTATTTCATTCATTTCAGGATCTAAATTCTCTACTAGTTTCACCTCCCAAAATTGTACCCCTCTCCTCACGCGAAATATGACTGATTTTTTCGTCATTTCAGGATCTAAATTCTCTACTAGTTTCACCTCCCAAAATTGTACCCCTCTCCTCACGCGAAATATGACTGATTTTTTTCGTCATTTCAGGATCTAAATTTTCTACTAGTTTCACCTCCCAAAACTGTACCCCTCTAATCACGCCATCTTGAAAGCGGAGTAGACCCTGGGAACGAGGTTGGGCAAAGTTAATACGGAAATGCAGTATTCTGACTACACTAGCACGAGCCATATAGTTTATTTAGGATGAGCCAGTCAGCTTAGAATTCTTAGAAACCACATTCTCAGAAACCACATAAAGATATGCCTGAAGTAATAAGCTTATATTAGCATTCTCAGAAACTACATAAAGATATATACCCCTTATTCGATGGTTTAACATATAATACGCGCGAATATTTTGGCGAGTCGCGTAGTATTTTTCCGAGCCCCGTATGCGGCGAGGAAAATGCGAGCAATGAGCAAAATGTCTGCTCGTATTATATGTTAAACCATCGAATAAGGGATTTATTATTCTACTGCAAAATTTCCCGACTATTATGCTATTTTCCGTATTCGCTGTGTTCAACTGTCAATACCGTCCCGGAGGAGGACTTCGGAGTGTCAAGACGGGATGTCCCAAGAGAAGCAGTCGCCCATGCATGGGTCTCTTTCAATGATAACTTTTGTGAAATCTATTTTTAATTTTCAGTCCATGGCCAAGCTAGTTTAAGAGCGCTACCTGAATGGTCAGTTCGAGTAACGTGATGTCGGAGCCTCGATCAGATGGAAATAAAAATAATTTTCACAGCATGGCGCGAAAACTATTTATAGATTTCAACAAATTATCTTGGGGAAAACGGGAAAAGATTAAAATCCGAAAAGAAATGTCATGTGCCTCCAAACGGGCCAGGTAAAGGCAAATGCTCCCATTTACACATAACCTGAGTATCAGGGCTTTCACTCCATGACTGGAAATTTTTTCCCCCAAAACTTCTCGTCCCGTTATTAAATTTTGTGTGTAACGGCCTCATTTATGAAATGTTCTTCATTCTAAAAACTAAAACCGGAACTGAACACCCAATCTGCCTCTGTTCGTGTGGAAGTATTCACCTACGACAATACTTAATAATTTTATATAATTTCCCGTACCTCTAGTATTTAATTATTCATACTTTCATAGTAAGTATTTAAACTTCATCGCTTCACATTTACATTCGAACTTGACAATGCTGTCATGAAGACAGCGAAACGTTGTTCTTTATAACTTTTATCGCTAATTTTCATTTTTAAAATGTGTAACCAAAACATAGTTTGCTATACACCCTATTCCAAATGGCTGTCAATTTAAAATTATTTTGTACGTATTTAAATTTAAAATCTAAATCATTTGCCTCACTAACCCCGTTTCTGAGTTGATAATTCAAAATATTTTTTACTCTAGAACGAGGTTAGCGAGGCAAATTTTAAAATACATACAAAATAATTTTAATTGGCAGCCATTTTGGAATAGGGTCTTACTACACCAATCAGATCGCTCGAAATTTTAGGCTTCCCCAGAGCTCTTCTCTCAGAGCTCTTCCCTTTGCGCATGTTTCAACGGGGGTTAGAGACATGGCCATCTCGTTCCCAGAGTCCTTGTTACCCTTGTCCAGCTGTGGAGCGGCCAACAGGGAGCTCTGGGGGGAAGCGATCCGCCATGACAGGATTCTTGGACTTCTGGCTCTACTGCGCATGTGTTTGACCCCATGTTTCAACTACGGACGCCAAGATTATTGGACTTCCGTATTACTGCGCAAGTCAGGCGGATCGCTTCCCCCCAGAGGTCCCTGTTGGCCGCTCCACCGCTGGACAAGGGCAACGAGGACTCTAGGAGTGAGATTGGGCTTCCCCATGCAGAGCTCTTCCCTTTGCGCATGTTCGACGGGGTAGAGAATGGTTGAATCCAATCGCTACACACTCAGCTGCGTTTTCCACTGAATTGTTGGTGAAACTGATCAACCACTGAACAAAAGCTAAGAATAAAACGATTTCTCGATTTTAATGTGTCTCAACATTAAAAAAGTTTTCCAAGGCATTGTGAACAAATAAAATGTAATAAATGCCCAGTGCAGATAAAAGCATATTATATACAGGGTTTTTTTTTTCGTCTGTACAATAATTACTGAATATAAATAGTATACTTCGTCATCAGTTTAAGATAATTTGACCGCGATCAAGGCGCGACAAAGACGCGTTCCCTCACCCCGTCCTCCCCTGAGATGTCAAAGAATAAGTGTCTTTCTTTTCAAGTTTATGAAGAATTTTAAAGTCTTGTTAATATTTTTTGTTTATCTCGAGCACTCAAGTGCACACTCTTAAATAAACTTCACGCTCATTTTAAAACGGAAATGTTTTCAAAAACTTCACACAGCACAAACAATCGACATTCACGTCCCAAGACGCATTAGAACACCAAAATCACACGTAGCGTCGATAATACTACGGTGGTCACTGAACTAGACTACATGCAGTCCCTCTTTCTCTAAGTTAGTCTCTCCGGAGGGGGGGGGGGGGGGGGGGGGGGGTACTCAGGTATATTAGTGACAGGGAGGGAGGTGTGAAGGCCTTTTTGGTTTGAAAATAGCAATTCAGTTGGGGGACTTGTTGGGGGTTAAAAAATTTTCTTGCAGATTTTTTTGGGGGGTAGAAGAATAACAACAACTTATTCAATTTTTATATATATAATTTACAAGAGTGCTTGCTCCCGAATTTTGGCAGGGAATTTTATTCGGGTCATAAAAACTATATCGCCTCACCACTTTGAAAGAATGATTGCAGTCTGCCGAAAGTTTGTGACAGATGCATGATGAATGAATAAAGGTGGACGTATGGACTTTATCTCGCCACTCTCTTGATGTTTTTTTTTCATGCGGAAAAAAGTGACTATTTCCCCATCACTAAAATACTGAGTACCCCCTGGGCAGTCTCTTGTTGGAGTTTTGCACTAGACTGCGAGCAGTCCCTCTTTCAAATAGTAGAGCGAGCGTGATACGCGAGTAAGCGGCAATTGCAATCACTCGATTGCCGCTCAACTCGCATTTCGCGCTCGCTCTACTATCGCGAAAGAGGCACTGCTCGCAGGAAAAGAGAGCTATCGTTTCTTTTCATTTTTTTTCGGCCGGCTTGTAACTCGTGTCTCCGTCACTTGAGCAAACCCAAACAAGAGAGCCTCCTCGCAAGATATCCCCTAGTTCGTCGAGCGAGAAGCATACTAAGAGAAAGAGAGACTGTTCATAGTCCTATTCACTGAACGCCATCCTCCATTTTAGATATTTTATCTGTTTCATTTCTTCATCACGGCTCAATCTTGCTGACGTGCCAAACTATCTTCCACTGTCCCGACATTCCACGACCATTTTCCGAAACCTCGCTGCCGAGGTTGGCCGACCGGTTTTCGCCGAGCTGGGCGGAGAAGGTGTCAATGTACTTTGATTGGCAGATGAGGGCGGGAGACGGAGAGAACTGCCCCCGAGAAAGTCCCGCTGGCCTCAACTATTTTTACTTGTGAGCGTGCGGCTCGGTACCATGCTATGGTGATGACGCGTCAATGCGAAGTGGGAGGGAGGTCTGGGTACGGGATGGGACTCTGACCCAAAGGATATTCGTCTGGTGGGAAGTGAAGGTTTTTCTTCCAAAGAAGTCTGCCTTTTTGACTCGGAGAGTCTTCGTTTGGGTTGCCTGTGATAGAATACGACAGAAGACAAACCTTAACCAACAGCGATAATAAATTATTCCAATAATGAGCCCCCCCCCTCTCCGCCTTCCCGGAAATGAGCCCCCAAAGCTCAAACCCTGGGGGGAGGGGGGGCAACCCAAGTTTTAGTAGCGCCACCCAGGCTGTCAAACCCTGTTTATGAAAAAAATTTGCACTTCCCCTACCCTGTTAATGACATTTATTATTCCCACTATTACGTCATTTCACCATATAAGGTCAAGAGAACACGCAAAATATGAGACGGTATTGACCAGTTGAACAGAGCGAATACGGAAAATAGCATAATAGTCGGAAAATTTTGCAAATTATAGAATAATAAATCCCTTATTCGATGGTTTTATATAATATGAGCGGACATTTTGCTCATTGCTCGCATTTTTCCTCGCCCCTAAGGGGCTCGGTAAAATACTACGCAACTCGCAAAATATCCGCTCGTATTATAAGTTAAACCATCGAATAAGGTGTATGTATTTACAGAAGTAGGTGTTTATTTGAGCATTTTGATTCCTGACAGCGATCTATGCTGTTGACACTCATATGTCAGACACAATCATTTGTAAGACACAAAGTCAGACAACAGCCTGAGGCCTGCGAAAATGTCGGGGAAAATAATTCCTGGTAACTGAAGGGGCACTCATGTAGCTAGTGAGAGGATTGCCAAACTATAAAAACAAGAGAGCCTGCTCACAGGCTATCTGATTATAAGCACCCTGTTGTTGAAACGAGTTTTGCGTCTAATATCATTTTATATCAGAACATGCATTAGTCTTACATGCAGCTAAAAGTTTCCAGATGCAAAATTCTTTCCAAATAAAAGCCCAAACCAAAAAAATGGCTTTTGAACAAAAATAAGTTCAGCGCTATATATTGTTGTAGGAATTCACGATACAGTGGAAACCTCGATATAACAATATGCCAAGGGACTGACCAAATTAGATCGTTATATCGGGAAATCGTAATAACGAATTCCCGATACAACGATTTTTCGGGAAAAGAGCCAAAAAAATATCGTTATATCGGGGTATTGTTAATAATTGATTTTTCATGTACTGTATAAATCCCTATCGTAACAAGCTGTTGACAGACACGTTACAGACCTTATGCAATGAGAACTAAATTATAAAGGAAAGTTTGCCCGGAGTATTGTCATATCTTTCAAGTGTTTAAGCCTCCTTTTTCATCGCGCGATATGATTGATTTTATCGTTATATCAGGGTAAATTTTACGTTTGGGCTGCCAGATTGTGATCGTTATATCGGGAATATCGTTATATCGAGTATCGTTATATCGGGAGTTTTCTCCATACATTTACTGTAACATTTGCCGGGCTGTCAAATGTTGATCGTTATACCGGGAACATCGTTATATCGAGTATCGTTATATCGAAGTTCCACTGTATATGAATTGTAACCATGATTACAGTCCTAATGTCCAAATATCAATGTAGATCGACACAATATCCCCTCAGTTGATAATTTTCTTTATTCTCATCACCTGGTCTGCTTGACAATGTATTGATATTGTAAGGAGAAAACAGAAATTGATCAACTTACTTTGTTACTGTGTAACATTCGTGGAGAAGTTCCTTTTCAAGTTTCGTCCCTAAATCTCGCAAGTCTATGAATAACAAAACAGAAAAAGGTTAGGTTAAAGGTTGAGAGTCGGTATTCAAGCCAGTTTCCATATTGAAGTGACTAGGAGTATCGCTACTCCCCTGGATGGGATGCTAGTCCATCGCAGGTAAACCCCCCCAGCATGTTGTTTAGGTTGCCCCAGCTTGACAATTTAGTCAATCTTTTAAAAATAAAATGCATAACTTTAATTTGTGTTTAATATTAGTTTCTAAAGCATGAATCAACTAGGAGTGGGATGCTAGTCCATTGCAGGTAACATTTTGTCAGGTTGCCCTAATTGTACTCCTGGGTGGTCAGAGAGAGGCACTGTGAGAGTAAAGTGTCTTGCCCAAGGAGACAATACAGCGGGGGAGAGAGACAGGGGGTCGCAAATGTTTTTGCTATATCTCCCAGTTCCCACCATCTTGGTAATCCCACTTCCTGTCCTCTCTTCTCCCACCTTTCATAGACTTCCCACCCCCTTTATCCCAGGTTCCTCCCCCTGTCCTCCCCCCTGTCCTCCCCCTGTCCTCCCCCCTGTCCTCCCCCCTGTCCTCCCCCCTGTCTCCCCCCTGTCCTCCCCCCTTGTCCTCCCCCCTGTCCCCTCTCTCCCCCCAACACAGTGACCCCTGAGCCCAGGGCTCAAACCCAGTCCAAATGGATCTACAGTCCAAGGCGCTAACCATTAGTCACTGAACACTCCCTGTTTGATTGCACACCGGGCATAATGATTTACTGGCAAAAATGGCCACTTAATACCTCTTAGCGATTGGTTCCGAGGTCCAGAGGGGGATGTGACATGCTCTCTGTAATCTGATTCCTCCATCAAACAATCCTGAAAAAAAAACCCACAAGAACCTTAGCAGTGGAGTTACAAGCGGCAAAGACTGCTTCTTTTAGTTCCTCCTCTGAGAAAGTGCTGGATACTCAGAGATGAACCATGAACAAGGTACATGACAGACCGCTGGCACCAGACCAGGGGGATCCCGTATATTTAGTGACTGGGGTTGCTCTTTGAAAATTGTGAAATGTGTCGAAAAGTGGAAACCCCTGACCCTAAAAAGGTTACTACCAGAATCTCATTTTGTGGGTATGGCTCTGCTTCATTGTCAGCTCCAAGACAAGAGGGGTACCAAATCTTAAAAACAGTACGACAGTTAGCTGTGATATTTTATATGGGAGTCCCCCCCCCCCCCCCCCCCCCCCCCCCCCCCCCCCTGCCCCCCCCTCCCTCCCCCCCCCCCCCCCCTCCCACCCCACCCCCCCCCCCCTCCCCCCCCCCCCCCCCCACCCTCCAGGATGGGCAGTGGCCAATGCCAATATTTTAGGTTACATACCTGTAAGAAGGCAATGTCTCCTAGAAGACCTTCTTTCTCTTCCAGTAACAATTGCCTTGTGAAATACAAGTATTAAAACGGTTAGCTCTAGGTACATGTTACAATAGAGTGGTAAAGTGCTGTGACGTCACAAATTTTCAAATTATTTTTACCAAGCCTCAAAATCCCATTATTAGATAAAGATTGCTGCTGTATGATCAGCCACAAAATTTCAACTTGTTAGCACGAAATAAGAACAGAAGATATAGAGGTTCAAAAGTTTGGTTCCGTCCCATACAAAACCTCTCTTAATTTTGCACCTGTTCTAAAAATGAAGGGAACAGACGCCAAAATTAGTAGGGTTCGTATGGAGAAAATTAAAACCTGAAGTGCCCATATCTCGACCGCAAATTGCTATGGAGAGCTAATTTTTGGTAAGTAGACGTTTTTGGCATGCTCCCTCCGAATAGCTGATCAAATTTCATAATTTCGCAAACTTAATTTTTGTGACGTCATAACTTTAGTAATCAATGTAGACAAGGTTAAGGCTGAGCCTGACAGCTCACCAGTGTCTGATAACTTGAAAGTTTAGTAAAATAGATATACCTTAAATGATCAGTGATTCTATCAATTTCAAGTGCATTCAGTTTGTCGTTCATGGAGTCCAGATGATCACTGAGAGAAGATGTACACCTGAAACACATTAAAATAATGAATCATGAATAACACAGACATGCAAAATAGTCTGACAGACAGAAAGCAGACAGACAGACAGACAGGCATATAGACAGACAGACAGGCATATAGACAGACAGGCATATAGACAGACAGACAGGCATATAGACAGACCGACAGACAGGCATATAGACAGACAGACAGACAGGCATATAGACAGACAGACAGGCATATTGACAGACAGAAATAAATAGACAACAGACACAGATAAATACTGTAGATACAGGGCTAAAAATTAAAGGTCGCCAGGTCGCCAGTGGCGATTTAAAAACTGACCAGGGCGACTAAAAGTTGAGGTTTGATCGCCCGAAGGGCGACTACAATGAGCTTAGAAAAGTTGCAAAGTACGAAGTTAAAATAAAAATAGAATAAAATTATGTAGTTAAATTGGACTACCTTTCTTTTCTTTTCCTCTACTCTAAGTTCATAGACTTTAGTGGATTTTTAGTTCTTAATGAGCCGATTTAACGATTTTAACGGTTTCACAAATATATCTGGATGCCATTTTGATTTCGTTATTGCCACGTGACTCCAGTCTTACCCAGAGTTCTGTGAGGCACGTTTTCGAGTCGCAATGTTTATCGTCAACATGCTTCTCGCCAGGTTTTGGCATAGAAATTTTGATGTAAAACCCACAGAATGTGGAGATTTCTCCAAGGATGTGAGCCGCCACCGTCCAAAAAACTAAAACCAAGGAAGATGCCGTAGAAAGTAGCGGAAAACTAAGAAAAGACGAAAAGGCAACGGGAATTTCAGAAAAGCTGGACTCAGGGAAGGCATTGGTTTGTTGTCCAAGATAATGCAATGTTTTGCTCCCTTTGTAAAGAGGCGGCAGTATTAAACCGTTTATTCAAGTAAATATTTTTTTAAATCAACTTGAGGAAATTAAGGGCCACTTTATTTTGGCCTGGGCCACTAAGAATTCAAGGAAACTGGCCCGACTGGCCACCAAGCGCTGGAGTTAATTTTTAGTCCTGTAGATAGTAGGTAATTGGTTAGCTATCTAGGCCTCAATCAGTAAATATCATTTAACCAGTCACGTTAACCAACAGCAAGTGTCAGTCAGCTGTCATGGCGTCCCCAATTGCCCGTTCCGAAGTTCAAAAAGGGACTGGGCACTAGTTTTACCAATTGTTCAAATTACGTCATATTAAAAATTTAATCCCATCACCAGAAAGATTGCATGAAAATTAGTAAGTTTACCAAGTTTGGTTATGTTACATTGCATAGTAACCAGGCTGTGAGCTGTCAAAGGTCGTCCAAATTCCATACAAACGTCTCTAATTCAGAGATGGCATCCCCAAATCCATACAAAGTCTCTAATTTTTCTGATTTTTGAAAGCCTTCTACATGGTTGAAATCCAACGAAACAACCCCAAACTTGGTAAACCGACTAATTTTAATGTGATCTTTCTTGTGATGGGCTCCAATTTTTAATTAAATCAAAATTTAAAAACTCGTCCCCAGCCTCCATTTGAACTTCGGAACGGGCAATTGAATGAATCAACATCGCCTCTGCCTTCCTCAACTACCGAAATGCCACCTGTCTCTCACATCAGGGCCTCTATTAAGTACTTCGATTCCAAGAAGTGTTCGCACAAGCCTTTACTCTGGCTTTGGGCCAGTCCTTGCCACATGGTATAATGAGCTCATATCTTGGTAGCATTTTAGTGCAACTAAACTTAAAAAAAACTATGGCTACTGAGCTGTATAGCTTATCCTCACCTACTACCATCACTACTGGGTGTGGCTCGCATGGGGGTTTGCCGTCCGTCTCTGGAGGAATGAGCAGTGGATGGTCGGCTTGATGAGCTGGAGGGTCGTGCTGCTGTCAATTAGAGAGAATTACATTATAGCCAGCTAAGACATGATTCCACAATGATAGCAAAAGAGGCCGATTTCCAATTAAAAATTAACATAATGAAAACTGAGGTTTACACAATGTACAATGTAGATGAAAAACACTTATACTGTAGCTCTATATTTTGGATATCCTTTTTAAAAATGCTTTCATTTGCACACAAAAAGCAACAATAATTATACTGTAAGGGGTGGCGAATGGTCTTTAAAAAAATATGGGTCTCGCAAAAGTTTAGTCAAATTTCTCGGGTCTTGCAGTCTCGTTTTTGAGCGTTTCTGACGTCTGGAAATCTCGATTTTTCACCAAAGCCATTTTGGAATTGTGACGTCCACCACACTAATACCCTTTTTTGCCAAAGATCACCTATTCTGATACAAATGGCGAGTTTTCAACATATTGCGAAAGAAGAGATGGGGAAATGAGCAGAAGCATACAACAGCACATAGCATTAATTATTTTACCACACAAAATTATTATTGTCTCTTAGTTTTCTTGATCATTTTAAATTGTCTTACATGTACCTGTATTGTCAAAGACATACTCTACTATGTTGGATTCTTCTTGACTCAAAACAGAAGCTGCTGTATTCCTGTAATGAAACCAACAAGAGAAAAGAACTTAATATTAAAAACAAATTAAAGTTATGAATTTCCTGTAAGATAGACACAATGTGTACCGGCAAACTGTCAGGGCAACCTGGCAAAAATGCTGGGGGTTACCTGCGGTGGAGTAGAATATCCAACCAGGGAGTAGCTTGACAACGATAAGAGAGCAATATAATGTGAAAAATTCGGTTAAAGCTTCTTCGCATCGACCTGCACTGGCTTCGCACGTTGCTGAAATTAAAACGTCTTCGCTTGGACAGTGCATGCCTGGCGGCAAAGTCATTTAATTGATATTTTGACCGTGGGCAAGATTGGAAATTAAATCTTGCCCGCTCTCGGAACCAATCAAATTGCAGGATTCGAGAGTTCCACCCGCTCGCGCTCTCAGAAAAAAAATATGGTAGCTATATTATAATTTAATTTATAATTCACATGATCATAACCTCCCTTCCTCCCTTGCTCTTTGGTGCAACATTTCTACAAACATTTTGACTTCCTTCTTGAGGTTCTCTCTAATCATCGGAGGTTCTGGAAGTCTGTTTAAATGTCTTTGAAGAGCTTGCTCTGTCAAAATAAAAAATGTCACTTACGTGAAGTCCTGTATCAATCAAAGCTATCGTGGAGTTATAGTTTACACCAATGTTAGACTCGGGGGGGGGGGGGGGGGGGGACTCCCATTAGAATCTAAAATGACCACTGTTAGAGTAATCCTGGTATCTTTTAGGGCACTGAAGCCGTTAAAAATATGAGAGGATCTATTTTTGTCATACAGTCAACTCTCGCCTTGCGGACACCCCGTTATTACGAACACCCACTATTACGGACAAAATCCAGCCCTCCACCCGGCGAAAGCTATAGAGGTTTGACTGAAAAATTATGACTCCCGCTATTACTGATTCTCACTATTACGGACTCCAAACTTTGTCCCAAGGGAGTCCGCTATAACGAGAGAACGACTGTACTCAAAACATCAGCTATCCAGATTCGCTACAACTTCAAGTTGATAATCACCTATTGTAAGTGTAATACTTATACAACAGTCTTAGAAACTTTAGAAATTAGCTTTGTTCATTTTACTGGTCAGGAGTAACATTGTAGCAAAACTCCTGGTAGCTTTTCAGAGGCTAGTGGATCAACAGGCCGGTGCTTTAAGGTTATTCCATCGAAATAGAAGTTACACTGGGAAGTTTCTGAAACTTTCCCTAGTTGAACATTGTGATGCAATGTTTCAAAATATAGAATAAAAAGAATAGGTCACCAGCCTCGCGAAAGAGATATAATCGACTAAAAATACTTCATAATTCCTTACAAAATCAACCAAAAACACATATTTTTTCACAAATTAAAGAGATTAAGAATTTTTCTGCACTGAGAATTGGTCTATACTCCTTGTATAGAAAGAAGATGATTACTAGACTTAAATATGCGAAAAAAAATGATAGGTCACCACGCTCGTTTATGAGAAAACGATCATTTACCTCTCTGGCGAGCATAGCCATAATGAAAAAGCCGCCATGTTTTTAATGTGCGCGCGCTAATTACACACAAAATTATGCGCAGAAAGGATGCGCAGTGCAATACTAAGGAATGACCTTAAAAAGAATGGATTACGAAATCCTTTAGCTTGCGACTGCTGACCGACGTTCTTGTTGAAAGTCAAATGCCCGACGGGGCAGGCCTCGTTTCGCATCAAATTCCCCACTACTGTCAACTCTCACCTTATGGACACCCCGTTGTTATGGACTCCTGCTATTACAGACATAATTCAGCCCTCCACCGGCGAAAGCTACATGTATAGAGGTTTGACTGAAAATGACTCCCACTAAACTCTCGTTATTACAGACTCCAAACTACGTCCCGAGGGTGTCCGCTATAACGAGAGTTGACTGTATATGGAACTAACCTCTCGTCAAATGCCCGGGGGCGGGGGGGATGGGCACTCTTGGATTTGACTGATACATTATTGTCAGTATGTTTATATAAAAATAAATAAATCACCTTTTTCTTCCTTATCTGTTTCTTCTCTGTAGTCTTGCCAGATTTCAAGCAGTGTTGAGGTCTGTATGACAATGCCATCAAAATTAAGTTAAACCTACTAATTAAGCTTATAGATTTAAATACTTTGGAAAGTTTTTTGAAAACTGCTCTTAAAATTTGGGAGAATGTGAAACAGCTGTGAAACACTTATCATAAAAAAACATAACAAAACATTCTAGATAGCAAAAGGTGTCAGAACAATAGTGCATGTGTACAAATTTGACAAATAAAAACACATTTAATTTACTGACCTCATTCTGCAAATCTAAGGTTTCGTCCACTAAATCTTCTCCCAGAGCTTCTTTTATCTCAAGTCTTTCACTTTCGGGGACAAACTCTTCAATAAGTCTCCATAATGACGCTCTGCTTTCGAACGATTCAAGTCGCCATTCCATGGACGACAGCGAACGCTCAGACATCAAGCTTGTTAAATAATCTTCATTCAAACGACACTTACAAGAGCAAATTTACATGAATATTTGCAGACACGTATTTTCAAACATCCAACGTTCATCTCATATATATTAATTTTATCGTGGTCTTCTTTATATGGCTTCTTTACAATCCTCAAAACATCTTTCTCTTGAAGTCAAGGACGCCATCTTTGTTGCTTGGACGGGCAAACTTGGTAACCACGCGTTTTACAAGCTCAAAAGGCTTGGCTGCAAATTTTTCCCCAATCCATCGAACGAGAGTAGCGAGGGTAGCAGCTCGATTTCTCAAAAACCCTGATAACTCGAATCAAAAGTCATGAAAAGTCGTTTCCCTTCGATTTTTTTCCACTGTAATTTTACCCCCAATATTTCCAATTCCCGATTTCTCGAACCAATTTTCGTTTTCCTTGGAGGTTCGAGAAATCGGGATTCCACTGTAAATTCTTTGTTGTTCGGCTTTGTTTCATTTTTCATATTATATTTTAACCGATAAGATCACAGGTAGCCCAAACTCTCTATATGAGTGATAAATTATAAATGACCTGACCTTTGTTTCAGCTGAGCGGTCATTTGAGCGTCACGGTAACCGTTGCGTAATAGTGAAATTATAAGGGTTTGTATGGGGAAAAACGTTTCTTACTTGAATTTAAAAAATATGAAACGATTTTTTTGAATAAAAATTACTCACCTGAACTCCTTTGCTTGTCTGTCTGTGTCCTGTTTGGTTTTTAGGTCCATTGGAAGCGATTTTAGGGTTTTTCCCCCCCTCTTTCTCCCTATATATATCCTTTTAAAAAACCTAAAATCGCTTCCAATGGACCTAAAAACCAAACAGGACACAGACAGACAAGCAAAGGAGTTCAGGTGAGTAATTTTTATTCAAAAATCGTTCATATTTTTTAAATTCAAGTAAGAAACGTTTTTCCCCATACAAACCCTTATAATTTCACTATTACACAACGGTTACCGTGACGCTCAAATTACCGCTCAGCTGAAACAAAGGTCAGGTCATTTATAATTTATCACTCATATAGAGAGCTTGGACTACCTGTGTCAAGACTGGAAAGCCGTTGCATATTCGGCCGTATCTCGCTGGTCGTATCCGGCTCACGGGTCGTATTCCACTTAGGCTTCCCGGCGCTCATCACGGCTACAACAAAAACCAATTTTTCACGCCGAAAAACCTTTTATGCAAGCAGGCGCCAGGTATTTTTACTCGATCAGTGTAGTTCAGATTTCTACCCCCCCCCCCTCCCCTCCCCCCCCCCCCCCCCCCAGCGTCATCCGAATGCCTAGAGCCCCAGCGTTTTAATCGAAAATATGGCATTTGATATTTTTTCTACGGAAATCTGGCCTTTATTAATCCACATGTACAGGAGAATACTTTGCGGAGAACGTTAAAGTTTAAATTGTCCACCATATATATTAAAAATATGTAATTTAGCCCTCGGGCTGCATAAGTATTTTTCAATAAACCATCTATCTAATCTATCTATTGGGTTCAAAGCGATATTTTTTTATTTTTTATATTTTTTTTTCAAAGCGATATTCGTCGACTCCATTCCGGCCGGTCCACTTCAAATAGTAAACAGGACTCGTGTTGAAAATTACACTCGTCCGAACAATGTAAACTGGTGCCGTTTTGTATAAAAGAAGACAAGCCTGACGCGTTCACAAGCGTGAAAACTTCAGGTCCTTTACTGAATAAAAAACCTTCTGGCTTCAAGCTTTAGCTTAATTCAAGTCCATTGTATTTACTGAATGCCAAAATCTAATTCGCGATTTATTTATTTATATTTAGTTTAAAGGGATTTAATTCTTATCGCGTGGCTTCAGTCGCTTCCTAAAGACATGTTTTCTTAAGCATTTTGGTGGTTTAAATGGGCTTGTCTTTAATGAAGCAGTTCTTACTGTTTTTTGACCGACTTCACTAAAGTTAACGTTGATGATAGGCTAGCCTGAAGGATCATTGTCTTTTATCAATCTTTTAATTTGTTTGCTTCGTGGTTTTAGAAAAATAACGTATTTCAAGTGTTTATGTACCAAAAAGCTTTGCAAAGTCACGGTTTCTAAACACAGGGCGGATACTACAGGTGGCTTGGGAAAAATTTCGACTTATTCAACGCTTGTGGGAATACTTTAAAATATTAATTCCTGAAAGTTTCGAGAGAAAGAGATATATCTTATCGACAGGCTAGGTTTGAGGATATCCTGGTCTTTTTCCGTCATGGACGAACCGGCAAAGTCTATCAGCAATAAACATTCTGTGTGTAAACAAGTGCTAGCAGTTTTAACTGTGCTATGTGCTCTAGGAGGTGTAATGTATGCGACCGGCGTCGGTAAACATATCCACGAAGCTCTCAATCAAATGATTACGCCAGAACAGAAATCAAATCTACAGAGAAGAAGGTATGATTATATAAGACTTTTCAAACATATTTTAATGTTTGGCAAATATTTCGATTCAACATTTGTATTTTGCCAGAGTTTATTTACAAAACAAATTTTGATAATTCGTAACACGCACCATAGATTTCGCTATGAAGAAACGATTTTCACTTTTCCAAAGATTAATTAAAATACTGACATGACTAATATAGTTCCTTGAAGTTTAGGGAACTATAAGTCAAATGTTAATCTTTGATTAATGATTGCTGTTTTTTGTGATCTGGAGCCATCTTGATTCTTGTTCCTTAATTTTTCAGTAACATGTATTCGTGTTTCGTGAAGCGCAAGTCAGTAAGTCTGATGATGTTTACAAGTTTATCATGATCTTGTAAGCTCAGATATGTTTTACTCAATGTGTATTTGTTCGAAGTACTTTTTTTTAGCAAAGAAAGCGTTTATTTTCTAAAGAAACTTTTATGCTGCGTAGGCGGGCAATTGAAAGACTTAGGTCCAATTTATACGTCGCATTTAGTAGCGTCGAATGTATAATCCAAGCGGCAGAAATCTCGCTGGTATTACTTGATTCGACTATATTGCAATACATCATGGAAGCTGCATATTCTATTTTGCTTTAAAACATAGACTGGAAAATGCGCGCGCTCTGATTGGTTAAAAAACCATGTTTTATCAGAGTATAAATCATAGAAAAGCCGTGTTTTATCGTTTCGCGCGCGTTAAATCTATATTTTAAAGCACATAAAGAAGCCAAAACCATGTATTATACTGTCATAAAACACGACGGGAATTTGAGAAACACTTGAGAAATATAGAAAACACTCGCCTGCGGCTCGTGTTTTCTATATTTCTTTCGTGTTCTCAAATTCCCGTCGTGTTTTATGACAGTATAATACATGGTTTTGGCTTCTTTATTTGTTAAATACATCATGGGAGCTGCATATTCTATTTTGCTATATGTGGGCATTGCACTGAATTAAATCGATTTCAGTGGTTTTCTGGGGGACTTGAATTGAAATGCAACGCATAAATTGATCCTTAGTTGATTATCAACTTGAAGTTGATAAAGGTAAATTAACCGCCGAAGGGAAACATGTTTGGAAAACTGACGTTTCGAGCGTTAACCTTGCGATGGAGCAAAATGATTGCTTATAACCTTATATTGATTACACTCACTGATTCGAATTCGAATACGAGTTTTAGCAACGAGAATACAATAGAATTCAATCTCCCTGTGCGACCACCTCTCATAAGCGACCACCTCCCGTTAGCGACCACTTTTCCAAAATATCAAAATTTCCCCAGTCAAATCACAGCATTCCGGAACCTCTCGAGAACGACCGCGACCACTTTTGGGGCCGATGGTTTGAAAATGGAAATTGCACTGAACATACTGAAATCCATTCGAACTAATAAACGGTGTTCTTGAAGGACGTTTTACAGCATTTTGAGTTTATGGATGCATTTAATTTGACCGTACGCGTAGATTAACCTCAGAAACTACTTCAGGCTATGACTCAAAATTTAGACCTCTTTGGTCTGACCTCTAGTAAGCGACCACCTCCCATAAGCGACCAAGCACCGGCCTAGCCCCCCGGGCGGCCTAGTAGGCTTGACATTTTGGCTGGTCGCTTACGAGAGGTTCAACTGTATTTAAAACGACTTTATCAATCTCAGGCTTGGTGAATGGGAATAAATGCGCTGAGGGTAAAACCATATCGAACTACATCACGGATGGTGAATCTTGACTGAAAAATTCGTCGTTCGTAATCCGTCTCAATCTTCCCCAATCTTAACCATCCTTGTTCCTGTTTGGTTTATTATTACCTCTTTGATGTTTTTCTACCTTAGTAAATTATTATTGTGAGGCTGTCTTCAATTTGAAGGTGATTTTGTACTTTACAAAAATGACTTAAAATATTGTGACATAGCTCTCCTTGTTCCTGTTTGGTTTATTATTACATCTTTGGTGTTTATCTACCGCAGTAAAGTATAAATGACTTATGGAATCGCGACATATCTCCAATGTTAAGTTTATTTCTTTTCAGTCCATCTTTTGGAAAACCCTCTGAGCCTCTAGAGTTCAAAACCGCGGCCGTTTCAGCAGATTACAAAAGGTGTTCAGAATATGGCGCTCAAATTTTACAAGTTCAAAAAGGGAACGCGATAGATGCCGCCATTGCCACTGCTCTGTGTGTTGGTGTAGTGAATGCGCATTCAGCTGGGATAGGAGGAGGAGGATTTATGATCATTTATGACAAGAAATCAGGTATGTTACTTTACTAACGATGGCTCTTAAATAACCCAAGAACTCCCAAGCTCGAACATGAAAACAAATATTCCCAATTTTAATTTTTCACAATAGCCTAGAACAAACAGCAGCACATAAAAGTACTGCTAAACAGCTTTCATATGAATAGTCACACACTAGGGCTTAATCTGCAGACTTAAAAGTTAGAACCACCTTGTACAGCATGATAAACAGTAATTGCTCAATAGCTTTCATTTGAATGGTCACACACTAGGGTTTCATCCAAAGACTTAAAAGTCAGAACCACCTTGTACAGCATAATAAACAGTACCACATGAAAGTACTGCTCAAAGGCTTTCATTGATTGGTCATACATAGGGTTTCATCCGCAGACTCAAAATATCTCAAAAGTTGGAACTACGTTTGTACAGCATAATAAACAGTACCACATGAAATTACTGCTCAATAGCTCTCATTTCTCTGCAGGGAATGAAGGGGTTGAAAAATATATAAAGAAGCTTAAGCAAGGTGTCGGTGTGAAGTGGCTGATATAAAACTACAGGTGTGACACTTTACAAGTCACGCAAAACTTGTCCAAACTCAATAGCTCACGCTTCGATGGTAACGGTCACAAGTCATGAGTCACGCTTCACTGGTCACACCTTGCCAAGTATCGGTCATCAAAACTATCGTCGAAATAAAGTTTATTTACTTACGGTCCGGGATAGTATTTATATTTTCATTTAAATCCTTTAGAAAGGAAAGGAAAAAGGATAGCGGATTTGGTTAAGGCGGGACTTAACCTAAATTTCAATGAAATTTTAAAGTGCCTATGAAGTAAAAAATGTTTTAACGTAATTTGGTTTCTTATTATGTCTTTATTCAGAAATGGTAAAAGAAATTTGACGGAAAGAAAGAAATATCCGTGTTTTTGCTTCTCAAAGTAGCCCACTTGACCAAAAAAGTGGGTCCGGAGACTGGGAACGAAATTGGGTGTGATGACGTATTTAGTCGCTCCACAGTTTGTTTACCCCTCAGCTTCTCTTGTAAAACAGTGAATAATTGTCGAAAATTTATCATTTCTTTAACGAATCTCGGTTGTTAATTGAAGCAGCATTAAGTCGTGACCATAAAAAAGCCTTTCGAATTCCATTCAAGCACGGATCAATCAGATTTTAATCTGAAATAAAAATGGATATATGGGCAGTGCAGAAGTGTTTGCGGTAGTGCTAGCGGTAGTGCTAGCGAAAAGCTCCAAAGTCGTGGTGTTTCACGCACAGCAAAGACTGAAGTGTCCGCTAGTCAGTATTTTGAATATATATTGTAGGCTAAACGTATCGGAGATGAGCTTGTGTATGAGCGCGTATGTTGCGGGAAAATTGCATTGACTCGGCTCAGTACAGAACTTGATCAAGAGATCCTTAAACCAGCCACAAAAAAAAGAGATTTGTTGGAGGCATACAGAGAATTCACTAATTTAACTACCTTCATTAATAAAGGTAGAAAAGGCGCGATCAGCAAGCTTGTGGCGTGGAGAATAATATTTGTTCGCACTGAACAGTTTTGCTTTTCTTCTCAACAGTCACGAACATTTGGTACTTCCCGACGATTTCTTCGCGACTAGATTTCGTTTGATAAAAAAAGAAAACCTTGAGGACAAGGGTACAATTAGATTTAAGAAAAACTCGATTATTATAATTATACTTCGACGAAAAATTTGAGCCGAATCAATTGACGCTAAACTAAAACTTCGCCGAGCGAGCGAAGGTCTTGCATGCGTACCGCTGAGGAGACAGCTTGTTTCCCTCATTTCAACAGACAGTGAACATATTTCATACACAGGTTTTTATCCCGTGGCCTAATATATAAACCGCCATACATAGAACATGAATTGTCTTCACTACATTTCGAAGCTTTCGGATGATGTATCTTCCAAAATGACGAAGAGAACAACATGAATGCGATCGATCGATCTATCGCGAACCACGAAGCGACGAGAAGCAATTTTCTTCCTTCCCTTTAAATTGTGTCTTCCTTTTCTACACTTCTAAAGACAAACCTTGCGATGGCCTTGTATGTTGTAACTTAAGAAAAACATTACGACTTGTTCATCCAGAATAAGTCCGCCCTAAAAACATAATTGCTACAATCGAAATCAAAACAGCAATAATGTAAGATATGTACGTACTCTTGGGCGCTAGCGCTTTTGATCCCTCTCAAAGGAGAGGGATCGTATATGTATGAAAGAATTGCGGGTCACTAGGCCTCGTCTAAATGATTTATCGAATGGTAAAGTCACAGGCTTGTGGGTGCTCAATACATATTTTGTCAACATCAACATATGAACATATGTGCCGAGCACGGCATCAAATTGATGCGGTCTGGGCGAATTATTTCAGACGAACATAATCCATTTCTAGCGTTAAGTTTTGTCTTTCGGAAAATAATGCATCTAAATTACCAGTATACAAGCCTTTCCGATCAGTGTGCTTTATTAGGGCCACCAGCCACGCATTATTATTCCTTGTTTCTTTGAGATTCCCTTGTCCTCCGTGGTATTCGCGTCTTGTGGGCGACTAAATACGTCACATCCGGTGTAATTTGACCATTTTGGCCGGGCGTAAATGGAGACACACTAAAGTCGCGAAACGCGATCTTTGAGGCTTAAAAAATACTCGATGGAAATACTTCTGGTCGATAAAAAACTGCATATTTGTGTTAATAAACACATAAAGAAGCATACTGGGCAAAATTATTTTTACTTCATATGCACTTTAAGAGGTTTAAAGAAGGGATAGAAGAAAGATCAAAGACTTCCGTGAGCCAGCTCAGCAATGTAATTGGAAACTATGAACAAACTTAAGGTCAACACAATGAGCTACAATAACAGGCAAAAAGGTTTGCAGCCAAAATTTTGATTCAAATAAACACTTTATTTGTTTTCGGTTCAAAGCTATCGATCGATCGATCGAATTGTATACGAAATTACAAAAGTTTAAATTAAAAAGTTAAATATTATTTTTATTGGAATCAAATGATCAGTTGAACAATAATTTTTGTTATAAAGCAAATAAACACATAGACATAACAATTACCGACCGTCCTGTGGTGTCAGTTTTCCTTTCCTACATCCTAAGTCTTGAAATCCATTTGAAGTGAAGGGCTCCAAACGCCAGAGTTCAGTTGAACGCTTCAATTTCCCGGATCTTTTTCGGCGGTCGAGCCTAAAATATGCCCTGGTGGAACCGTTCCGTTATTCCTGGTATTTTTGAAGTTGTATAACCCCTTGATTCATCGGTCGGGCATGGGTCCAAATGGAGGGTTGTCCAATACTCACCACTTGTTCAAGTCGTGAAAGTCGTGAAAGGTGATAGTCAACTCGTACGAGTCGTTCAAGTGGTGAATGTGGTTCAAGTGGTGAATGTGATACGTTTCAGTGAAATAAAATGAGTCGTACGACTCGTACAACTGGTGAAATTGTATCTCATTATAGAAGGAAGGGGCCCAGTCAACTCGTACGAGTCGTACGACTCGTACAAGACCGTAAAGTCCAGACGAGAATTGATCCCGCTTGCTGACTCCTGGAGGACACATTTATAAACCTCGCTACGCTCGGCCTGGCGAGGAATAACGATAAAATCAATCATCGCGCGATGAAAAAGGAGGCTTAACACTTGAAAAGATATGACAATACTCCCGGGCAATACGTTTCCTTTATAATTTAGTTCTCATTGCATAAGGAATGTAACGTGTCTGTCAACAGCTTGTTACGATAGGGATTTATACAGTACATGACAAATCAATTATTAACAATACCCCGATATAACGATATTTTTGGCTCTTTTCCCGGAAAATCGTTATATCGGGAATTCGTTATTACGATCTCCCGATATAACGATCTAATTTGGTCAGTCCCTTGGCACATCGTTATATCGAGGTTCCACTGTATTTCCATTTAACCGGCATGTTAAGTCGCGGAAAAAATGGCATTCAGGTTAAGTCCCGCCTTAAAAAAAGACCGTGAACGCTATACTATACAATAAATACTAACACGAAGTAAAACCATAAGGGACCTTGAAACGTGCCAAACGAAAAATATATATAACATAAACAATACCTAGCCTGTCTGCAACACATATAACTTGCCCGGTCTTGAGACACACTCTATCTAGTGGCTGATCTAGGGGAAGGGTCAAGGCGGCCTGGATCCCATTCCCCTCTTTTCTGAGCAAGAAAAGGCCCACCTTCACACTAGGTTTTTTCTGCTTAAAATAAAGTTAAAGAAGAGCCCATCTTCCTTTTTGAGCACCTCTGGATTTATTCGTCTCAACTGAATCTTAAAGGAGCTACGTCACGGATTTTTTTCCGGTTCGCCGTTCGCAATCCGTCTTAATCTTCTCCATCCTAGCTTGTTCCTGTTTGGTTTATCATTACCTCTTTGGTATTTTCCTACCTTAGTAAACTATTATTTTGAGGCTTTCTCAATTTGAAGGTAATTTTACACTTTGCAAAAATATGGTGACATAGCTCCTTTAAAGTTCAACACCGTCTGTACGTTAATAGCAGTTATTACAGACGGTCAGCGGTTTGACATGCAGACGAGGCGAAAGGGTCAATCTGGTATTGTTTGCCATTTGACATGCAAACGAGGCGAAAGGGTCAATCTGGCATTGTATTGGCCCATTAGCCTCATTTGTAGGCTCGATTACTAGCCGCTGTTCGGGAAAATGAGCCAGAACGAAGACCGGACTCGAGAGAGCGGCGGAAATTGAGCCTAACTCGTTTGCATACTTTTTAAAAACAAAATAATATTTGACCGCGGGCTCAACTGTAATAACAGCTATTGACTTATTTGTTCAATTATCTCCAGGAAAGACACGCGCAATCAATTTCAGGGAAAGCGTAGCTGAACTTGAAAGAGCAGACACAATGAGAGATATTCAACATCTAATGTATGAGTGGAAGGTTAGAGGTAGGTTAAGAATTCTGAATGTTTAGACAGAGGGCATTTTTCGTTAATTCTTGTAATTACGCCGAAGATTCCCGAAAAACGCCCGAGCACCTCCGAAGATTCCAAAGTTAACCCGACGAAAAACTTCCGACGATTTCCAAAGATGACCCGAACCCTTCCGAAGATTGACGAAGATGAGCCGAATATTTCCGAAAATCACCCGAGGTCCTCCGAAGATTTTCGAACGTGATCGGAACTTGACTTGTGTTTACAGAATTTACATGCGACTCGGGCAATTTCTGCAAATTTCTGAAAACACACGTAATATTAATCCTTAATTTTGTACGAACTCCGCGTCTCTAATCATGATTGGTGGAAATCGCAAATCGCTGACCTTACCCTTTCACTCCCAAAAGTGCTAAGTTCAAAACTGAGGGAAAAATTCTTGAATTTTATGTTGCAAAATTATCAAAAACAAACAGCACAAAGTGAAAGTACTGCTCACAAGCTTTCATTTGAATGGTCACACACTAGAGTTTCATCCACAGACTTAAAAGTTATAACCACATTTATTGACTCAAGGTCAGACTCTGGGAGTGAAAAGGTTAACACCCGAGAAGAAACATACCAGATATTTAGATTCCTTTTATTATTTTATTTTATTGTTTTACTGTCAATCTATTTGTCTGACGTATTTCCGTTATTGCGCAAAAAACTGTTAGTAGCTACTATATAACACGTATTACAATGTAAATTTTCCTCATTGTACCTGAAGAAGACTGGTTTGGCCAATTGAAATATAGTACTCAAAAAACTTTAAAAATCTACGTTGTATCGGTCTCTGCTTTTACAGTATATTTTTCACTTGTTAGCCGATTAGATCACTGGTTTGATCCAACGTACACCAGCAGGATTGTCGTCCACTGTTGCTTGCTTGAACATTTTGTAATGATACAGTTGTTTTATTTTTGACTTACAAGAAACAAAGACAAATGTCCCAGGCGAAGGAGAATGGATCGGCATACCTGGTGAACTGCGGGATTTGAGGTGGCGTGGAAGAAATATGGCCGACTACCCTGGAAAGATCTGTTTCAACCTGCTATTAAGATCGCTACAGAAGGCTTTCCAGCGACCCCCGCCTTGATTTCTGCTGTTGAAAAGTATGCGCCAAACGTTACAAATGATCCCGGATTAAGGTGAGATAACTTCATAACTCAGTCTTAAAAAGCCGTGTTCACATTAGGCTTCAATTATGATCGAATTATAATCGAATTACATTTGGAAAGGGTTCACATTAACTAATTACAGTCCCTGATTATACAGTTGAACCTCTCCACAACGGCCACCCTGGGTGCAGAATTATCTGGCCATTGTAGAGAGGTGGCCGTTGTAGGGAGGTTTCAATAAGAAAGAGTAAAGTGTATGGATCGCCGCACGGTCGGGACGAAAAATCCTGGCTGTTGTAGAGAGGTGGCCGTTATAGAGAGGTGGCCGTTATAGAGAGGTGGCCGTTATAGAGAGGTGGCCGTTATAGAGAGGTGGCCGTTATAGAGAGGTGGCCGTTATAGAGAGGTGGCCGTTATAGAGAGGTGGCCGTTATAGAGAGCTGGCTATTATAATGGAGGTTCTACTGTAATTGGATTATAATTACTTCAAACAACTTCAAGAGGGTTGTTTGAAGTAATTACAGTGTGTGATTGAACAAAATGGCGGACACATGGTGGCACGAAGAGACCAAACTTCTCATCGCTTGATGTAGTGAAGAGCGGTGATTTTTCTTCTTCTGGTCTCAGAAGGCTCCCTGGCTTTTCTTCTCGCCTGAAAGTCATTCATGGTCACTGTAAAAATCATTTTTATATTTTTGGTGGTGGTAAAAATCATGGCGGCCAAGCGATTGGGCGCCTCGTTTGGGCGCCATTTTGTTTTCAACTTCAGATTGCGAGGTTATCCTACCCTATTGCTTTTAAAATTTCCTCAGATGTGAACCGAAACATAAGTGAACAACATTGAATGGAGAATGATAGCCTCGATTATACTTAAAAGGTTTAGTGTGAACACGGCTTTAAAATACTACGTCACGGTTGGCACATCTTGAAAAAATTGGCCAATGTTTTCAAGTTCGCCATTCGCAATCCGTCTTAATCTTCTCCATCCTCAACCATCCTTGTTCCTGTTTAGTTTATTATCATCTCTTTGGTGTTTTTCTGCCTAAGTAGAGGTTTTCTTCAGTTTTAAGGTGATTTTACACTTCGCAAAAATGACTTGAAATATCGTGACAGAGCTCCTTTAATTCCCGTGTGTTTAATTATTTATTTGGGAACTTATAAGGCATTTTGGAGCCACTGACCGCAACGAATAGTATTGTTTTTGGCGCGCTTTCGCCCCCCACCAATAAGTCGTACAGGTCGTGCACGGGCGGGGGGGGGGGGGGGGGGGGGGAGGACTCCCATATAAAAGTGACGGGAGTGATCGCAGTACCTTTTAGGGGTTAAAATTTGTGTTTTGTTTGTTTGTGTTTAGGGTGTTAAAATCTAAAATGACCGAAATTTTAATTATTCTGGTACCTTTTAGGGTATTAATCCGGGAAAAATAGGATATGAACTAGTTTTGCTTTAGAATTGGTAACTCTTAGGAGTGAAAATGAATCCGAGCCACGCCCACAAAACGAAATTATGGTACCTTTTAGGGGTTCTTTTCAAAATTTCCGGCGATCACCCCGTCACTTTTATATGGGAGTCGCCCCCCCCCCCCCCGGGGGGGGGGGGAATTCCATTCACGAAGTTCACCATCTGTATGATCCGTAGACCTGTAAGGGTGGTACGAATAGTACGGGTCGGCCAATGCCATTCACGATGTCGTCTCAGTTCGAGGGTATTGGACAATGCTCTAAAATTAAAACCAAACTAATCAAATAGCCAATTACTGGTGGCAAACAATAATTAAGTCAGAACTCGGAATGAAACGCGTGAAACCGACCGCGGTGGAAAGCGCGGGAAAATTCACAGTAAGCCAAACTTTTATTGGTTTCGTTTTTGCACTCACTGGTTGAAAATACGACATCTCTGCTGTGATTAGTCAGAAATACTGCACGAGTTTTTCGAGAATCACTAAGCTTAGTGAACGCAAAACCAAATCAATTGTTAATATACGGCGTCGCATTTCAGTCGTGTCTGAATGTAATTCAAGTCCCAGAAAACTCTCTGAAATCTGCTTTACATCAGCGCAATGCCCATACAAATAGCAAAGTAGAACACGTCGCTTCCATGGTGTATTGCAACGCAGTCGAATCAAGTAATACCAGTGAGATTTCTGCGGCTTGAATTACATGCGACGCGACTGAAATGCGACGTATAAATGGGGCCTAAAGCGGATTTTTTTACTCAATATTAAAATAGCATGTTGTCCTTTTCAGTGAGTTGTTCAAGCCTAATGGTAAATTCATTAAAGACGGTGACATAATAAAGCGAACAAAATATGGAAAAACTCTTCAAAAGATTGCTGAGGGTGGTGCAGATGTGTTCTACACTGGAGATATGGCAAAACAGGTGATAACATAGACTACCCTGAGTGCTACAGTCAAACCTGTATTAAGCGGACACCCTCTGGGAATGTTTGCGCTCTAGTGTCCGCTTAATACAGTGGAACCCCGTTAATACGGACATCTTCGGGCCAAAAAAAGCTGGCCGTAATAACGGGGTGGCCGTAATACGGGGTAATTGTGGTGTCATTGTAAATGTACAACAAAAGCGACTGAACGAGCACCGAAAGGCAACCTGAACCAATTTACAGGAAGATCCGAAAACAGACACAAATTCGTCAAAACAATGAAAACCTGCTTGCGAAAACCTGCTCATACGGAGTCATTGTGTCAATGATTTGCAATATTCAATCCATCGCCGAGTTTGTGGCCGTATTGCGGGGTAAAATTGTTATAATAGGTTTTTGTGCTGTTTGGAGAACCACGCTTGCAGCGACGGAGTCTATCAGGCTCCTAGAGGCCGGGATCTATTACAGTGATAACAATCCTCGGAAACGTCAGAGAAGACACAGAACTTGAGTCCAACAGTAGAGTTTACTTTCTCAAATGCAACCAAAGAATATTCTACAATGCAGTTCTATTTACGCTAATCCAACCGATTAGGTAATCACATAAACAAGTCTTAACTAACATTAGCTCATACATTTCAGGAAGCCCAATTGGTTAAAACGGAATTTATCTTCTACAACATTAATTACTTTCAAAACAATACAGGTTGATAACAGCTTAACAAAAGACTAATGCAGGTTGAAATTACAGTTCAACGCTTATGTACAGTTATGATCTGACAAGAACAGTTTACGGCTAAGTGCACAAAACAACAGGTACTAGTTACGGTCAATGAATCGGAACAACAACCTGTAACTTGGAAAACGAAACGAAACAAAGCAATAATTTCTACGTTGGTTTTTTTATAGTTTTTAACAGCGAAAGCGGATAAATAAATTAAATAACATAATCAGAATTCCTCTCCTTACAAAATTACAAAGAAAATAGGCGCACGGGATCACAAAATCTGGCCGTTGGCCGTATTACGAGGTGGCCGTATTAAAGGAGTTTTTATACAAGAGATTTTAAAGTGCGATTTCGCCGGGCCAAAAAGAGGTGGCCGTAATAACGGGGTGGCCGTATTAACGGGGTGGCCGTAAGGCGAGGTTCCACTGTACAGGGTGCCCGCTTAATAGAGGTATTAGGGAACTGAAAATTTTGGGACTTTTGCTACTGTCCGCTTAATTAACAAATAAATAAGCCTCAACAGAGCACAGTTGAGGCTTATTTATTTGTTTTATGATAAAAAAAATCCATGATTTCCTCACAATTGTACCTTTATTTTCCGAAACAAACATCAATATCATCAACCTCGTTCCCAGGGTCTCTCATCTTCCCGCCCCTGGGAACGAGGTTGCAATATCATCAACATCAACATCAATACATTCAAAACAAAAATGAAAAACAAACCCTGAGGCTGCGCAATACGGACTGGAAATCATCTAATATTTCCACGACAATTTGTTCTAACAGTGGGGTTATCTCTAAATGTTAAATATATTTCAGCAGCTTTTAGTTTTCTTTCCTTTAATTTGGAAACTTTTTTGACGGATCATGCTCAAGAACTTTACAAAACAACACCACCAAAATAAAAAAATACGTGATATACAAATTAATTCGGTAGTCAGAGAATTTTACGAATTGTTTTCCCTTATCCACACTAAACTTTAAGCGCGGGCCAAGCGAGGATGAGAGTTGATGAGAGTTGGCTCTCATGAGAGTTTTCGTCAACTATCATCGACTATCATGAAGCCGTAGGCCAAAAGAGAGAAAATTCTCGTTAAAAATTTGAGCAGGTTCAAATTCAATGAGAGCGCATGCGCTGGCGAAACGGTTTGAACTCTTATCAACTCTCATCCTCAACTCTCCCGTGCTTATGAAGTCCAACATTTTTAAAGAACAGGGAGAATTATTGTGCGCATGCTTGTCAGCCATATTCCGGGCATATTGTAAAGCGGAATAAAGCGGAAGGGCTAAGGGGCGGACCATTAGATATCCCGGGAGGGGGGGTGACAATTACCAAAAAAAAATTCCTGCAAAGGAAAATTGTCTAAAAAAATATCCTGCAAGCAGCTGACCATCAAAAAAAAATTCCTGCAAGCAAACTGGAACATATGTATATTTATTATATAGACACGAGCGTTTTACTGGAAAATAGACCACTCGTAAAATTCATACGAAACCACATCCGGGACCCGAGTGGCGTATTTTCCATATCCTCACTAGTGAGGATATCGATGACGTCATTTCCCGCTTTTGCACAGTTGTTTGTGCAAAGCTACCAGACGCCGGTTGAAAAATGGCGAGCGATAGATTCGTGAATTCACTGAAGTCGACATGAAATCGTTCACTGAGGAGCAGGAAAATGCTAACACGAAGAAGAAAACTTCATATGCGGACTTAAAATTATCCAAGGAGTTCCTCGAAAGTGAAGATGAAAGGAGAGAAATTCGGAAAGTCCAGCCATCGAGCTGCAAGAGTTCGTGATAAAGTTTGTGCTTTTGTTGTTTGTCTATATAATAAAAAGAAAATTACACGGTGGCTTGAAGATATGAATTTTATTTTCGAGTGGTAAAAACAATATTTTACTCATTCGCTGCGCTCATTCGTAAAATATTGTTTTTACCACTCAAAAATAAAATTCATATCTTCGCGCCGCCGTGTAATATCCTCTATTTATTGTAACAACGAAGTATCGTATTACAGTGGAACCCCGCCATATGACCACCCCGTTAATACGACCACCCCGTTATTACGACCACTTTTTTGTGGCCCGAACAAAAGCCCACTCATTTTCTTGTATGAAAACCCCGTTAATCCGACCACCCCGTTATTACGACCAACGACCACCTTTTAGAGTCCCCAGTCGTTATTTTCTTTCTAAATTACCCCGTTAATACGACCAGTCAAAATGGCTGGTGAGACTGCTGAATGAAAACATACACAATCTGACAAAAAATAACGCATTTTAGTGAGTGCTGTTCGGCAAAGTTGTTAGTGATTAGCGTGTTCAATTTATAGCGGAATAATTTGACCCTACCTCGTTAATACGACCACCCCGTTAATACGACTAGATTTTCATGGCCCGACGGTGGTCGTATTAACGGGGTAAGCTTTATGGTTTCTCTTTATGCTTCCTCGCCACCTCCTATTCTGTAAATATTTTTATCTATTTTTTTCCATTTTGTATGGTAATTGAATAAACTTGAAACTTGATTCCGGCAAATAAACACGTGCAATGCCTGAACATTTTAGTAACTATGATAAATTCACTAACACAAACAGGTTGTTGAAGACCTGAGATCTGTTGGTTCAAAGATTTCACTGAAGGACATGAAAAATTACTACGCCACTGAAGTCAAAGCATTGGAGACCTCCCTCCCTGGGGTGAAAGGATACAAAATTCTGACCGTCCCACCCCCTGCTGGGGGAGTGGCTTTGATAGATATCTTGAACATTCTTAAAGGTGAGTTAAATGTTGTCACTTCCTTTAGTCGGAAGCACTGATACAATTTTAAGAATATGATTAGAGGTTTTCAATTGAGTGTCGTAAAACCAAAACCTAAGCAATCGCAACAAACGTAAACAACGCAATGAACCAATGAGAACTCGAAAATTAACGCGCGGGAAAATTAACGCGTGTAACCAAGTCGCCATTGGTTTTGGTTTTGCATCTGATTGGTTGAGTACTGAGGTGGCGTGAGATTTTTAAGCCAATCATAGAGCGTAGTAGAACAAAACCACAGCAATTCTGGATTACTTTCGACACTCAATTGAGTACTGCTCTACTTATGAATATTGCTAACTTGAACTAATGTTTTTATTAAAAACATTTTTTTTAAGCGTTGTAATAAACCAAAACAGATTTTTACGAACCACACATGTATTCAGAATTTGATCACTTTTAAAGGAGCTTAACCTAAAGTTCGTCGTTATTTTCGGTTTATTGTTATTTCTTTGGTGTTTTTCTACTTTAGTTAATTATTTTGAATTTTCCTTCGATTTGATCAGGGAATACGGCACATAAAAAAATGACTTTCATAGCCTAAACAAATCAAATCCCAGTCTCCCATCCTAATGCTTGTCCAAATCCTTATCCCATTCCCAGCAGCAAAATTGGTACCCCAAATCCAGTCCCAGGGACCCAAATCTCATTTTCCCAGTGAAAAAATAGTAAAATCCCAGTTCCCATTTTACCCCTTCAGGCCCCTCCTTGAAAGTTCGAGTTATCAGAAGTCAACTGTAGTGTATTGGGTTGTTTTGCATTCCGTTGTCTTTCCGAACAGGGTTCAATTTTGGCCCAGACGATATAAAAAAGCGTCCAGTTCTGACGTATCACCGCATGATCGAAGCATTCAACTTTGTAGCTGCAAGAGAGACTTACCTTACTGATCCTGACTACAGTGATAAGGGTGACGAGGTGAGCAATCCAGAGGGGTACTCCCCTATATAAGCTATATAGGTATGTGCCGCCCCACAGGGTTTTGAGCCGTTTTGGTCTGAAAATGGGTATAGATTTTGAACACTGCTTTGGTCTCAAATTGGGAATGTTTTGCCTGCTTGTCTTTTTAAAAATAGGGTATAGATTTTTGCCATTTTGGCTGAAAAGGGGGAATTTGAAATTGGTCCGAAATATTGGGTAGGGAAAATTGCATATTTGGTCTGAAAATGGGTAAGGGTTTAAAGAAGCGGGCGGCAAACCAAACCCCCACCCCAAATTTCGAGGAGTACCCTACACCCCCCCCCCCCCCCTCCCCGGTAAGAGGGAGGCGCGGTGACCCAATGGTAAGCGCGTTAGACTAGCGGAACTAGTCTTCGAGTGACGACTGGCAAGTACATTTCGGCTAAATCAAGAGATGCCAAGCTATTTCTCCGTTGTGCATGTGGTCCTCTGCATTATATTTAAACGTTTGTATGGAAATAGTAATATTCCTAGTCGCTTCATGCTCAGTACAGAGACAGGCCACCACTGGGTGGATAACACTATCCACTGGATAAATCACTATCACTAGTAGATAAGTGTTAACAAAACAAACTACGCTATGTACTGGATAGAGATTTATCCGGTGGATAGCGTTATCCATCCTTTGAACAACCCAGCCCTGGAGTTTAGCACTGAGAATGTTGAGCATCTTAAGGTGATTCCATCGAAATGAAAAATGCAGTAGAAAGTTTCTGAAACTTTCCCTAGTTGAACATTGCGACTTTATGTTTCAAATATAGAATATAAAGAATAGGTCACCATTACCGCGGAAGAGATATAATCGACTAAAAATACCTCATAATTCCTTACAAAATCAACCAAAAACACGTATTTTTCACGTTTCCAGTGATTATTAACTTTTCTGCAATAGGAATTGGTCTATACTCCTTGTATAGAAAGAAGATGATTACTAGACTTCAAATATGCGAAAAAATGCGAGAAAACGATCATTTACCTCTCTGGCGAGCATAGCCACAATGAAAAAGCCGCTATGTTTTTAATTTGCGCGCTCTAATTACGAGCGAAATTATGCGCAGAAAGGATGCGCAGTGCAATACTAAGGAATGACCTTAAATTATATCTTCATCAGATTGTTAGAGAAATGTTGGATCCCGAGGAAGGAGAAGCACTCCGCAAAAAATAGATCACAAGACCCACCCTTATGATTATTATGGTCCTGTTAACTATCACATTGACGTCACAGACGGGACAACTCATTTGTCTGTACTTGATGAAGAAGGAAACGCTGTTTCCTTGACAACGTCAATCAATAAATAGTAAGTAACTCACATGTGGTACTATTTACTATGCTGTACAAGGTGTTGCTAACTTTTAAGCTCTACAAGATGGTTCTAACTTTTAAGTTTGTGGATGAAACCCTAGTGTGTGACCATTCAAATGAACGCTATCGAGCAGTACAGTATGTGTTCCTAATTCCGGCCGGCCCTAATTCCGGCCACTTTTCGTTCATCGCGTATTTTTTCATTGGAAAACGAACTTAAATAAGAAACGACTCTTTGCTAAGATTAATTGATCTATTTCCTTTCGTAATCTTGCTTGGTGGCTTTCCTGTTGCTGTTAAAAAAGATAATTTCGAGTTATCGTGAAGGTTGGTGAATTTGTTTTGTCCGACATTCATTAGTTTACGGCGCCTCAAATTACATGGTTAAGTTATATTTAGAATTCCCGTTTGTCTTTATATGTCCATTAATAGCGCTAATTTTTGGTATGAAATACATAGAATGAATGATCTTTCTGCCGGACCAAAAAGAATTATCTACAGGTTAAATATCTGTCTAAAATTACGACTCAAACATTTCGATGTGTTTTCAGGTCGAGGTCCTAATTCCGGCCACCTCTCACAAAACCTCTTGTCAGACTGGCCGTCACCGCAGAGCGGCTTGAATGGGCTTGAATACCGTGCACTTATTTCGGTCCTAAAACAAAGCTCTCTTGGTATAATTCGCCTTTTCATTTATCGATATGGATGAAAGATGATTAAAAGTCACGGAAATTTATGTTTGTGAACTGTTTATGCGTATATTTGTATGCTTTTCTTTGTGGCCGGAATTTGGACTCGTTGGCCGGAATTAGGGCCGCCAAAGCGAACCTCTATTTTTCGATACTACAAGATTATCGATAAACAACAAAAGCTGTTGCTCTTACATATGCTAGGTAAATGTTGTGACAAGTCACAGGCCAAGTTTCAGATCAAGGCAGTTCTTCCAATGCGAGAATTACACGTTCATGTCTCTTCTGGCCGGAATTAGGACCACATACTGTACTTTCATGTGGTACTGTTCATTATGCTGTACAAGATGGTTCTAACTTTTAAGTCTGTAGATGAAACCCTAGTGTGTGACCATTCAAGTGAAAGCTATCGAACAGCCCGGTAGCCCGTGGTTGAAGCTAATCAGTTTATGGGTTACATGGTATACGATTTTGGGTTGTCTGTGTGTTTTCTAAATCGGCTTCATGCGACAGACTGACGAGATAAGCTCTGACAATGTGAGCCAGTTTGGCCCGAATGAGGCTTTACCTTACTTTCGTTTTGCAGCTTCGGATCCAAAATACGCAGCCCGGAGCTTGGAATAATCTATAACGACCAGCTCTGGGATGCCGTAAACCTGTGGGCAAATGAGTTCAATTTGGAAGTTGATTCGTTGAAACCTCGTAAGCGACCCATGTCTTTGGCTTCACCGTCCATCATCTTGGATGAAGCTGGCAATGTTAGAATGGTTATTGGAGCATCTGGAGGAAAATATATCGCAACTGCTTTGTCACAGGTAAATAACATGCACTTATTGACTGAGTGAGAGTGCCGGATTAGTCTTTGATTAAAAGGACTTTGATTAACAAGGACAACAACGTTAACAACAACAACAACAACCTTTTTTACAACAAGGACTTTGAGTAATAGAGCGGTTTTCAACTGAGTGTCGAAATTGTAATCCGGAATTGCTTTGGTTTTGTTTTACTACGCTTTGTGATTGGTTTAAAAAACTCGCGCCACCTACTCAACCAATCAGATGCCAAACCAAAATCAATCGCTATCTAGTCGCACGTGTTTTCCCGCGCTTGGCGCCGGTTACGCCGGTGTATTTACTTCGAGTTCTCATTGGTTCGTTGCGTTGTTTACGTTTGTTGTGATTGGCCATTGTGATTACTGTTCTAAAGACTTTGATTGACTAGAACTATAATTAACAAGGACGTTTAGTATATAGACAAAGACTTTGAGAAACAAGGATTTTTTAGTAACGTACTTTGCTAACAAGAACTTTGAAACAGACTTTGAGTGACAAGAACTTTAACTAACTGGGCCCGGCTTTTCAAAGGATGGATAGCTATCCAGTGGATAGCGTAGTTTGTTTTGTTGACACTTATTTACTGGATAGTGATTTATCCGGTGGATAGCGTTATCCACCCGTCGAACAACCGGGCCCAGATAAATCACTATCCAGTGGATAGCGTAGTTTTTAAGTAAACAAAACAAACTACGCTATCCACTGGATAGTGATTTATATGGTGGATAGCGTTTACTTATCCATGCTTTAAACAACTGGGCCCAGGTGGATAGCGTTATCCATCCTTTGAACAACCGGGCCCAGGGACTTTGATTAACAAAGACATTGATTAGCAAGGTCTTTGAGTAACCTACTCAACGTTAATATAATTATCACACAAACATATCACGGTTTAGTAAGTTTTCTTTCTCATCTTGTTTCGTTTGTGTATGTTTTTAAAAGCGTCAATATATGGTCCAGTGGATAAAAACACAATTACACATTGCGGACCTATTTCTGTTTTGGTGCAGTAGACACAACTACACAATGTGAACCTATTTTTATTTTTATTCCTTCTTCATAGGTATTGATGAACTATTTCTGGTTTGGAGACAGTTTAAAGGACGCTGTATCTAAACCACGTCTTCACAGCCAGTTGTTCCCTAGTATGGTCTTAGTTGAAACAAACTTTCCAAAGAAGTACATCAAGGGTTTGAAGCGATATGGCCACACACATATCACGAACGATACAACATTATTTACAGGTGAAGAAAGCCTTGCTTTTTATTGCTTTGCATTTTAGGGCGGTTTTCAATGAAGTGTCGAAAGTAATCCGGAATAGCTGTTATTACAGTTGAGCCCGCAGTCAAATACTCTTTTGTTTTTAAAAAGTATGCAAACGAGTTAGGCTCGATTTCCGCCACTCTCTCGAGTCCGGTCTTCGTTCTGGCTCATTTTCCCGAACAGCGGCTGGTAATCGAGCCAGCAAATGAGGCTAATGGGCCAATAGAATGCCAGATTGACCCTTTCGCCTCGTTTGCATGTCAAACGGCTCACAATACCAGATTGACCCTTTCGCCTCTTTTGCATGTCAAACGCTGACATCTGTAATAACTGCTATTGCTTTGGTTTTGTTTTACTACGCTCTGTGGTTTGTTTCATTATGTTCCAGTTGCGTTTAATGTAAAGGGCTCAAGGCTTTTAAATTTTACGAAAATATCGTCTTTATTTTCGCGTTTTTTGCTTCATCGCGAAAATCAAGAAAATTAATACAAAAATAAGCAAGAATAAGGTACTTGAAATTGATGTTTGTTCCAAATGTATTGACTGACGTAAAGAACTTAAAGACCAGTAAATGGAAAACGTATCTTGATATTGCTGGATCAACTTCTTTCTTATCAGCTCATTTTGAAACGTTTTGTTATTTATTTCTCCTATAAGCCCCACCCCCACCCCCACCCCTCCCCCGTTTATAAGCGCACACAAAACCCCTTAACGACGTACAAGCAACAGTATCTCGGTTTCTCATTTTAGACACCATTTAAATAAACTAAAAACATCGTTCCTTTAGTATAGGAACCTCGCAACAGATACTGGGCGTGGTCCAGCTTGTTGTACGAGAAGATAACGGAGAGCTACTGGCACTAGCAGACTATCGCAAGGGAGGAGTCGCGGCAGGTTACCGCTGACCAAGTACGGTATAAAATTTAAGGTAAGTAGTGATTACTTGTAATTAAATGAGCCAAACGCTTCGGACGTCTTCGGGTGATATTCGGCTGCCTTCAGCTATTTTCGGAAGTCTTCGGGTGAAGTAAAAAAAAAAGGCTGACAGTAGACTGACTGATTGATTGATTGCCTGATTGATTGATTGATTGACTGATTGATTGATTGCCTGATAGATTGATTGATTGATTGACTGACTGATTGATTGATTGCCTGATTAATTTATTGACTGACTGACTGATTGATTGACTGATTGATTGACTAATTGATTGATTGATTGATTGACTGACTGACTAATCGCTGCTTAAGGTATTCGCAATAAAACATCGAAAAACATGGAACTAAGATACTCTATAGAGCAGCTTTCCCGTGTTGATCATTTCCACAAACTGTAACGATCCTGTTAAAAATTAACAATCATTATGTTTTTGTATCAACAGGTCCCTCATTGAAGTGAAGTTAAGAAACAAGGAAAAGAAACAGCATTCAAAAGAACACAAAACTCGGCGTTACGAGCCATGCGCAATGCACGAGTTTCTGTTCTAAGTTTTCAGTGTCTTAGTTTTGCAAACTTTCTGTACTTTTCTTCTAACAAACTTACTTTTTATTAGTGGGTGTAGTTGAAGTTTCTGATGTCAGAACATGTTAATAACAGACACGCTACTCTATAAGATATTAATGGTCATGAAATTTGGCCACTTATTTTTGGGTACATGTGCTTGTAGACCAAGACGTTTTTCATTCCAGATACTAAGCAAAAGTAAAATATATTTTTGTGCTATCTGTTTTCATTTTTGGGTTCTGTTTATTGGTGAATGGGTAACAGATAGCGAATACAGTCCGACTTTCCGTAAGTGGACACCCTCGGGACCAGAAAAAGTGTCCGCTTAATTAAAAAAAACCCAAGAGATGATGATCCAAGAGAAGCAATCCCCCATACATGGGTCTCTTCCAATGATAATTTTTGAAATCTATTCATGGTTGCCCCACAATAGGTCATCATATGAATACAAAATGGCGGCGCGCGGAAATTTAACCCCCAGAAAGTCTGATATTTGTATCCAATTTTTCCGTACACTTCAACGTTTTTCCAATTAATTATAAAAATTACAATTTCCTCGGTTTGTGATTGGTTGAAAAAACTCCTATTTTTCCACTAATTTGCTTTGCCAAGTTGTTATCGGACAGTTTGTTATCGGACAGTTTGTTATCGGACAGTTTAATAAGCCAATCACATTGAAAGTTCTAGTTTAAATCAACCAATCACAGCCTTGGTTAAAATAACCATAGCAAGAGTATGAACACTCTCTGCAAAATGGATAATTTTTCCCCTTCCCTTGTCCCCTTGAACAATGACAGTATGGTTTTTTGGCCAAGAAACCAGACAAGTTCTTTTATGGATATCTTTACAAGTTCAGCTGAATTTCAGCCCCCCACTACATTTTAAAACTGCAAATGGTCTCGAGGCAAACATCCAGCCGACTTCCGGTGAAAATCCGCCATTGTTCGACAAAACACAAACAACAACAATGCAAGTAAACCAGTCTTGTTTCCCACTTGTGTCGGATGAAGAAATTTCGGAAATAATTGAAACGGCAGCCTCCAAAAACACAGCTCGAGCAACCAAAACATGAATGACAGTATGGGCACACTTAAATGGTGTAAAGCGAGAAACATTGAATTTGACAATTCAACAATCCAGCTCGACAAAAACATGTGGCGGCTGTCACTTCTCCATCTGCTTCATCAACAAGTAGCTCGTGTAGTCGCTCGTGCACAGTTCGGGGCCAGCTCCATCAAATCCAGCAGCTGTCGCAGCTGTGATGAAAGAGAATATCTGACCATCAGATAGTCCTAATCCAGTCAGTGAGTTTGTTCCTTCGAGAATCCAGCACCATTAAGCTTTATGCCGTCTTTGTACAGCATGGATACGAAACAGAATATCTCTCGGCGTCATTTCAACTTTACAACAACTGCGTGTTCAACACGAAACAACATCAACCGCAACCTCGTTCCTCTGACTCCGATTAGTTTACAGACTTTACAGCTTCGAGGCAGCTTGTAAAAATATTGTACTTTGAAAGAAAAACTGCCCCCGCTAAGCGTTCGTTCAACGAATTTTGATAAGTTGTTCTGCGCAGTTCTCGCATGGTTGCGTATTTGATTGACACAAATATTTATTTTTCGCGAGTTACTTAGCAACCGACAATGTCGCTATTTATAGAGCAAAACAAGAACCCCTGAAGGGATTACCAAGCGGCCGATTTCCTCGGGGGGGTAGGGGTGGGGGGCTCTCCCTTGTGTACGCTATATAGGAATGTCCCGCTGGACAGGGTTTGGTTTTTTGAGCATTTTTGTCTTCCACAGGGTAACCCATACGTTCAGAATAGGATAACGTTGATTGTTATGTAAGTCGTGAAAATTAAAAAATAACAAGCTTACACACAAGCCAAGTAAAACGTAATTTTATTCACCTGTTTACAAGCGAGCGCTGTGTTTGAAAATTCTGCTTCGATCGCTTCGAGTAAACTCGCGGTCACTGGACTCTAAGGCCTATAATGAGTCAACACACGAACCTGCGTGACGAAAAACGTGACTGCCTGATGTAATATTGCATCATGCTATAAAGGAAGACGGGAAAAATTCTCTTGTGGTTAATTTTAGCTAATGTCAATTACATCATGTTCAACGAGGGGAAAAATGTGTTTTCGCTCAACGTGAAAATAAATTGTGAATGACATATATGCTGTGGAATTGTGTTAAGAAAAACTATTATGTTTTTGGGGGACCCGGTTTTATAGTTCGTTTACTGGTTGAGGTGCATGTATTAAATTAAACAGAACAGAAATTCTCTAGTGGCTATTTATTTGCATGTCTCCTGGCTTCGTTTACAATGTAATGAGAAAACCTCTATCAAAAGGTCAGTCATGCGTTTTTCCTCGTAAATAAATTGACATACTGTAATTGTATGAAGAAAAACTATTATTTTCCATTGTCTAATTAAATATTTCGAATGTTTCTTCAAAGAGTAACTGACACGACACGAAAATCGAAATTTTCTCTAAAAGTAGAAAGAAATTCTACAGAAAGCAATGTGGAAGAGAAATTCTCCAGGTGGCTAATTTTAGACACTGTCGGATTGCGTCATGTCAACCGTGTGGATTTCGCTTGTTTCTTGTAAAGAACATGAAAAGAGCACTTACACGATACGAAAATCGAAATTTTCTCTAAAAGTAGGAAGAAATTATCCAGAAAGCTTGTGGAAGAGAAATTCTCTAGTGGCTAATTTTAGACCATGCAATGCAATGTCAACTGAGGAAAGTGCAGTGACTACGAAAAAAACAAGTAGTCACGCCAGTCTCGCTAAAGTCCGCAGTTTGCGTGAAACCGGAAGCCGATTCCCCGCTGGGATCGATTAACGCGCAAAAGGTCACACCGCCAAATTAGCACATTTGCAAAAACACTGCACGATACTATAATACGATTGAATGATGCTCATTCTAGCGTCCTGGGTTGATATAAACAAATCTACCGGACTTTTTACTTCTAGCCGCGGGTGTCAATTTCAAATTGTTACGCAGCTCATGATTGGTTTCTTTAAAACAAAGGCAAAACGGCCGGAGAACGGAAGTGGCTGCTTCGTTGAGCAGACGTTCATGGGGGAGGAAAGATTGCGTGACAAGCCCAAAGAATGTCTGCGTAGGAGGCCAGTTTCAATACAAAGTGACTAAAACGCCCGAAAATATGGCTAAAAAATCCATTTACATCAGCTTGATGGAATTGGAGGGGGGGGGGGGGGGAGGGGGGCTATAGAGAGGGAGCTTATTAAAAAAATCTGACTTCCAAAGGGGGGGGGGGGGGGTGGTGGTTGGGCTAAATAGAGCTTTTGCGGTATATTATTTTCAAAAGTTTATTATCTCCAGCATTTTACTAAGATGATTAAATTTGTGTCTCATTGATTTTAAAATAATTTCAGATTATAAGTTGCGTGCAAGATTTTCATCTTACACCCAGCTGTTACACCACACCACACCACACAAAAACACATGTTTTTATTTGCACGATGCATAACAAGCACAAGTTTATGTAAATCTTTGATTAATTTCAGTTGAAATTTATCAGTCTGTGACCCCCTTATGTGAAAAAGTTTTTACTTTTCGTTTCAATCATTACTTGTTGATCGATGTTCTTTGGTACAACCGTACAAGAGAAGAGGCAAGCTTCGTATGACACTCAAAATATGGACTGATCATTTTTACTGCTGATTCTACAAAATCATCTTCAATTACAATGTTTTGCTATGTTAATAACCTCTTCTCAGGCCACGTTTCACGTTTCTTCACGTTATCGATCACACAAAAGAGGCAATTTTACCGTGCAAATAGCCAGAATTTCCTCCCACTTATTTCCATCCGAGGGCACGGAACCGAAACTCTTTAAATAAACTTTATGCCTTATTTTTCGCTTGTAATTACAATCCACTTACCATCTCAAGAAAGAAGGATGATAATTACACATTCCGATCCAAACACCACACCATTTGAAGCTGGAATGATTGGGAAAACCCGCTTGAAAACAGTTGTATCTGCCAGAGGCAACGGGCGCCATTTTCGAAAATTTTGTGCATCTGGCGCGCTTCGCCTCGTCGTGACGTCACGATGGCCAAGAGCATCCCGACAGCCAGTCTGACGAGTTCACCCCTCCCTCCTGAAAATGACTCCCACTAAACTCTCGTTATTACGGACTCCAAACTACGTCCCGAGGGTGTCCACTATAATGAAAGTTGACTGTATATGGAGCTAACCTTTCATCAAATACCCGGAGGGGGGGGGGGGGAGGAATGGGCACTCTGGATTTGACTGATACATTATTGTCAGTATGTTTATATAAAAATAAATAAATCACCTTTTTCTTCCTTATCTGTTTCTTCTCTGTAGTCTTGCCAGATTTCAAGCCAGTGTTGAGGTCTGTATGACAATGCCATCAAAATTAAAGTTAAACCAGAGGTCTATAACTAGAGGTTCCATCTAGCATTGCGCGCGGCCCATCAGATTAGGAGTTAGGCTATTTTTAGACACTTTTCGCGCGAAACCAGCAGCCAATCACGCACCATGCCTGACAAATATGGTCATTGAACGCGCTAGCTCGACAATTTGTCAAGACGGTTTGTTCGTCGATTGCAAAAGATGGCTAAAATCACTAAGTAACAAAGCCTTGGCCCTTCTTAATCAAACAAAAAGTTAATTCTACTAAATAATGCACGAAGTTGGAACGAAATATTTAATGGAAATGCCTGTAAAATGCTTACAACTAATGCGACTGAAAGAGCACTAAAGGCAGCCTGAAATTAATTTACGGGAAGACCGCGGACACAATTAATTCGTCCAAAGAATGAAAACCTGTTTACAACACAAGTTAAGCTTAGTCTATTCAGTATTTGTTACCTTGTATTTCGACGAGGCTTGTCAATTCCAGCTGAATTAGTTTTAAAATCAGACACAATAAATATCCGTGGATCCGTTATAAGCTTATAACTTGAGCTTACGGCAGTTCGTCAAGCGTTCGTGACAGTCAATCATTCAAAGATCACTTCACAGTGAAATTCTCTTTCTTTCCATCCAGGTAGACATTGAGGGTTTCCTTTGTTCTTTTACTTCAATGAAACTTGATTTCAAGCCTCAGTTCGTTAATTCTGTAGTCGCGCAAGTTTCGCCCGCCGTATAAACAAGTGAAACCTTCGGCTGCGTATAGCTGTCTGTTCAACTTGTAAAATGAATATAATGTTCAGCCTCCACAATTATTTCGAAACTTCCATGTTAAGCTAAACCATCTGCACAATTTTCCAGAATATACGAAACTTTGGAGAGATTAAACGAAGATTAATCCGCGGAGAAACCTTTGTCTTTTCATTCAAACTTTCGACAAATTGCCAACTGGACACCGCGCCAAGTTTTGCCGCCGAATTCATACAAATCATGCTTCATTTAGATTGAACTGAAAAATCACTCAGTCGATTTATAGTTTTACAAAAAGTATACCGAAGTTGACCTAAATTTAGTGAAGTATTTAAACAATTATTACATTCTGCTGTGACGCTTTTCGCTTTCCTTGGCCGGCAAAGTTTCTGCCTGTTGCGTACCTAGCCCTCGCATATTAAAAATGGTTCAACGTGATTGGCTGCTGGTTTCGCGGCGAAAAAATGTCTAAAAATAGCCTAACTCCTAATCTGATGGGCCAAGACCCAATACCAGAGATGGAAACCTCTAGTTATAGACCTCTGGTTAAACCTACTAATTATAGATTTATACTTTGGAAAGTTTTTTGAAAACTGCTCTTAAAATTTGTGGAGAACGTGAAACAGCTGTGAAACACTTATCACAAAAAAACATAACAAAACATTCTAGATAGCAAAAGGTGTCAGAACAATAGTGGTGTGTACAAATTTGACAAATAAAAAACACATTTAATTTACTGACCTCATTCTGCAAATCTAAGGTTCGTTCACTAAATCTTCTCCCAGAGCTTCTTTTATCTCAAGTCTTTCACTTTCGGGGACAAACTCTTCAATAAGTCTCCATAATGACGCTCTGCTTTCGAACGATTCAAGTCGCCATTCCATGGACGACAGCGAACGCCTCAGACATCAAGCTTGTTAAATAATCTTCATTCAAACGACACTTACAAGAGAAAATTTACATGAAATTTGCAGACACGTATTTTCAAAACATCCAACGTTCATCTCATATATATTAATTTTATCGTGCGTCTTCTTTATATGGCTTCTTTACAATCCTCAAAACATCTTTCTCTTGAAGTCAAGGACGCCATCTTTGTTGCTGAGGACAGGGGAAACTTGGTAACCACGCGTTTTACAAGCTCAAAAGGCTTGGCTGCAAAATTTTCCTCCAGTCCGCATCGAACGAGAGTAGCGAGGGTAGCAGATCACTACTCACAATATGGGTCACTATTTAAAAATTAGATTATGAGCTCGAGATTTCTATGACGTGATAGTTGATGAGGCCGTAAAAATCATAACAATTGTCTAGTATTAACTCTAAATCTTCTTCCGAAACTTTGGATGAAACGAGAAGAAACCGCAATTTTGTAGACGACCCCCAGCCACTGCACACTAATGGCCGACAGTGTACGAGTAGCTCAGCCAATCAGATTGTCTCATTTGTGTTAGTATACTAGTAGAGTTTTACTAATTTTGGATAGAACTGCTGAATAACTCCCTTGCCAAATTTGTCAAATTCGGTTTCTGACGGATTTTAGTTTCCATCCAGTTATATACCAGTAGTTACCAGATTTTTACAGTGGAAACCCCGATTTCTCGAACCCGCGATTTCTCAAAACGCTGTGGCTATATGCCCGGCAGCCGGGCACGGTCTCAAATAAGACTAAATGTCCGGCAGTCAGAAATATTCACAGCATTTCGACAGAAAGTCTCATTCAAACCCTCTTGAGAGTATTCGATGTTTGTTTGGAAATGCCAAGCGATTCTAAAAGTTATTTTGGTTTAGTGAGTGAGTGGAACGAATTTTCCGAGCTTGAGCATACCATAAAATCGCAAGGTTCTCGACACTTAGAAACATTTGTGGTCAGACTGCCGGGCACGGTTCGAGCTCTACTCAACATTCAATAGAGCCTGATCGCAGGATACAGCGTTCTCAAAAACCCTGATAGCTCGAATCAAAAGTAGCTAAAAGTCGTTTCCCTTCGATTTTTTTCCACTGTAATTTCTACCCCCCAATATTTCCAACTCCGATTTCTCGAACCAATTTTCGTTTCCCTTGGAGGTTCGAGAAATCGGGATTCCACTATAAATTCTTTGTTGTCGGCTTTGCTTCATTTTTCATATTATATTTTAACCGATAAGATCAACCTGGTCCAACGATATACCAACCGGATTGGTGTTCATGGTTGCTTGCTACTTCCAGTATCATATTTGGATTTCAACCGCGTAGATATATAATTCACAGATCTGACCTTTGTTATGGATATTAATCCCATGTCTTGATGAATACAGCCAATCAAGACTGGAAAGCCGTTGCATATTCGGCAGTATCCCGCGGGTCGTATCTCACGGGTCGTATTCCACTTAGGCTTCCCAGCGCTCATCGCGGCCTATAAACAAACCAAGTTTTACCGCCCGAAAAAAACTTTCATGCAAGCACGCGCCAGGTATTTTCACTCGATCAGTGTAGTTCAGATTTCTACCCCTCCCCTCCCCATCCCCCAAGCGTCATCGAATGCCCAGAGCCCCAGGGTTTAATAGAAAAATATGGCATTTGATATTTTTTTTACGGAAATCTGGCCTTTATTAATCCACATGTACAGGAGAAAAACTTTGAGGAGAATGCTGAAGTTTAAATTGTCCACCATGTTGGGTTCAAAATCGTATTCGGTTGTGACACTGGCCGAGTTCCACTTCAAAAAGCAAACAGGATCGTGTTGCAAATGACACTCGTCCGAACAATGGTAAAACTGGTGCCGTTTTGTATAAAAGAAGACAAGCCTGACGCGTTCACAAGCGTGAAAACTTCAGGTCCTTACTGAATAAAAAACCTTCTGGCTTCAAGCTTTAGCTTAATTCAAGTCCATTGTATTTACTGAATGCCAAAATCTAATTCGCAGATTATTTATTATATTTTGACCGACTTCACTAAAGTTAACGTTGGTGATAGACTAGTGTGAAGGATCATTGTCTTTTGTCAATCTTTTAATTTGTTTGCTTCGTGATTTTAGAAAAATATTGACGTATTTCAAGTGTTTGTGTACCAAAAAACGGTCCGGCGGATAAGCGACCGAAAATGGACATAGATTGTTCAAAATTGTGATCAAAAGCACCCCAAAATTTCAGTAAAGATACCTTTTACCATGTAGACTAATATACGATTAAGACCCAATTAGGATCTCGATCATAAAACGATAAATTAAAGGGCGAAAAAATGCGGTCAGCGGTAGGCATACGCGGGCTCATATCGCAATGTTCAAATTGCTCAAAACGCAATGATTTCGAAGTCAAAGTAAAAAACGTTTATCAGGTAAGTTGTAAAACTTGTATTTTGATCAGTTTTTTCTGTACGAAATAAATTTTGCACTTATTTTTCTTGATAATGTTTATTTTTTATATTTTTTTTTGGTCTTTTTTTAGTGTTTTTTCTTTTTTTTTGTCTTTTTTTTTGTTTGTCTCTTGCGTTTCACTTCAATTAGTTTTTTCTATTGTTTCATTAAGATTTTTTGAGTTTTTCTTCCTGCAATTCTTGTGCCACGTTTTTTTATTTTCTCATTATTAGTGCCCATGGGCCTCTGGTTACAGGAATGACCTTAGTATTTTTCGATATCCATCAAATAAATATCATCAATGATGTGTTATTTGTTTCGTGATTATCTGTAGCGGCGCCGATAATGATGTGGATTCAATAATCCCCAAAAGTGTTGGTGATCTTAATGGACTGGAATTTGTGTTGTTCCTGTATGTGGAAAAGTACAGTTAGAATATTTCTTACCTAATCCTTTATATACTTCTTAGCAAAAGTGGCCGACGAGGCACAGTGTTTTTATATGCTCGGTTCAATGTTTGTACAAAACTCCTTACGTCCGAAAATCATGTGGGAACGATTCCACGTATTTATCGGATCGTATTCAAGACTTGTCGGGATTGGGATTCACGGAGGTTGAAAAAACTCTTTAAGCAATACTCATATTTTGCAATGCGTCGAAAATATTTGGTGGTCTCGCAGTCGTATATTTTATTGTCTTGGTGGTACTCATATGCTTGGTAGTTACCCCTTACTGTATTGAAGTAGGGTAATTCAGGTTAATGCGTTATGTTATATGTTTTTATTTCTGTTGACCCTTTAGTAATCGGATTCATGTATTTTCTTTCCTTGTTGTTTTTTTGTGTTTAGTTTTCCTTTAGTTATTTTATAATGACTAATTGTGTTTTCTTGTTGTATCAGGGTTAGTTGGTTTTTTCAGATTGCGTATCCACTGTATGTCCATGGTTGATTTTTTTTTTGTTATTTTTTGTTCTTTTGTTTTTTTTTTTATTGTTTTTTTTTATTTAATTCGTTTTTTTTTTTTATTTTTTTTTTTTCCTTTGATGTTTTTTTTGGTTTTTTTTTTTTGTTTTGTATTTTTTGTTTGGATTGGTTAGTGTGTTATGTTCGAGAATGAAAACGCTGTCACAATCTAAATGTTTGCAACCGTCGGGTTGATAGTCTGGTTATCTTAAATCTTAGTGTTTGTTTACATTTGATTTTATTTCTTTGTTCATGCAATTCCCACAGAGGTGTTTTTGTTTTGTTGTGTTGACTGGCGAATGTTGTAGTTTTTACTTTATTTTTAGTTTGGTTTTTATTTAACTGTATAGTTTCTTGTTTTTTTCATTGTTCGGTTGACTAGTCTATAATATCTCGTTTCTTCTCTTGTTATCATGGTTTGCTTATTTTTTTTTTTTAATGCTTCTTTTTTCTCGTTGTATTATGGTTTAGACCATCCATCCTGTCTCTATATTATGCAACTCTCTACAACCCGTGCTTTAAGAAAAGCATTTATCCACTATAATCGACTGGTTTTCAGATGAACACGGTTCACACGTCTCCCTAGATTGGCAATTGCATTTAGCATGAGAGGTTAGTCTTTGTTATATTTGTAATTTTGATGTTATACTTTTTACTTATTTCTGATAATCCCTATACAGTGTATCTTACTACTTTTTTTTTTATGTTTTTTCACTATCAGATCTTTAGTATTAAGTACTTTACACTCTTTGCGTTTCGTTAGTTTGTTAGTTTGTTTTTTTTTTTTTTTTCGTTTACTTTTTTTTATATGTTTTGTCTTTTTAGCTATTTTTTTTTGCTTTTTGATTGTCATTGTACCAGTATAGCGCTTATTATAATGTCTTCTTCGACATAAAATGTTTTATGGTCGTCTTTTTTGAATATTTCACACTTCTCTCTTTTTGGTTTTCTTTTTTAATATTATTGTTTCTCTATGTTATTTGTTTTCTTTTGTCTTATTGTATTTCTTTTTTTGGTTCTTTTTCGTTTCTTTTGCTTTCTAGTTTGTACGTTTTATGGGTTGGTAGGGTATTGATTTATTTATTTTTATGTGATTCGTTTTATTATGTTGGGTTTGTTAGATTTTTTTTCTGTTGCTTTTTCTGTCGCTTTAATTATGATTTAACTATCCGTGTCTTAGCTCTATTTTTTTGAAGTTCTTTTTTCCGCGCCAACGCCGTACTGTTTTTTTTTTTTTTGCTGATATTTTGTTTTGGATTCGGTCCTTTTTCTTTATTTCACCTTGCTTTATTATTTTGTATTTATTACTTTTATTTTTTATTTTTTGATTGCATGATGTTTTTTATGTTTCATCTTTATCTATGTTTTTTCTTTCTTTAGTGTTTTTTTATCTATCATTTTCTCTTTCTATCAGGTTTATTTCCTTTTTTTGTTTTTAGTTTAGTAGCAACGTTTGACGTGATAGTTTATTCAGTTCTTCTTCAATTTTTTAATGGATTTCCTTCTTGTAAATCCCTTTCGGACTTTTTTTTATTTTTTGCTTTTGAGTTTTTTTAACATGTCATTTGGTCCTTATGTTTCCTGCTTAGTCCTTCTTTTTTGTTGCTTATTTTAGGTGTAAAAATAGATATTTGTGATGGGCGCTGTAAGCATCGAAGCAAGAATTCATTTCTAATTTAGTTACCTCGGTTGTTACGATCGATCTAGATAAGCTTGTAGTCGCCTTTATGCCCCAACTTGACATGTTCTTTTCTTATCGGCGTCCTTTGATTATCCAATTCGCTATTGCTGTTTTGTAGTTTTTTCAATTTTACGTAATTTTCGTTCGAATTTTTTTGACTGACTGCAGGTAATACTTTTAGATTTAAGTCAATAGCATATCGACACGCTATCTATTTTCAGTTTTTCCTTATAGCAGACGGATCTTTTGTCGTTTTTTTTTTTGTTTTTTTTTGGAGTATTTGTTTTTAGCATTTTCTTTTTTGAGATTAGTTTTTTGCTGATTTTTGGGTTTTCTTTGATTTTTTTTTTTGACCATTTTAGAGTATTAGCATTCTGCTATATAAGGATATACTTCGTCTCTGTTTGTTTTGCCAAGCCCCTAAACTAGCGGCTGGTGATCAGTCTTCGTAAGTTGGATCTCTTTTCTTTGGAATAGTTATTTATATTAAAATTGTTCTGGTTTGTTTTTTATTTTCGGTATTTAACTTTAGGGTTGTATTCCTATTTTGATCTATTCAGGTTCTATATTCGTAAACAGTTAGTTAATGCTCATCATCGGAATATTTTTGGTTTCTAATTTTACAAACCTCTGGTTTTTGTTAATTTACAGTCGTATTGTGGTGTCGTTCACTAGTCCACGTAATGTTATTATTTGAATTTTTTCTGGTTTTTTTTTTTTGCTTTTTTCTTCTTTGTGTTATTATGGTGTTTGTGGTTTTTTTTCTTCTGCCCGCCCTTTAATTACCTTATAGATACTCCACCCACTTTTATTCTTTTCTTTATTTTTTCTTTATCGTGTAATGGAAACACGTTCTTGTTTGATAACATCGATACCACAAATTCCACGGTTATGGGCATTAACCTTCTTTTTGTACAGAGGACATCTTTGCTAGTAATCATTTCGTACCTGGATTGCTTTTAAATTTGACACGTTGATGCCCTGTATAACGTCGTTTTTTGTGTATGAGGTTTATTGTTGAACTACTGCTACCACAGATGTTGAATTTTGCTTGTTTTAGGTTGTTATAATTCTCTTAAGTTATGCATTTTACATACGTATGGAGAATGAAAGGTCCTGAAACAAGTGTGCCTCCTGAAAGCATTATATTACTTAGTTACTTACCAATTTTTATTTACTTTAATCCGTTATAACAACCGTTAAGACTACCGTTATTGTTGTGAACGACAGAGATAGTATCGAATCCAATAGCTTCGCCACCCACCAGAATTGTGCAAAGCGATCAAGAACGACTTGCAATTCTCATTTGCTTTTGTACCTTTTTATATGCCTTGTCCATATTAGCATAGAGAAGGAAATTCTTGGAAGTACCTTTGGCTTGTAGGTAACTTTCTTTCATTGTCGAATTTCCTTTTTCTTTTTTTTTTTTTGACGTCTACATCTTCAGTCTGATAGGAAGAATGTCCACTCCTCCCTTTCACGCCTACTGTGACAGAAGTTCATGAAAAACTAGTCCAGTGTTATACGAACGTTGATTACATTTGGTTACGCTGTAAATTTTTCCTCAATGTTGAGTGTGCACAGTCATAGATGCCGTACAGTTGTCGCAAACATGTTGCCGCCTGAAGAGTCGAAAACATTTTATAAGGACTTACTTGCAACGTTTATTTATGTTCCTCTTCCATACAATCCATTCAACAGGTCACAGCGTGTCACAGCGATTATTTTTTGAATCTTCGTGTTATCGTGGTTGACAAATTTTTAGGTGTATCATCGATGAAACATGTTGTTAAAGACGGGCACCCGGCAGGCACGTAGGTCGCAGAGTTTTTATTTTCTTTGACAGTTTTTTAGTGTTACGAAGTTGAGTTGTCTTTTCACATAAATTTATCGAAATCTACTCTGTCCTACAAAATTCTGGCAGGTCGTTCCTTCGAATTCCACGATTGAGAATTAAAAATTCTTGTAATGTTTTTTTTTTTCGTTTCCATTTCCCTTGCAGGCGGAGCGTCTCAAATATCACCTGGAGGACTGTTGAAATGTTTTTTTTTGCGTTATTTTTTTTTTTTGTTAGTTTTTATTTTTTTATTTTTTGTATCATTTATTTTTTTTTTTTTTTTTTTTTTTTTCTTTCTTTGTTTTTTTTTATTTTTATTTTTCTAGTAGTACAGTACCTTACGATGTGACGATGTTTGAATTAGACTCTTGTCTCCTATAGACATAAGTGAGGTATTTTGCCCATGCAATCACGATGGAGGCAGACGTAGGGATGTCTTTGTACATGTGATGCACGCAGTCTGATCACTGCGGCTACGCAGGATTATGATTAAAAGAACCAGTGGAGATCTGGATGCTTTTTCTTTTTTACATGGATGTTACGTCTCGTTTGCATAATACGTCATGAAAAGCTTTTTACGACACGCAGAGGAGCTTTTATGGTTTATAGCGTCTTTTTGAGTGTAGGAAATAACTACTTGGAGATACCTGCCCTGATACACTTTCTCATTGCAAGGGCTCTGCCAGATTGTATCTGAATATTGTTTTTGTCCGTGACTCGCCTTTCCTGATTACGTTTTTTCTCATGCAGTCATTTCTAGGTTTGTTTAGTAGTGACTATCCTTTGTTTTGACCTTATCTTATGTCCGGCAGAGGAAATGTAATTGACCATGGTGTTTAGGAATGACTTGGAAGTCTAATGCCAGAAATTAATTTACCAGAAACCTATCCTCCATTTGTCAATTCTCCGCAAAGCATTGTCTTGTGAGGAAAGTACATCATAAGTCCCTGAGACGATTTGTTGGATTATATCCTGTTATTGTCTGGACATGGTCTCTCTGTATTCATCATATCTGTTTATATGTAATTAGCTCGCAATGGACGTGAGTTTTTTGCCGGCAATGGTTTGAATCTTATTTGGGTAGATTTTAACCATTGATCATATTTTTATGTCTATTTCGTACCGTTCTTTTGTGTTACTTGTTACTTAGGGGATACGTTTACTCTTGTTGTTGTTCTAAGTACTATTATATCTAAATATGAGCAGTCTTATCAAGCATTGCAGGTATGGGGGACAGACACTTTGTCGATACTGACAGTACGTCAGGAATAAATCTAACGAGTCTCATTTGGGAATGGGCCGGATTTGCAGCAAATTCTGAAGGAGTCTGGAGCCAATTCTGGACGACTTTACCAGTAAGCATGGCAAAGGATATGCCAGTGTGAACTTGTGATAAGTCTGTGGCTGCTAAAAGAGTCTAGTCGAGGTCTGTGTAAGTGTACAAAGGCCATATTCACTACTTGCACCGGACGCTGTGTTTCTGTGGCTGGAGAATTGCATTCCAAGAACTGATATGTAAGTGCTTGACGAAACACCACATTATTATCACATAATAAACACCACAGGCACTGGAGAATCGCAAGATTGCGGGCTCATCCTTTTCTTTGTCTTGATTTTGTTTTGTTTTTTAGTTTTTTTTGGTTTTTTGTTTTTTTTTTTATTTTTCTTTTTTTTTTTTTGCCTATTTTTTTTTATTGCTTTTTTTTTTTCTTTAGTTTTTTTTTTGCCACAAAGAAATTTTATAATTATTATGAATACAAATAATTTTTTCGTTTCGATTTTTTTTTAGTATTTCGCATGAATACTATAAATTCTTTTTTTTTTCTTGTTTTTCTTTTTGTATTTTTCTTTTGTTTATTTCATTTTTTCTTTTGTTTGTTATCTTAAAGTACTCGATAATTCGTATGGATTTTTTTTCTTTTTTTTTTTTTTTCTTTTTTTATCTTTATTTTTATGTATGTTCTTTTTTTTCTTTTTTTTTTTTAATTCCCTTTTTTTTTTTTTTTTTATTTTTTGTCTTTTTTTTTTTTTTTTTTTTATTTTTTTTTTTTTGGTTTTTTTTTTTGTTTTTTTTGTTTTCTTTGTTTATTTTTTTTTTTAATTTTTCTTTTTTAATTCTGCATTAAATATTCTGTTTCTGTCTTTCTTTTCTTTATGTTCTTTATTTTTTTATTTTTTTTTTTTCTGCTTATTCTGTTTTCTTTTTTTTTTTCTTTTATTTTTTTTTTTTCTCTTTTTTTTTTTGTTTTTGATATATTTTTTATTTTTTTCTTTTTTATTTTTTTTTCTTTTTTTGCTTTTGTCGTTTTTTTCGTTTGTTTTTTTTTGAAGGTTTTTTTTTCTACTTTTATATGTTTTTTTTTATTTGTTCTTGTTTTTTTTTTTTTTTTTTGTATTTGTTTTTTTTTTCGTATTACATCTTTTCTCACTTTTTTTTTTTTTCTCTTTCTTTCTCTTCTCTTTTTTATTTGCGTTGATTTTATTGTAGTCCTATGACACGTACGGATTGTATTTCTGTTTATCCCTCGTTTTTTTTTTTCATTTTTGTACTGTTTTCGTTCATTTTTTTTTTGTTTATTGTTCCCCCTCTTTTTTTTCTATTTTTTTTTAATTTTATTTGACTTGATGTTGATCTTTGTACTTTTTGTCTTTTTATTTTTTCCTTCATATTTCTTTTTCTTGTTTTTTGTTTTTTTTCTTTTTAATTGCTTGTTTTTTTTTATTTATTTTTATTTCTATTAATATTTACACATCTTGTAATAATGGTTATTCTTTGTATCTTGAATATTATTTTTTGTGTTAGATCTTTTTTTTTGTTTGTTTAGTTCTATCAATTTTTGAATTTCACAATTTCTGATGATCCATCTTATTCCGCCGGTAACTATTTGCATATCTGGTCACGGTTTTTTCTGTAATACACATCAGGGTCGGTACTATTACTAGTGTTGTGTCTCCTGTGTGTTTATGATATTAATTTATCTTCGTATCTTATTTGACAACTTTGTTACTTTGTGGTGAACTTTACTTTTGAATAATTATTTTTTTTTAATTTCCTCTGGAAAGTTTTTAAGAGAGTTTATAAGAGTATATGTATTTCTTATCGACATGTATTATGTTGTTTTTTTTTTTAGGTTATCCTGTTGTGTCTTTTTCCGTTCTTATGGTTACGTATATTATCCTTGTGCAATAGTTATTTTTATTCAGCCAATTGATCTAAATATTTCATTTTTCTGTGTGAGTTGTAATATTTAAGTATTAGTTTTTTGTGATTTATGCTTTTAGTTTTTTTTTTTTTTGTTTAATTTAGTTCTCTTTTTTTTGTGTCTTGTTATTTGCTTTGCTTTGTCCTTTTATGGAGTTGATTTGGAATTGCTTATTGTTTTTGTTTTTACTCTGTTGCGTCTTGGTATAACATATCCACACGATATGCATCTCTAATCAAATTGATTATCAGCCAGAACACAGAAATTCAAATCTTGTACTAGTTATGAAGAAGTTGTCTGATTTAGTAGCTTAAGATACTGTTACTCAAATCATCTTTTTGATATGTTTGTGTCAAAATATGGTTTCGTATTTTCAACTATGTTGTATTTCTATCGTCTTACAGTACTGTTTATTTTGTCTGTATTCGAATGTAACTATATTAATGTTTTGCTAATGTCGTAATATCTTTCTGCACCATATAGATTTGTCACGCTATGAATTAACGATTTTGTTCACACGTTTTTATTCTAAATTGATTAATTTAAAATTACTTTGATCATGATACTGTAATTATAGTTCTTTTAGAAGTGTTTAGGGGAAACTATGTATAGTCCAAAATGTTAATCTTTGATTAATGATTTGGCTGTTTTTTGTGTATCTGGAGCCTTCCCCCCAATTGATTTTGATTCATGTTCCTCTCAATGGTTTAAACATGTATTCGTGTTCCGTGAAGCACAAGTCAGCTGAGTCTGTAAGATTATTACAGACTTTATGTACATAATCTGTAAGCTCGTATATGTGTTTACTTCAATGTTCGTGCATTAGTTGACGAAGTACTTTTTTTGTGAACTGAAATAAGCATAAGCCCTTGTATTTTTTCTTAAAGTATTCAAACTTGTTTTATGCTGGGATGGCTTGGTGAAGTGAAAGTACTGTAGGCTCGAATTTTTATTATGTCGCTACTTTACAAGGTAGCGTCCCCCGAATGTTATAATCCAAGTGTGCTAGAATAATCTTCGCTTGGACTTATTCTACCGTACTATATTACATTTTCAATAATATTATTAATTGGAAAACTTTCGCGCACGCTCTGATTGGTTTAAAACCTGCTTTTGTATTGCAGAGTTTATTAAATTACATAGAGAAAAAGGTGTGTTATTCGTTTTCAACGCGCTAAATTATTATATTTTTGAAAGCTACTATTAAAGAAGTCATTTAATTACTACAGTATTCGTATACTGGCATAAAACACTTACCGGAATTTGATGAACTCACGAGAAATTAGAAAACACACTTACGCCTGCGGGCGTGTTGTTCTAAAATTTCTACTCGTGTTATCAACTTGTCCCGTGTCGTGTTTTTATGACACAGTATATAACAATTGTGTTTGGCTTTCTTTGTATTCTTTTTGTTGTAAATATAATTCATGGAATGCAATTATGTTTGTAATGTTTTGGATTATATGTGTGGGCCATTACACTGAATTGTAATAGCACCATTTTTTCAGGTTGGTCTTTCTTGGGTTGTGTGGGGGAGTGGTATACTGAATTTGAAATGCCAACGACATAAAATTTGATCATCTTAGTTTTGGGGATTTAATCAACTTGAACGTTGATAATAATGTGTAAATATACCGCCAGGAAGGGCATTTATACATGTGTTTGGAAATACTGACACGTTGTTCGAGTACGTCTAACCTTGCGATGGAGCAAATATTGGATTTGACTTATAACTCTGTATAATCGCTTACACTACACTGGGAAATTTTACGGATATTTCGAATACGAGTGTTTAGCATAAAATGAGAATACAATTAGAATTCATATCTCCTGTGCGTTACCACGCTCTCACTATGATAGCACGACCACCTGCCCGTAGCGACCACTTTGACACAAAATGATTCAAATTTTTACCCCAGTTAATTATATTCACAGCATTCTCGGAACCTTTTCTCTGATTTGATTACGACCGTGTTTTACTTATCTACTTTTTGTGGGGCCAGATGGTTTGATATATATGGGTTATAATTTTCTCTTCAACTGTTATTATCATTAATGAAATCCCATTGTCGAAACTAATAAATAGCGGTGTTCTTGATTAGGGATTTGGATTTACAGTACATTTTTAGTGGTTTAATAATAGTGATTTGTCAATTTTTGTAATTTCTGCCATCGTGGATTAAGGACGTGTCGTGTAATTGTAATTCACTTTAGGCCCCTATTAGATACTTCATCAGAGTATTGTAGACCCTTGTGTGGGTGTCTGACCTCTAGTGTATAAGAGTGGGGGGGGGTGGGGGGACATGCACCTGGCCTAAGTAGGCGTGACTATTTTGTGCTGGTCCGTCTTTACGTAGAGGTTAAGAGCTGTATTTGTTGTAAACGACACTTTATCAATTTCTTCAGGAGTTAGGTGAATGGGAATGTGTAAAGGCATTACTAGTAGGTGTTATATATTCCATATCGTATGCTTACAATTCCCGCTGGTGAATCTTGAAAAAATCCGTCTTAGTGATATCCGTCTTCAATCTCCCCAATTTTTAAACCTATCCTTTGTTCCTTGTTTGGTTTATTATTTTACCTTTCTCTTTTCGTGGTTTATCTATATCGCCAGTTAAAGTATTATGTATTAACTTATGGTAACGCGGCATATCTCCAATGTTAAGTCTATTTATGTTTCAGTGCACCATCTTTTGAAAAACCCTCTGAGCCTGTCTTAGAGTTGTCCAAAAACCGCGGCCGTCTTCAGCTGTATTTACAATAATTTTGGTGTTATCAGTAATAATTGGCTGCACTGAAATTTACATCAGTTTCTAAAAAGGGATCACGCGATAGATGTTCCGCCATTGCTAGTCATTTCTGCTATTGTTGGTGTGGTGTAGGGATGACGCAATTTCAGTTTCTGGGATAGTTTGAGGAGTAGTAAGCGGGATTTATGATCATTTATGACTAATGAAAAAAGTATGTACTCTTATTACTTAAGACGATTGGCTTTTTAATTAACCATCAAGTAACCACAGATCGAAAAGATGAAAAAATATTCCTGTATATTGTTTAATTGTTTTTCCACAATGTAATTGCCAAGTATACCTTAAAATACAGCACACCACATTAAAAGTACTGTGCTTTAAACAGCTTTTTTTCTATTATGATATAATCCACACACCATGGTGCTCCGAGATTGATATACCACCTTGTACATGCATGATTATAACACAGTACCAGATCATGTGTAGCTTTCATGTTTGGTATAGGTCACACACACTTAGTGGTGTTATCCAGTAAGACTTAATAAGTCTAGAACCACTTTGACAGCATTAATAAATACAGTACACTCATGAAAGGTTATTCTGGTCCTCAATAGGCTTCATTTGGAGATGGTCAGACATCACTAGGGTTTCACTCCAAAAAGACTTGTTAAAATAGTTATGAAACCACTCTTGTACCAGCATAATAAATCAGTAATATGTACCCATGCATTGTAAATTACTGCCCTCAAGTTATTTCCGTCTTTCATTTCTCTTGTGTAATGTAAGGGGTTGAAAATATATATGTAAAGAACCAAGTGTTGTGAGTATAAAAAAACACAGGTGTGTACATCTTCAACTATACAAGTCACGCCAAAACTGGTCCAAAACTTCAATAATGCTCACGAACTTTCAATTTGGTGACGCGTCACTAGCATTGGTCACGCTGTCTCACTAGTCCATCTACCTTGTGACTCAAGTTAGACTGCGAGCAGTCCCTCTTTCTTTGATATCGACGCGAAGCGCGGATTGTGAGCGGAAAATCGAGCTGGATGATGGGGCCGGCGGTATAGTCAGCACGAAGTGAGATAAGCGAAGATTCGCTCTTCCCACTTGTGATCCACTTCGCTTGATCGTCCAACTTTTCGTTACTCACTCAGTCTTCGGCTACCATCTCCCGCTCGCTGTAGTGCGCTTTCACGCGCTCGATTTCATACGCCTTCACTCGCGCTTCGCGTTCGATATCCATGAAAGTATAATGAGCGGACTTAGTCGTCTATTTTCTATTGCCAAGAGAAGTAATTAAAGTATTATCATCATAAATATAAGTATATTACTACGTCCGAGTAGTTTCTCCTGTTCGCAGCAGTTTGTTTGGCTCGTTTCACGCAACCAATGCTCTCCTCCCGTGATATGTTATTATTGTTTTTTTTGTTTTTTTTCTTTTTTTTTTTTGTTCACTTTTTTTCATTTTTTACTGTTATTAAGAGCCTCGCCTAGCGCCGACCTATAAATGCGCCGGGTTGAGTCTAGTGTGTTGGTTCCACATTCTATCGTGGTTACTTTCATAGGGTCGGTGTTTCATCCGGCCCTCCTCACAGAATATCACACATTTCTAAATTTTTATACACAAATTATACATGGATATATAGATGGAAACCGCTGTAAATCATAGTTTCACCTAGAGAAGACCTAAATCTTACAACTGGATTTAAGGTATGTTTAAAAGACTTAAATGTAATAATATTCACTGTTGATTTAATGTATTTATTTATAGATGATGTTTAAACTGGCTGAAATTTAGCTTTGGATTAACAGTTGTTAAGTTTCATTATAATGTCTACTAAAATTTGGGCATTTTCACCCTAATAATTAGCTAAATAGCTATTATTTTGATAGCTAGTTCCTCAATTTTGTAATAGGTGATTTACAATTAAAAAATATGGTGACTTATTCGGTTTTAATTCATCTCAGGAAAGCAAAGCGCAATCTAATCAGGGTAAAGTGTGTACGCTGGAGCTTGAAATAGCAGACACAATGAGAGATATTCAACATCTTGTAATGTGTTGAATGGAAGAAAATGAGTGTAGGGTACGTAGTTCAAAACAATCAGAACATCCGATGTGATTTTAGCTCTTCTTATGCCAGGTCTTAGCAGGAGACCGCGTGTTGAGCCTGATGTATGTTAGCGGCGTTGTTAAACACGAAGAGCCACTTATAAAAGGACTTTGAGCTAGTAGCTTGTATATTGTTCATTGTATTCCTTCTACAATTTCGCACAGTTTTACATATCTAATGCAGAGGGCACCCAACGGGTCGTTTCGGTGGAATATCTGTTTTTCCAAGGCCTATAATCGCCTCAGATATTCGGTTATTGAAATGTCATCTCAAAACTTTCTAAATATGGAAAAATATAATGCCTTTTGTTTTCGCCGAGAGATAAAAATGTCGTTTTGGGTACAAAAACAGGTCAGCTAGGATTTTCGGAAAGGCAAAAGCAGCTCATAAATTCGGGTGAGAAGATTAATCCCTAAACCCAAAAACTTTCTGAAGTTTGAAAGTTCAGCTAAACGTATCCGAAAAGATACATTTTTCTTAGCGTTTTAAAATAAGCCATTAAAGCTGCCACAAAAAAGCACAATTTACAACGTAAAAACGACGTTCCGGACACCTACAGGAAAAAAATTTTGTCGGTTGGGTGACCCCGGACTATCGAAAATGACATATAAAACCTTATACGTGGAACCTCGACTATAACGATGAATGCCAAGGGACTGACCAAAATAGATCTGTTTGTTTTGTATTATTTGTCGTTGGTATTGATCGTTAATTCTTTACTCTAATCGATATTTATTCCACACACAATATTTATGTAATTTCGATTTGTTTTTCTGGTAATTATTTAAGAGTACCATATTTTAAATTTCATTTTATATCGGTGGTATTTGTTTAATTATTGATTTTTCAGTGTACTCGTTAATCTCCTAGTGTTTTTCGTAACTATAAGCGTTGTTGACAGACACACGTTAAGTTACTTATTTTTGCAATGAGAACTGTAAATTGGATTATTTTTTTAGTATTGGTGTCTATTAGTCATTTCTCCTTTTTCTATCTGTCCGCGCTATGATTTGAGTTTTTTTCGTTATGTATCTCGAGGTTAAATGTTATCGTTTGATGGTCTTTTTTCCACTATTTGTGATCGTTATATTTTATTGGGAATAATCTGTTACTATCGTAGTATTGTGTTAAAATTTCGGGATTTGGGTGTATGTTGTTCTTCCATTAAATTTTATCTGATTATTACATTTGCACCGGGCATGGTCATGAATGTGTGTATCGTTATACCGGGAACATCGTTATGTATCGAGTAATCGTTTATTCGAGGTTTGTTTTACACTTGGAATGTCGTTCTCAAATTTTACCTTCGTTTGTTCCACGGTATAGAAGTTGAATTTAAAAACTTTTAGAACATGTATATATTAGGTACTTTTCTTTATAATATGAAACTTTCCATGAGTCCATGTTAGTTTTGGAATTGTTCGCGGTCGTTGCTGTGTCAGCGCAAAACACGCACGTGTTAGTTTTATCGACTAATATTTAGTTTGTTGTTGCTATTTCTGTGCTACCTAAAATATTTCTAAGAAACATAGTAAAAAAAAAATCCATTATTCCGTGGGGTTATAGATATGATCACAGTAAAGCACAAAAAACGAATATAATTATTTTATCTGCTTACTGAGACTAATTTTCACATTATCTGTCTTCGTCGCTTGTGTATGACAATGATCTGATTTTATAGGCGTCTTCGTTGTTTAAAAAATATCTGGTTAC